>CM021103.1:620300183-620589884 GCA_007115665.2 Sequoiadendron giganteum | reverse complement strand
TCACCTACTTTTAGACATAGGAATAAATCTTGCTGATGGGCAAGAACTGTTTGTTAACTCAAGGAGATTTTAGGGTTGCCTACTCCTTTGAGTTTTTATAAATAAGAGCCTTAGGCTCATTATTTGTTTAACCTTTATTTGCTCAGCAAAATTGCTGCGCCATTGTTGCCAGAGTTAGCTTGTTCATATCTGTTCACTCTTGGATGAGAGTTCGTTGGTTGATCGCAATTGTGCATGATTTCGTGCCTTTGCTGTCCCGACCTTTGTAATTCTTTGGAGAAGCTTGAAGAAATAAATCAGATGGCGCATGCTTGCTTGATCTAAATACTTGAGTCTTTTCAAAGTCTTGTTCTAAATAGTGTATTGTTTCAATCTCCTCCTTGGACAGGTGTCGTCGCCTCCTTGGATATTTTTTTATCGATCATTATTGTGTGATGTTGTTTAATGTGTTGTCTTTCAGCCTACACTTTGGATAGGTGTCGTCACCTCCTCGGGATCTTGTTAGTCAGGTCATCGTACCTTGTTGTTTCCAGTGAGCTGTTTCCAAGCCTATACCTCAGACAGGGGTTCCTCCTCCTTGGCAAGTCTCAGATCCAGTTTACCGTAAAAGAGTGTTTACTTTCATCGAACCTTATCTTGGTATATATTCGAGAGTTTAGAGCCTTGACCATATTCCACTGAGATAGAGGGTTCAAGCAATCCAACCCATCCATTTCGCTCCTATGCCCTCATGCTCTATTTATCTTGAGGAGGTAGGATAGTCTAGAACCTAGTTAGTCATAGTTGAGAATCTGCGGAAACCAGAAAAAAAGCTTAGCTACGACGCATTGTGTTTATGCACCCTTGTGTCCTACCGCTGAGTAAGATAGGAATTTTAGTATGCCCCTTTTTTACATAGAAATAATCAGCAAAGAGAGATCTTCCTCTCTATAATCCGAAGAGAATGTACTAACACACTTGCAATAGCTGTCCGTTTCCAATAAGCACTCCAGAGGTGCTAATTGAAATGCCAACAGACTAAAAAATTTGAGAGGCAAGACCCAAAGGAGAATTTTAGAAATTTTCTTAGTTAAAACAATAGATCTCAATGGATGCTAACATGATTGATTTCAAGAGGACCACTATGCTAGTACCTAACATGTTATAGAGGAGTTTGACATTCATTTCATGCAACGATTTAAAGAGCCCCTAATTAAGGCTCTTGAACCAAGTTCATTGCAACCATCCATCAAAAGGGTCTTGACATTAAAAATATCTACAACTAATAGACCCTTCCAAGGGACTACCTCAAGGTTGTGCATTCATGATCTCCACTATAATAGTAGCAAGGAACAACATATAAACCTTTTCAACAAAAAATTGTTCTATACCCTCTTGACCCATGAGTCATCAAGGGACTAGATCTACCTTTAGGAACCAATAGTTTGGAGACTTGACCTACAATGAGTTGTAGAGGAAACAATTGTGCTCTAATTGTAAAAGACCTTGGGTCTAGACACATATGTACTTGGGAAAGGGATGGGTCCACTTGATTGAGGTGTATTTTGATGATGACAAAGAGTATGAGTTAGGCATAGAGACACACATGTGGAAGAGGTTGAGGTATTTTGTGATGTCCCCACTCTAGTCAGTCACCTAATGCAGTGTGTTAGCCTTTTCTTGGACCCTTGTGGGCTAACTGGTTTGGTTAGAGGGTCAGTGGTACCTTCTGGAGAGTTCGGTCTATTTCATTTTCTGAGATCGTGGATGGGCTCATTGCGTGCCTTGGTAGTACTGGAGTCTGAGTTGTTTTTGACGGCACTGGATTCGATGAAGTCTGGAGGGAGATAGGCTTACTTAAGTGATTTATTAGAAATTGACTTTAATATTTCTAATTTTCACGTAAATAAGTCTAAAGTGAATTTTTTATTGTATTTCTTTTAATTCACTAAAGGAGGTGCCAAAAATCAAAGAGAAACTATGGAAAGTGACTTTAGTTTGTATTCCATAAATTTAAATGTTTCAAAACCCTAAAATGTACGGCCTCTTTAGGTTTTGACCTCCTTGGTTATAAAAGAGACTTGGGCAATGAGAAACTCATGTTATTTTTGATCATTTCAACTTTGCCTTAAGGGTTTTCTACCTTGCTTCCTTCCTGTGATTAGGTTGCTGCAAATCCACCATTGGAGAACGGAATCTCTTCAGTGAGTGCACTTTTGAGGCTGTGAGAGATCAGCTGAATTGGTGCTGTTTTAGAGAGCTTCATTTCAGGAGTTCTATAATGTTTCAACAGATTTTTGGAGTGTTCTTCATCAGAAATCAGAAGGTTTGATTGTTGGTGTTCTTCCTTCAGCATAGCAGGCATCAAAGCTGTTTGGGCGTACCTTCTGCAGGGTTTTCTGATTTATTTTGGCTTGAGGGGCATTGGATTTGAGCTAAGGTGTGTTTCTTCCTTGGAGAAGCGCCTAACTTCTCAAGGGTTTATCTTCCTCATCTTCAGCACTTTGTATTCCCTCTTCTATAGCTTCAGTTTCATAGTTGGATTCAAACCTTGTTTTATCCTATTCTGAATCTTGTCAGATTTTCATGTATAGACTGGCAAACTGGCTTCATTTCTTAATTAAAAAAATTGAAGGCTTTCGGGTATGTTTGTATGTTTTAAATCCATTGTTGATGCAAATAAATACCTTCTGCAATTTCAGTTTGAATAGAATAGCTCAAGTTTTCACTCTATGAGCATTTATATGATGCGCCCCTTCTCTTCTGTCTATTAAAATTTCTCTAAAAAACTCAAAAACACAAATACTCTTAAGAAAAGACAGGTTTTGAACAATGAGCTAGCTAGGCTCATCACATATTTCTGGCAAACATGATAAAAAAAGTTTTTATATCATTAAAGGAAGAACATAAACTATTACTATTGTATCCTTGTCAAGTGCACTGCTCAAGATACAACTCCTTTTGAGTTAAGGGGGGGATTGGAGGGCAACACAGTGACACTCATTGATGCGGGGATGATCCATAATTTCATTGACTAAGTGGTGGTAGCTTGTTTTAGACTAAAAGATGCAGAGTCTACACGGTTTGAAGTTACAACAATAGATGGTTATTGATTGCACTACAAGTTGTCTACCATGTATAGGTGGTATTGGATGGGCATACTATCACCCATAATTTTCCTTTCATTTTTCTTGGTGAAGCTCACTTTATTTTAGATGTCTATTGGTTGCATTTTCTTGGTGAGTTCACAAGCAAATACGAAATGATGACATCCAATTTAATAGAGTGGGGATGTAAGACCATCAAGGGTGTTACAAATGCACTAATATAGTGGGTTTCAACTCATTGAGTAGAGATGATTTTGAGATGAGACCAGGCGAGTTGGATGGAAATCAACTTCACCAATAAGGGGATTTCACCAAGAACTATGGATTTGAGGGAGGATGAATATCCTCTAGATATATAAGTTTTGTTAGATAACTATATTTCTATTTTTGGGGACATGCCTCTAAGACTTCCACTAGATAGGGATTTTCAACATACTATCAAGTTGAAGCTAGGGATAGAACCTATTATTGTGACTCCTTATAGACACCCTTATGCTTTCAATGATTAGATAGAATAAACTATATAGGAGTTGCTAAAATTGGGACACATTAGACTGAAGACAAGTCTATTCACATCTTCAAAGGTATTAATGAAGAAGAAAGATGGAATGATGGAATGATGTGTATAGATTACAGGGTCTTGAACAAGAAAACCATCAAGAATAGGTATTCAATACCCTATATTGATGAGTGACTTGATGATTTACATGTTGCAACATGCTTAACCAAAACTAGCTTGTTGTCTAGGTACCACCAAATAAGGGTTAAAGTTGAGGACAAATTTAAGATTGATTTTTAATTTCATCATGGGAACTTTGAGTTTTGGTGATACTTTTGGGCTCACTCAGGTGCTATCCACCTTCCAATCAACAATGACAAAAAAAAATTAAACTTCATTTGAGGAAATTTGTATTAGTGTTCTTTGGTGACATATCGATTTATTGATGAACATGGGATGAGCACATCAAACACCTAGATATAGTGCTAGCTATTCTATAACAAGAGACATAATCAGTAGGATAGGTGTAGATATGGATCCAACCAATGTGCAATCCATCTAAGAATGACTTACTTTGAGGACACTGACACAACTATGAGGATTATTGGACTTATTTAGCTACCATAGGAGATTCATTAGAGGATTCTCACAAAATGGCCTTTCCCTTGACAAAGTTCACCAAGAAAGGTGCCTTCCATGGGTCCATAATGGTAGAGAGCTGATCTCTCAATTCAGTGATCTTCATGAAGGACATGACAGAATCTCCTTTCGCCATCTTGACATGATGAATCTGTTGCTTCAAGGAAAGAGCTCTGCTTATATTATTGAACTCATACATTTCCTCCCAAGGTTTTGAACATTTCTCTTGCTATCTTCAACTTGGAGATAATTGGCACAAGGTGGTCCTTCACAGAATCAACCAAAATCTTTTTTTCCTTAGTGCCATTCTTCTTCCATTGAGGCTTCTCATTTTCATCGGCAGGTTCGGGAACTTCATCCTTCACGAACTCAGCAAGCTCACTTTATTCCAATGCAAGCATCACTCTAAACTTCCAAGAGGTGAAGTTGGAAGCACCTTCAAGCCTATCTTCGATCTTGAGCCCATTCACCATTTTGAAGGTGAGATAGATGCAAGAAGATGAGAACAAGAGTGGAGGAGAGCGCTGCTTATGTAAATTTGATCACGATCTTCTTTAAACTTGCTTTGATACCATGTTAGTTTTATGATCAGAAATTCAATACACAGAAATGCAACACATAAGAAAATGAACACCACAAGATACCTTGGGAAAACCCTCCAACTTGAGGGTAAAAACCCAGCAAGTATATCGTTTATATATTGAAGAATAAGAGCAGAAATCTGCTTACAACTCAGGCATAACACAATGCCGAATTTGATACAATGAATAATAGCACCTCTCCTAGATGCGAAAATACAAGATGAATATGTTTCTCTTTGAATTCGATCTGCTGCACCAATATGATAAATTGCTGCTCAAGTGCGAACTTCTTCTAGAGATGCGAATATGAATAAATTAACTTAATGATCAAATGAGGTGATCATCACCTTTTATTTATACAAAACAATGTGACTCTTCATGAGATCAGCCTCATAGCAATAATAAAGAAATAAATATTATTTCTTTAATGAAGTCGGTCCCATTTGATTATTCACAATAATTAAATATTATATTAGATGCCAAGTGAAGCGCCTCTTCACTTTAATAAATGCAATAAATGAACAACCGTTAGGCTATATGAATTTATTGTTCAACAATCAAGGCGGAAGTATGTAGCCTGAAGCTACAACATCAACAGGAAGGGGTTGGAAAATTTAATACTTAGGATATATTATTACATTTTTCCAATACTTAGGAAAATACTCAACACTTAGAAATTTTTTCGATACTCAAGAAAAATCTAGAGGATTTTGGTTGAGGATGGTGCCATGATAAAAAAATGGAAACTCTCTCAGAAATCTCTACTAAAGATTAAATTGCCGTTTTGGAAGAAATAAAACAAGTCCAGATTCGATGAATTTAAAAAAGAAAACGTGAAGTGCTAAAACCATCTTCTCCAGCTTTATAAGAAGTTCGACTTGTCATTATCAAATCATTCTTCCAAAGTTTGATCAAAAGTTTTCTCTTAGCTCTTCCAAAGTTGCGAAGGATAAGTTTTCGAAGGGAGATTTTTGAAGACGAAGTAATTTTTTTTAAGAGGAGAAGTAAATTTTCTAAGCTGAAGGGCATAATTTCTGGAGAAATAAAGTAAATTTTTGAGTTAAAAGGCATGCTTTTTCTGAGTTTTGGAGTAAATTTTCAGAAGTAAAGATTGATTCACAACCAAAAGATACTTTCGAAGATTCAAAAATGAGTTTGTCTGAACTCTTCTCTCTTTCTTCATCTTATTCACTTATTCTGGCAAAGATTTATTGAATACTTAGCAAATATTTTTACTTCCAGTCTGATTTTTCACAGAATTTTATCTTTTTAATAGGCTGAAAGTGAAAATTTTGAATAAAGGCCCAGAAAAATCAGATTTAAAACCTCCAAACTAATGTTAATTCTTTTCATATTTATTGTAGGTTAATGACCACCAGAGGAGAACCTTCGAGAAAGGCACAGATGAAGTTTTCCAGCAAAGGATTGCAACCGGAGTTGAAAATCAACTCCAAGTGGAAAAACATCACCGACACCAATCTCAGACATGTAGACTTTAAAGATTTTAAGAAGAGAATTAAGACCAAGATGGATTCTTGCAAACATCTATTGCTCGCCGAATGATGAGAAATGGCATTGTCCAGGCAACCGGGTTTCCACCAGCTGTAGAATGTGCTGAATTGATGGTAGAGTGCGGCATTCACTACAATGCGCAGGAGAGGCAGATCATTGCATCGGACGGGAGAATATTGGCTCATCTCAAAGAGTTGGCAATCCAAGAAACATTTGGCATACCAAGCTATAACTGGACTTCTGACAAAACTAAAGAGGACGCCAGAAGACTCTATGAAGACCAGTTTGAGCTTTGTGCAACAAATATTAATAAGTCATGGTTAGAGAAGCCAAGGCCTTCTGTCAAGAAGATGCCAAAGAAATTGCTTCAAATCGACTTCAAGGAAGAATATGGAGATATTATTTTGCTATTAAATAGAATAATGGGCAACCCTCAAGGCATGCCATTTGAGACATGGATGTATTACTTCATTGATGACATCACATCAAGCGTCAAGATGTTCAACTGGTCCCGGATGATTAGTGACAATCTTCATGAGCAATTAGTCAATTTGGAGAGGACAAAATCTTTTTACATGAGTTCCTACATCGTTTACCTGTTGGCCAGAACTTACAAGTACACAGGATTGATCTGCAAAGGCGTAGTAGGCAATGGTGAAAATGAATCAAAGGCGTAGTATATCACCAGAATACTGCAAGGAGGAGCTCATCAGAGGCTTACTCATGAGGCTAGGAGCCTGATCCGCAAGTATGGATCTTGGTTTATCCAGTTTCCAAGATTCACATACATAAGGGTTCAGGGATTCATTGGATGTCTTTATCGATTTCCAATTTATCATACCAACAGGATGGTCTTGCTTGAGGTCCTTAGGCAATTGGAGACATACCAAAACCTCCAAAGGTCAAAGTAGAAGGCCGCCATTACCTTCCCATTCTTCATTGGAAACATGCTGGAGTCTTGTCCGTCGGCACAAGTAGCCGAAAGTGCCAGGCTGGAGATGCAATGGTACTCGTTCCCAACTTACCGGTCTAGGGCCGATTTTGATCCTCATAACCACATTGGGACCGTGAACGGAAGGAAATATAAACATAAGGTAGACCTGGAGGACTTTTGGGCATGTTGGGTGAAAATAATGTAATCAACTTTTCAATAGATTACGCTATCTAGATTTCAGCCACAGCTATGTGAGATTTAATCTCTCCTCTTAGAAAGGGGAGGTGCCCTTCTTACTGCTAATAGAAGCTATAGTAAAACTAACAAAATACTTACAAAATGTACACTACACTTATGAAATAGGGGGGGTGTGTTACATTCATACTTCTCTCTTTTTTCAGAGAAGACGTTTACAATGCTTCACGATTTGGAAAGGACTAGATTTGATAAATGAAACTTAACAAACAACAGTAATGCTGATATCTCTATCTTGTCAAATCAAAGCATAGAGATACCAGATATGATTTATAATAATAACAAAAGAAAAGGAAAAGGGAAAGCTCACGAAGACACAAAGTCGTTCCGTAGCTTTTTCGATGTTGAATCTATAGAAGTATCGTTTGTCGTATTAGAAGCACAAAGTCTTCTTAGATACAACAGTTCTCTGAACCAAATGAGCGATTACAAGAACAAAGTCTTGTAGATCTTTCAACCAAAACATTCACACATAAAATCAAATCCAAATAATATATGTAACACAAAGTTTACATAAACTACTTGAAGCCCTTTAGATCTCATACACTAATCACCACCGATATAATCAAACCATAAGATAATCGATCCCAACAAAAAGTTTGGTATGCAATCCTCTTCTTTATTAATTAGATCTAGATTCTCAAAATTGGATACAAAGCTTCAATGTTTGTTTCAAAGGAGCAGCACTTCGTTGCAAAATATCAAAAGGTAACCATTACAATAGAAATCCCTCTTATTTATAGAAAAGAGGGAAGAGCAAATTTAGGAAATCAGTTGAGCAAAAATATGAAACCCTAATCTAACTGATTGTAATTTATTTCTATGTTATTACATTTCATATTTTTGGTGTAATTACACTTTACAAAAAGACATTGAAGATGTCAAAAACTATTTACAATATGCAAGGTAAGGAACATCAAAATTGATGAACACTAGAGACAAAAAGAAGACTATTGTTCTTTGCTCTGGGCGTGGAAGTCTTCATATTTCTTTGCAGTCTCCTATAGGAAGGTTTCATCTGGCCCAACCATATAATCTACAATATGCATATCACACCTTCCTATAGGAGACTGTCAAGTGAGAGCCGTATATCACATACAGTATGCATGGTGTTCTTTGAAAAATCTGTATCATCCACCAGCTTCATGAAGGCCTCTTTGAACACTTGAATTATCTCACTGAGAGGAAGAAAGGTGTGGTCATCATCAAGGAGATCACCCAGTAACTCTTCCATTCCATTTATTAGAAGAACCCGGTAACCTTCTACATCCTCCTGCACTTGGTGAATGTCATCAACTAAAAACTTTAATACTTGTATTTTATGTTTGAGTGATTCCTTTACCTCCACATATTTATCTTTATCAGGTATAACTCCATTCTTCACCAACTTGCTGAGCTTGGACTCTTTCATTTTCAACCATGATGATAAGGCCCTTTCCATTTCTCGTTACTCCTTTGCAAGTGATTCTTCCTCTTTATTAAGCTTAGTTTGAAGCTTGGCTATTTGTACTTTCTTCTCACTTGCTATGGTGATGACCTGTGATCCGTGATCTATGATTTCATCAATAAAATCATTCAACACTTTACCCTTGGCTGCAAGCTTCTCTGCTTTTTGTACAGCTGGTTCTTTAACATTCACAAAGGTCATAGTTTGGGTATTACCAGTTGAAGATCCCGCTATGTTTCTCAGAATGTTTGCATAGCATTCAACCTTCTCTTTATATAGATTCTTGGCCTGTTCCATCTTGTCAAGCCTCCCTACAAGGGCATCTAGTACTACTTGGGCGTCTGCTTTAGCACTTTCATTAGTTACCTTCCCAAGTTATATCCTTTGCACAATATAATCTTCCATACTCACATCGCCCTCTTGTTGTGAAGGAAAACCTACTTCAACGAACTTCTGGCCAGCTTTATCAACATGGAGTCTTGACAGAACCTTAGCCTTTTTCTTCTCCTTGATCTTGGGCGGAGGTATTTCTTCCAGGTCTAGCTCATCAGGGGAGATCATCTGCTTCTTGCGCTTAGGGACCTGTGACACCAACCAAGGAGGGAGGGAAGAAGTATATATGTCTCCTGGTACTCCTAATTTCTGAGCTGTTGGGGCTCCTTGAGAAATAGCTGAGATAGTAACTATGGGTGCTGTGGTAGTCATTATAGGCCCAGTTGTTTGCATGCCAAGCTGACTCTGCAAAGATTCATCCATGAATTTGTTAAATTCAGCCTCAGAAGAAATGTCAAAAGACGGGGATGACAAACTAGGGATAGAAACCGGCGAACTGGATAGAACATTTATAGTTTGTGTCCGGACAACTGTAGAAGAAACCGACACAGTTGATACTGCTGGTGGGGAAGAAATATTTTCTACTCCTATAACTATGGTAGGAAGAGGAGAAGAAGGAATGGGATGAACAAGAGTTTTAGGTGTTGAAGGAGTGTGAGGAAGTTGGACAGGGTCTGGTGAAGATATTGGGATTTCTTTAGTTTCATTCTGAAGAGGGGACAAAATCTGCTCATCCTGATTAAACTCTTCCTCTTGATATTCCTCAACTTCTTCATGAGATTTCTCATGAGATTGTCCTTCTTCTTCGTTTGATTCTGTTTCTCCAGACTCTTCATCTTCTGATTCTTCAGATTCAAACTCTGTATCTCCTCCTTACTCATCTGAGCATGATTCCTCGGAAACAAGATCCTTCCCTTATGCACGTGATGTGGTAGCTCTTGTTTCTTGTATTTCAATGGTTTGTGGAGTATTCTTTCCCACAGTGAACTTGATCCTTGGCCCATTTCAGGATGAAGAAGGAATCGCGGCCTGTTTATCTTTGGCACGGGATTCTAGTTGTGGATTGGGTTTTTCTTTGGGAGACTCACCTTCAGAATCTGTTTTGAAGGCTTTCATTTGATGGCCATGCTTATGAAGCCATTTTGTTGTGTTGTGTAGAATAGGGGCTAGCCTTTCCCTCATGTAAGGGACCATTGCACTGGAGGTAAAGGCTTCCCAGCGATATTGTCTTCATCATAGGCAGAATTTAGGAAGTATCTTGGATCTGTGAAATCTTCAGGCAAATCAGCTATATTGAGGGCCCTGATTTGATCAACTGTCAACCTGCAGAAATCCATCTTACGGATATCTTCTTCATCTCTACATTTTGCCCATATGTCTTCAAAATGATAAACGTGGCTGTGACCTTTCTTGAGTTTTTTCTTTACATCTCTAAAGTCAAAGTCACGCCTGTTCCTATAGGTGTTGATAGTCATTATATGCATTTCTACTGAAACATTCTTGGCCTTCTGTACACTTTTGATCATATACCTGCCAATGGTTAGGGGAAATTTAAAACTTGGCTTATGTATCCTTTGTCGTTCTTTGTGCACTGAAATCAACTGCCTGCACAACTCCATGAGGATGCATTTGTCTGAGGGGTACCTGGGAAGCAAGTAAGGGCATCCAGTGAAACAACCTACTCTTATATAAGTAAAGGTTGGAAATTGTAGAAAAACACATCCAACCTTGTTGATTGCCTTGTAGGCTTCATCTGATATTCTTTTCTTCTCCAGAGTCGAGTAAACACTGAACAACAAAGGAGCAAAGAAAGAATCTGTAACTCTCCTGAAATGGTGGAAGCTTTCCCTCAGGTTTAATTGATAGTAGTAATCATATATAGGAGTAGAATGTCTGTTACCTTTGGTAGACAAACCTGAAAACTGTCTCATCACTGCAGCCGCATACACCAAAAAAGAAGTCATATAGAATTTTAGAGTGGTGGGCACCTTAATCAACTGCTCATGGATTTCATCACTGATCTGTGTTCCCCAATCAATATGTACTTTCCTCCTTCTGATGATCCAGATGTATTCGTACATCCAATCTTGAAAATGAGAGGATTCCGGTAAGCCCTTAACTCTGCTTAATAGGGTGATCATGTCTCTCACATCCTCCTTGAAGTCACTTCGGGGAAGTCCCTTAGGCCATCTAGATACAACATGTCGGGGAGTCTTCAACCATTGTGTGTTAATCAATGTCTTTGCCCTGACTGAATCATTGTCGAATATCTCTTGAGCCTTCTGAATTGTGACGGGTGTGTATTGTTCCATTTGTGGAACTTTGAAGACTATATCAAAAAATTCACCGTCAAGCCTCATCACAACCTAACCTGCAGAATCTCTCACAATTCTATCTTCTTGGATATTGTGAGCGGCAACTTGAAGCACAAACTCAGTGTGATGAGTGGAAGTTGGGAAGGTGGATACCAGATGGAGATTGCTATGTACAATGGCCTTTAGATTTTCATCCCATGGCCTCTGTTGAATCCTCTTTACGAAATCTTCGGTGACCGATCTCGGTATCCTTGATTTCATCTACTTTGGACAACACCACGGTCGGATGGTAAACGCCTTGGTACTTATACTTCATCTTACCCTTTTCTTTAGGAGATGGTGGTGGCGTTTCAGCTATCATTTAGAGGAGCTGAGATTGATGTTTCTTTACCTTCGAAGACCTCTTGATGAAATTTGAAGTTAACTGCAAGAACGATGGATCCATTGGCGTCAAGAAATACATGCCATATGGGGAAATGTGAAATGAGTAGGTGATATGGAGTCACTGTGATTTGGCCATATGATGCGGAAAATGAGGCATGAAATACGATGTGGAAGTGGAAATGAAGAAAAATCATGTTTCAGAGTGTTAGGAAAAAATAATGTAGATTTTGGTGCTTGGGCAGTGAAAATCACCGCTCGAGCACCAGAGAGTGAAGTTCGTTTGGTGTTCGGGCGGTGAAAATCACCGCTCGAGCACCACTGGGAAATGCCAAATGACTAAGTGTTCGGGCGGTGAAAATTACCACTTGGGCACTTGGGTGTTTTAAACAGTTGAGTGTCATGGCGGTGATTTTCACCGCCAAGATACTTGGGTATTTCTTGGTGGTTCGTGCAATGTTGACGAATTTCTTCACCCGAGCACTGAGAGTTGGAAAGATAACAAATGTCAGGGTTTCGAAATGAGTTCATTTGGTGTTTGAGACTAGCGCAAAGGTAAGGGTTTGTGGACGGAACTAGAGCAAAAGAAGGAACAAAGAACCAGTAACGTTTAAACAAACGAGGAAATGGAAAGAAGTTGATGAATAGGAAAAACGACTGACAAAACGAAAAGAAGACAACGTAAAACATACTTGGTGACGTCAATAATGTCAAGAGCGAAAAACCGCAAACTGGAGGCAAACAAGATTCGATCTGGAGGAATGGCGACCTGTGTGGCGATGGAGCGATGGGAGGAAGTGAAAACATAAAACAGAATGGCGAAAATAACTCATGTTATGAGTTAAAAACCTAAAAAATTAACCTAAAACCCGTGCATTAAATGCAGAGGAAACACTCAAGATAACTGACAATTAGGTGCTCGGGCAGTGAAAATCACCACTCGAGCACCAAGGTTAAACAATGGGCTAGGTGCAACGGCGGTGAAAATCACCGCTCGAGCACCAAAAAAGTTAAACTTGAACTAGGTGCAACGGCGGTGAAAATCACCGCTCGAGCACCAAAAATAGTTAGAAAATAAACATAGGTGCAAGGGCGGTAAAAATCACCGCTTGAGCACCAAAAATAGTTAGAAAATAAACATAGGTGCAACGGTAGTAAAAATCACCGCTTGAGCACCCATAAAAGAAAATGACTAACTCCTGGTAAAAAGGAGTCACAAACTTTAAACTCGAAAGTCGAGCCTATCGTCACCTACCTAGACTAGGCAAGATCAGAGACCATGTATTAAGGACAACTTCAAGATTGTCTCGTTTTATGTGCTTGAAACGCACGGGCCTAGGAAATGGACTGGTTTCGTAGGGGAGTTATCCGTGGATTGAGCGCTGCTAGATTCTGTGATAACAGTTGGCTCCTGTTGGGGATCTTTCTTCAGTCGTTCTTTCAAATGAGTGAAAGAAGAACTCCAAAATTCAAGTGCCTTTATCCATCCATTGGACTTGGAGTCAGGCGACGACGACAAAACAAAAACAAAAAGACACAAAGGACTAAAAAGAAAAATAAATAAAAATATTTACGTCTAGAACGCTCATTATTTTAACACGTAAAGTGTTTGAGGTGTTGTCCGTTGTGAGGAAGAGCGAACGACGTTCCATCTCTGTATGCTAGCAAGAAACTATTCTCACCGTACCGCTGGTGAACCTGGAAAAACATGGGCCTAGGAAATGGACTGGTTTTGTAGGGGAGTTATCCATGGATCGAGCGCTGCTAGATTCTGTGATAACAGTTGGCTCCTGTTGGGGATCTTTCTTCAGTCATTCTTTCAAACGAGTGAAAGGAGAACTCCAAAATTCAAGTGCCTTTATCCATCCATTGGGCTTGGAGTTAGGCGACGATGACAAAACAAAAACAAAAAGACACGAAGGACTAAAAATAAAAATATATAAAAATATTTACCTCTAGAACGCTCATTATTTTAACACGTAAAGTGTTTGAGGTGTTGTCGGTTGTGAGGAAGAGCGAACGGCGTTCCATCTCTGTATGCTAGCAAGAAACTATTCTCACCGTACAGCTGGTGAACCTGGAAAGGTCCTGTCTAGAGTGAGTCAAATTTCCCGTGCATATCTTTTGGCTCTCTTCGTTTGTCCCATAGGAGAACAAGGTCACCAATTTGAAAGTCCTGGGACTTAGCCTTTTTGTCAAAAAGCTTCTGTACCTGTTGCTGGTGTTCTGCAATGCGATCAACCACCTGTACATGCTTCTCCTCCAATTCGGAGAGATACATTATGCGCTTGTCAGCAAAATTATCAAAGGTCTCATCTTCAATAGCTTTTGCCAACTTGAGGGCTGGAAATTCCAGGGTTATGGGAATTTCGGCATTCATTCCGTACAAGAGTTGAAAGGGGGACATACCGATTGCCCGCTTTGGAGTGATCCTATCTGCCCACAAGGCATCGTACAAAGCCTTGTGCCAAAGACGTTGATTTTCCTCTACTAGCTTCTGGATGATAGTCACTAGATTCTTGTTGCTTGATTCAGCTTGACCATTACCTTGTGGGTAATAATCAGAAGAATGCAACAAGGTTATGCCATGTTCGAAACAAAACTCGGTGATCTCATTTGATGAAAAGGCAGAAGTGTTGTCGGCAACGATTTTGTTTGGCACCTCAAACCTGGAAATGATATTATCTTTCAAGAATTTGCACACTACTTCAAAAGTTGCACGCTTAGTGGGAATCACCTCTACCCACTTGGTGAAATAGTCGGTAGCGATAAGGGCGTAAACATGTCCAACACTTGAAGATGGATTGACTGCACCTATGAAGTCGATTCCCCATTGTTGGAAAGGTTCTTCAATTACCACAGGCTTTAATGGTAAAGCCGCTAGCTTAGGCCTGCCAACAAATTGTTGACATAGCTCGCACTTGCGTACCCAAGAATACGTGTCTTGGAAGAGCGTAGGCCAATAGTATTTTGCTCTCAAAATTTTGTGAGCAGTGACCAATGCCGAAAAATGCCCTCCACACGCCAAGTCATGGTATGACTTCAACAACTTTTCTTGTTGTTCCTTATCTACACACTGCAGAAAGGTACCACTGATTGCGCGTTTATACAAGCCATTGTCCCATAAGAAAAAATTGGCTGATTTTAACTTGACAGTCCTTTTCTCTTTTGATGTCAAGTTACTTGGGCATTCACCGTAAGTGAGAAAATGAGCGATGTTAGAATACCACTCATCAGTGATGCTGACAAACAGCACAAGGGGTAGTTTGCTGGAATTTTCTTCAGCATCCGAAGCTTCTTCATCTTTTGAAACTTATTCGTCAGGGTTGTTCTCAGCAATGAGTTGGCACAACCCACGTCCCCTTATCAGTTTGGTGGGTTTAATCTCTAGATCATACTCCTGAATCTTGGCAACCCAATTGCCTCTTTTTGTCCTGAATTCTTGTTGTGTGAGAATAGATTTAATAGTCGTATCCGGAACCAAGACCTTAACATGACTATTCAGGATGTAAAATCGAAAATGTTTAACCGCCTTGACCACGACAAAGGCATGTTTCTCCATTGGAGAATACTTCAACTCATAGTTCTTCAGGGGGCAACTCATGAATGCAATGGGTGATTCAAAACCTTCATGCTTTTCCTGTACCAGAATGGCTGAAAGTGTATGCTCGGAAGCATAACTGTACATTAGAAAGTCTTTGGTAAAATCAGGACAAACCAATACAGGGGCATGAGCGATCGCCTCGTTGATGTTATCAAATGCAGCTTTTCCTTCCACAGTCCAATGGAAGGTGGTATTACCTTTCATCATATTTACAATATGAGGAGTTTTTTCCGCAAAGTTCGGGAGGAATCTTCGCAAGAAATTTACCTTGCCAAAAAAGGAGTGAACAACCTTCTTACTTGATGGCAAGGTGAGGGATTTGATGCCATTGACTCTTTTTGAGTTAATCTTGATTCCTTCAGTAGACACTACGTGGCCAAGGAGTTTTCCCTCTGTAACCCCAAAAACTAACTTTTTAGGATTTAGGAAAATGCCATGTTGATGGCATCTCTCCAAGATTTGTCTCAGGTGATTGTAGTGCTTGTGATATTTTTTGGAAAATATTGTGAGGTCGCCAAGATACACCACAATGAACTTTCCCATCATGTCACGGAAAGCCAGGTCCGCAGCATGTTGGAAAGTAGCGCCGGCGTTTATCAAGCCAAAAGGCATTCGGCGGTATGCAAAGGTACCCCATGGTGTCGTGAAAGCAGTCTTGTGTTGATCATTTGAGGTGACCTCAATTTGATTGTAACCGGAGAAACCGTCCAACATGGAGAGCATCTCGGATCCGGTCACATTCTGCAAGACTTGATCCATGATAGGGAGAGGGTAATTGTCTTTAAGTGACAGCTGGTTGAGATTTCTAAAATCAACATAGATTGGGATCTCACCGTTTTTCTTGCGCACAGGGACGATATTTGCTATCCATGTCAAATGGTGGATTGGGAAGATTATCCATGCGTTCAACATCTTCTGGACTTCTACAAGGATGGTTCCAAAGATCTTTGGATTGTACTGCCTTTGTTTTTGCTTGAAAGGAAAAGCTCCAACCTTTAGTGGGATATCATGTTGCACTTCCGTTGGTCGGAAAGATTTGAGATCTTCATATGAATATGCTAGAACATCCATATATTCTTGTAACAGTCAGGTGAACTGTCTTCTTTCTTCGACGGTGCAACATTTTCCGATGTTTACCATCTGTGGATCAGCTTTAGTTCCCAGATTGTATTGCTCAACCTCATTAGATGAGTCAGAGTCGGCGAGCTGCTGTTTGACGTAACGGTCATGTTTGTCAAAGAGCCTTTCTAAAGATACCAACCCCTTAGGGATTTTGTTCCCCTTAAGTTGTAGGAATTCTTTGCTAGAAACTTGATCTATACCAGACACAGATTCTTGCAGAGGAGAATCACTTCCTTCGAAGTACAATTCATTGAAATTCTTTGCCTTTTCTAGGAAGGCGAATATCTGATGATCGTCGTTGAAAATCTGCTAGTTCTCCGAATTATCAGGGACGCTTGAAGGAGTACATTCAACACTTGTTGGTGTAATTAATTATTTAATTAAACTTTATTAAGTTTACTTGGGTTTTACTTAGGTAATAATTAGTTTACTTAATTAATAAGTAAGCTTTATTTAGTTAAGCTGTTTTAGGTCAACATTAGGGTTATGCATACATTGCTTTTATAAAACAATTCATCTCATGTATTTTCTCAATTCTGAATAATATCAATTTGCACATCTTCATCCAAAGCTCTGCTCTGATCTTGGTTTCTAACATGGTATTAGAGCCTTGATATGCAACCCCTTCTCAGATTTTGGAGAAAATCATTGCAGAGTTTGTTCAGGATTCCTCGAGGGTTTCATGTTTTGAGTTCATTTATGCAACGTTTTGGATCAAATCGAGCATCTCCATTGGATTCAGAGCGCTAGAAAAAGTCAATATTGGCTTTTATTTTTCTGATTTTGGTCATCGTTGAAGAGATCTGTGAGGGTTTCAAGTTCGGTGATTTTTTGCAAGCTTTGGGGGTAGCCGATTTTTTGGAGCATTTTGGGCACAAACGGAGGTCACCATCGTGTTCACAGCGGCCAAAAACCCTATGAATGCCTGTTGTTTCGTCGATTTTGGAGCACTTGATCCAGGAGGCAAAACATTTTTGCCAGGGGAGGCCGTACGACCTCCCCCAACGCGCGGTTCGAGGCGAGAAATTTAAAAAAAAAAAAAAACCAATGGGTTTTCCGCCGCCTGTTTAAAAGGCCATGCCACCCGACGGCCACCAGGAGCGGCAGCCACTGGGTGACACCCACCCATCCGCCACCGGCCCTGCACCCAGCCCTCGCGGGCTCCTTCAGGCTTTGCCCCTATCACATGGAGGACTGGGGGCCCTCCGCTAGCCCCTGAGGGCTTTTACATTTGTGGTTTGTGGTCACATGGGGGACCGGGCGCTAACCCCGACCGAACAAAGCCCCCAGCAGCTGGTCATATGGATGACCAGGGGCTTTGCCCCAGCCCCTTGCCTGCCAACCCCTGGTCACGCATAGGACCATGGGCCGAAATTATTTTAGCCCCCTGGGCTGCTTGCAGGCCTTATTGGCGAAATTGGAGCACCTTCACCAAATCGGGCATAACTTTTGCGTACGAAGTCGTTTTTTCGCAAACGAGATACCGTTGGAAAGCTAGTTCCGAGCCCGTTCTATTGATGGAGGTAGTTTTTCCGATTTTGCTCCAATTTTATTTTGCAGGTTCCTTAACTCAGATGTTGTTGTTTTCACTCTAGAGGGCATATTTTTTGACTCGGTGATCCTTTTTTTGCCATTTTCGCGGCATTGGAAAGCTGGTTCAGTCCTCTACACATATCTAAGGTCCATTTTTATCAAGGAGGAAAATGTGAACTTTTTCTTGTGCACGCATTATGTTTTGTTTTCATGCTCTAGGTTTGCATTTTCTCTCATTTATGCATGTTTTTTCTCTTTTGTGGAAGACCTTTTGGTTTGCATGTCTAATCTTGGTTTCTAACACTTGGATAATTCAATAGCTATCATCAAGGTGAGGCTGGAAAAGGAAGTGACAAAGAAAAGAGAACATAAAAAAGAGATTGAATGCTTGAAGGAGTACATTCAACACCTAACCAAACCTCTCAATCAGGGCGATCCAGCAGCTCCTCCACTTCTAAATTCTTCGTAAGTAGTCAAGGACTTTGAAGAAGAAACGGTCACAGCTAAAGAAACTAAGGAGTGGATGGTGAGAAAAAGCGAGGAAGTGTCTACATTTATGGAAATATTGGCATTGGCCTATGGACAAACTTCTTCCTTGCTCTCTGTTACACCCAAAATGAAATTTTTGGCATTCTGCTTAAATTGAGCTAAACAATGTAAAAATGCTATCGAAAATGTGTTTTAGGTCAAACCAATCATGAAGTCTTTGTGGGTTTTTGTCAAGGAACCTATGGTTAAAATTCTGAAAATATGAAAATTAGGGTTTTACGCCCCTATTTTTAAGGAAACCCTTAAAAATAGGACCTTCCCGGAAATGATTGAAAACAATTCTGATAGGGTTAATTGCCTTCACAATCACACTGAAAGCAGCAGATGATAGAAACAAAAGTTCCTCCACATGAGCTCATATTTCAAGAGGAAAAAGAAGATGTGCCTTTGATACATGAACCTTTGCTATCCCCGAGGTCTTTACCAATTCACATTGATTTGGAAGACAAGGAGGTAGAGGAGATTGTAGTTGTGTCTCCCATGGATGTTAGTCGAAATACCACATTTTGGCTTGAGAGCTCTTTGGGAAGGACAAGAAGAAGGCCTTCTTCTCAGGTAAATGTTGATGATCTCAACATATATCAGGAAGCACCCAAGAAAAAGGAAAAAAAACAAATACACTTTGAGAGGAATCTTGGTGGTGAGATGGTCATGGAGACGGCTACACCTCTTGAAGATAATAACAAAGACGAGGTGAATGTTGATGACTTTGTAATGGTGAAGTCTATTATTGGCAAGAAAACGAGACATGCTGACATGAGCTTGTTCAAGATGGTATCAGAGAATATTCAGGAAAGAGTGCAGAAAGATGGGGAAGACAAGGCAGCCCTCAAGGTTGAAAACCGTCAACTTCATTTGTATATCTCGAACCTCTTTTAGGGCACTTGACAAACAACACTGTTGCTGCCCCAGGTTTTAGAGACACCAACAGTTGAGACAGTTGGTCATTTGTGTGAAACAAACTTAGGAGTGGATTGAGGAGATCCTCACCAGAGGCACAAAAGTTCTAGCTCAGATATTTCAGCTAAGGTATAAGGCCCATGATTTGCGTCAGGGTATCCACGATTTTGAGCAGTTGATAGCCAAGTTCAAGCCTATGCATGAAATCATAATTGCAGATTTAGATATGGCATACGGATCTACATTGACAAGGGAACATAAAAGACAAATCTTGGAATGGAAAGAAGGTCACCTGTTCAAGGTTAAGACATATGAGAGAATATTTGAGGAGTTCATTGCATATAAGCAAATAGTTGTTGATGCTCTCGAATTCATAAGAGAGTTTGTTGTAGCAATTCCTTGCCGATATTGTCGGGATGATGGTTTGTAATGTCCCCATTTTTAGCACTACACTTTCCAGTGATTGATAGCCTATTCTCGGATGCCCGTAGGCTAGTCAATGGCAAAATTAGGGTTTCCATTTTAGAGGAGGTTTTGAAGGCTTGCATGCGATATTTTTTGATGCATGTCTGGTGGAGCTTTTTGGGTTTTTGGAGAGTTTCGAGATGTGGTAACATGCATGACGAGATGTTAACTTGCTATTTTGGCTATTCCTTGGCTGTTTTGGAGGTTTGCATGTTGGAGTTTTACAATTCTGATTCTGGATTCCTTCTGGGTTTTCAGAGAGCTATGCAGTGGTGTGACATGCAACTGAATCAAAAAACTTTTTTGGACTTACTATTTTTAGTAAGTACGACGACTGCTTGGATTGTGGTTAAAATGAGTTTGGAACAACTTACTAGTTTTAGCGGTATGCTATTTTTAGTAGGGTTTCTGCAATTCAGTTATCTGGCTATATCTGGCAGGTCAGTTTGAGCAGTTTGGTCTCCAACACCCTTGGTGCTATTTTTAGCAACAATTCACCAGTTTTGTGCAAAGGCTATTTTTGGCTGGTGTTCAGCAGTTTGATACTATGGCTATATCTGGCAGGGCAGTATATATTGTTTGGTCTCCAACTTTTGAGGTATTTAATTTGGCAAGTTAAATATTTGAGGAGATAATGTTTTAAGTGAAAATAATTCATTTTCCAATAATGGACGACTTCATAAAGGAAATTATTTAAGTGATTTATAATGTTTATTTTCACTTAACTTAAGGGACGCCAATATTATACTTTATTTGCATTTTATAAAGTATATTGCCTTCATGAAAAAGGGACGCTTTGGAGGAGATATTTGGATAATTATAAAGTATTTTCCTCATATGCTTTTGGACGCCTAAGTGAAGGAGGTAAAATACAAATTACAGTTTATTGAAGGTAAATGTGGATTTCACCTTGGGTGCCCTACTTGGAGGGAAAAGGAATTCAAATTTGGGAAGAAGTTATAAATATGAGACTTGGCCTTCATTTGCAGTTATTGATTGTTTATCTTAACGAAATATTGTTGAAATGGTTTCAGACTTATTGCTTTGAGGAATGCATACCTCCTACCTTATCAGTTTCATACTTGAGAGATAGTATCTAACTATTGAGACTGCTTCTTCAATCCAGAGGTTGCACATTGAGCTTCAAGTTGGTTTTTGAGTGATATTTCATATTTTGGAGTTGCTGATTTGGTGCTTGGCTGAAGCACATTTTTACTCGTTGCTCCGCACTCGATTTTTTGTTGATTTTGGGTATTGACCCTATGCTTTAGTCTACCTTGGGCGCCCCTTCTTGCAAAGTTTCAGAATTCTTGGTGGGCTCTTGGTTTTTATCTTGTTGGTCGACTTCTCCCAAGTCATACTTTTGCCTGGGAAGTGCCGGAAAGTTTTAGAAAAATAAATAACTCCAGTTTGTTGCAGTCTCTCTATTCTATCTTGGTCATCCTTCTCTTATGCTTCATTTGCACTTGGTTTGACGTCATTCAAAGGTGTTTTGACGAAGTTATGAGCGTTTTGTTGATTCTAGGGCTTGCTGGTATGAATTTCTGATTGCTGCAATTTTTATATTAGACTTGATATTTTAGTCCTTTTAACTATATTTCATATGCTGGATAACTTGGACTTATTTGGAGTTCATTTCCTAACATTCTAGAGTTCATTGGTTATCTATATCTCATTGTATTTGCAGATTGTTCATCATATTGTAATGCTGAATCAGTAGTACTGATCAACTCTTTACTTTCTGCACTTTACATTTTGTATCCCCACTTTAGTGGAAGAGACTGGCCTCGCCGTCTATTTACTTTTCAGTATTTACTTTCCTGTACCACCCGCTAAAAAGCGGAAGGGGTCGGCTAGCCACCCAAACATTTACTTTCAGTACTTTGTAATTCACTCCTGCTGAAAAGTGGTTGAGTTGCATTTCTCATATTGCTGATCAGCTGAGCTGTCAATACACTCCCGCTGAATAAGTGGTCGAATTGCATATTTACTTTCAGCATTGTAATTTCAATTCCAGTCCTCCCGTTGAATAAGCGGTTGAGTTGATTATTATTTCCTCTCATTGTACTTTCCTGTAGTTATGATTTTATGCTAACGATCCCCTTTTGAGTATGCTCTCACCTTGCCCATACTGGGATTTGGGTTGATTAGAAAGAGAAAGGGTTCCAGTCGGTTGGTTTACGGTTTCACTAATGTTAACGGGTGAAATTAATGTGGTAAAAAAATTGAAAAAATTGGCTAGCACATTTCATGGTTCCTATTTTGGGTTTGATGAAGATCAAACAGAGTTTCAAAGTGTTGTTCGTAGCAGCAGTGACAGTGACAGAAGAATGAGTCAGCTTTCAGTGATGTCAGCAAAATTCGAGAAAGTGTCCAAAGAGAACGAAGATTTCCTAAGATCTATTGCGGATAGCGAAGAAATATTGGAAAATCGGCATTTTGTTATTAATAGTATTGGCACTCCCACTAAGGATGAAGTTGCAATTTTTAGCGGATGTGATCAAGATTTAAATCAACTTTCTTCTAGAAGCTTCTTCCTAAGCTTTCTTTCTATTCTTGTCATGATTCTTATCCATTCTTTGAGGATAGAAAGAAAAAGATTGTAACGAGTTGGCATTTTCTATTTTTAGATGTTTTATCTTTTCTAGGATTAGAAATAAAACTTGCATGATTGGCAAGTAGTAGTTGTAAAAGCAAGGAGATTTTAGGGTTCCCTACTCCTCTGCTTGTATATAATTAAGAGCAGTGTTTGCTCATTTTAGTTTAACCGGGCTTGTGATAACATAATTGCTGAGCCTATGCCTTCATGTTGGTTATTGATTAGTGTCAATTCACTTTGTGTTAAGGGCAAGTTTGCATGCCTCTTTTAGCTGCAAGTTCTTGTTCAGTGCATGTGTCTTGTGTCAAGTGATAATCTGGTTTGGTCGCATGTTGCGTGTACTTTGCCACAACTTGTTGTCTCGGAATTGTAATCTCTAGCCAGAAGTTTCAGTAAATAAAGTCCTGAGCGTGCTTTGCTGCCCCGATATAAAAATCTCAGATTTCCGTTTATTGTTTTGTGCCAAGAAGTGTGAGGAAATGAAGTCTTGAGCATGCTTTGCTGCCTTGATATAAAGTCTCATATTTCCGTTTATTGTGTAATGTTTTTATGAACTCTTTTTCAGCTTGCATTGAAACTTAGTAGATGTATATTGAAGAAATTTTATTTAAGTATCTTTGTCAAAAAATCAATCTCGTCAATTTCTAACTCTCTTGCTCTGCGTTTACTTGAGAGGCTAGAAACGTCAATAGCGTAGGTTAGTTGTAGTTGTTAAGTTTCATTAAAAGGAAAACCTCAGCTGCAACATCTAGAGTTCTATAACCTTGTGTTCTCGCAACTGAACCAAAAAGATAGGCAAAATTAGTTTAGTTTACTTTCTTTATGCAACTTAGCAAAAGAGGGAGCTTTCCCTCCTAATTTGAAGAGCAATTTACTGCACATAGTTGTCCGTTTCCAAAATGCATTCTAGAGGTGTGATTTGAAACGCCAACAATTTTTAAAAAAATTTCAAGAATGATCATTAACCATTTTTACAATTAAATTCTTAGTCCATTTTTTCTTAATTACTCTTGTGTGCAATTTTGAAAGCACAAGTCCTAAGAAAAGAATTTATTTATAGTGGGGTTTTTCTCTGTAATTTAGATTTTATTTGCAGCATGGATCATTAACCAATTTATTCTTGCATTTTGGTTTCATTCTTTTAATCTTTCATGGGTGTAGGTTTGAATATATGTGTTTGCAGAAGGCAAGACAAAGTCAACAGATATTGACAGTTGTTCATTTCTTGTTTTCTTCAATTTCAACATGTTTTTGTTGTCATTTTGAATTTTGTTTGCAACATGAATTATTTATCAATGAGTTTGAACAAATTTTCCTTCCTATGTAAATCTAATTCATTAAGCACTAATTGATAGATATAGAGAATTTTTCATATTAGCTTACATAGAGAATTCTTCACATTAACTACTAAGTTTAGATAGGTTTTCCTAATTATTTGAATTTTGTTTGGAGTATGGATTACCAACCAACGATTTTATAGTTTTCCTATTTTTGACAGGTTTTAACATATGGCTTTGTAGAAGAGTTTGTGATAGAGCCAACAGATAACAAATAACTCTTTATATTAACCTTTCATGTGGGGTTTTCTGTTTATTTTAAATTTTGTTTGCAATATGTATGATTAACTAGTGAGTTTTTCAGTTACCTATTTTTTCATTGACAATTTTAAACTACTTTTCTAATCATTTATTGGGTGCAGATTTGGATTTATAGCCCACAGAAGGGGGCAAGACATTTCCAATGACTATAGATAACTCTTATATCAACCTCCAATTTCAGGTGGGTTTTTCTATTACTGGATTTTTTTTGCACTACAGAACGTTAATTAATGAGTTTTTGGATTGACCATTTGTGAATTAAAAAAAATTAGTCTAAAAGCCTTAAAGCACTCTTGAATGAAGGTATGAACATATGGATCTGCAGAAGAGAGTAAAACATCGCCAACATAGAGAGATCTTTCTTCAAATTTGTCCCAATTTTAGGTGGGTTTTCTTGTCCATTTTTATTTCTTTTGTAATATGGCTATGCAATTGAAAATTTAAAGTTATTTTACTCATGATTATTTTTGAATAATTGTTGTTTACTATTTCAGAGTGTTTTCTCTACCCTTCCTTTTTTAACTTTCCTTTTCATTTTCTTTTGAGGTTTCTTGTGTATTTTAATCTAATAGTTTACCCCTTTTAAGGTAACCTTGGGTTTGCACCTCTTGCTAGTTGGACTGCATTATGTTGATTGCTTATTTGTCCAATTTCAATATATTATTATGTATGCACTATAGAAAACGTAATTTTAAATTACAAAGTAAATAATCTCAATGCAATATGGCAACCTTTAGATAGATACACTTCCCCTTAGACCCAAGGAAGGAGAGCAAGCATCTTTTGTTGAAGACTTAATATATGTTTACACATAGTACTTTCCAACCAACAGTAGCTGAAAACCTGAGTTGCTAAATTATCGAAACTAATTTTATAACATTCTTTCTTACCACCTTCTAGAGTCATCATGCATGTGAAGGGTAAATATGTAACTCTAATAACATAGCAAAAAGGTCAAGTGGCCTTGTACAAAGCAAAAGTTAGCCAAGCAGTTGTTCTCCATAGAATGTGAAAAAGATTCTATGAAATACTTGAAAGATGTGATCCCAAAGTTGTCTATCAAGCTTGCATTAAGGTGTACTGGATGTCCTTCGACAAAGTAAATTGAGGAACCTACGGATGAAGTGTACACTTTCCTCGGAAATATCTTTCACGCTTTTCAACTTAGATAGATATGTTTGGCACTCCCTCTATGTACATATTCATTTTCTAGGGGAGATTTTGCAGTAAAAATTACATGACATTGCAACAAAGAAAATCATTGATCTTGGCGGTAGCCAGATCATATTATCAATTTAAAGCTTTAAGCAATCCAAGAAGTTAGATCATATTATCAATTTAAAGCTTTAAGCCATCTAGGAAGTTAGATCTACATCCACATGGATTTGGCTTCTTGATCTAGCAAAACTCTTCACTTTTGTCTATCTATCTACTTTACATTTTATTACAAACATATAAATCGATAAACAATAGCAAGACTTTATGAACTTTACATTTACATTTTAATTTGAACAATAGCACTTGGAAAATCCTGATCTCTATTGAAGCAATTGTGACTCTACATCTATCAATGACACCTTGCCTATAGGTGTATTCCATTAGGTGAGTGAATCAGGGTCGAGATACCCATGTTAGTTGATACTTGATAGCACCATTTGTGGATGAGGTGGTCCATGGTGTGGCATCATTATCCATTAGTGATGCATCCTACTTGGGAATACCGTACGATTGGGACTGTCACAATTTCTACAAGGCCATGCCTCAGAGTGTAATCACCACACTAGGTAGTAATATCTACAGAATAATAGAAGTGGCCTTTTCCAATTCAGTATCCCATAAGTGTTTGCGTGCGATATTCTAGACTCGGATGTTTAAACTAGTCATGGTCAAAGTTTAGGAGGTTTAGAATATTGTAACCATATGTGCCGCTATAAAGGGTCTTCCAACACATAAGAACCAAATGGACGAGATGATAGTATGATAATAACACCTTTGATTCATAGACTTATGTATCCCTCCACTATTAGAGGAAATAACTAAATGATTTGGTCTTTGGCACTGCACTACCAAGTGGACTGTTTAAATATTGAGTGCTTGACAATCTCAAGTGATGGTTCAAAAGGGATAATTATTGTGAGAAAAATACATTCTCTTTTGATGAGTATGATTTGAATTTGTTTAAAGAATTTGATGGACATGTTTTGTAAGTTGTATTAATTTGATGAGCTTTAGTTTTTACTATTTTGAAGAACTTAAAAAAATACTAAAAATACCTATTGATGAGAATAGGTCTAGGTTTGTCTTTTGCTGCAATTGTTTTTTTAGATTATTTTTTGTATTTTATTAGTATATGTCTTTATAATGGTATCAAGGTTGTCATTAGAAGAAGACTTGGACGAATAGCAAGAGTAGGACTTGGATGTGCTACATGCTAAATATTGACCACCAAAGTCAAAAACCATAACCAAGAAAAGAAGTAAACCCACCCTAAACAAAACTTGTAAAGATTTGCAAAGAAAGTTGGGAAAATTGGCTGTCCCCTCATTTCATGGATCCAACAAAGTCTCAACATGACCTTGGATCCAAAAACTAAGCACTTCTCATTGAGTCCTATGTACAAGGAGGAAGCAATTAAATTTTTGATCCTTCACTTGGAGGGGTTTGCACATGAGTTGTGGTATCATGGTTCGGAGATTCAAGGGTACAACCCTAATTTATCAAGTACACCCCTTTGAGGTCTTGCTCTTGTATCAAATGGGTGTGGGTATGGGTCCTACAATGAGAGTGTCTTGGGAGGTTTGTTGTGGGTCCTTTGTATCAAGGACCCATAGTAAACCTGGGATGCTCCTAGGTGAACCCAAGGGGAGTCAAGGATCTCCCAAACAAAAAATAAAAATAAAAATCATTTTAAAAATATATTTTTATAAACAAAAATATGTCAAATACCTAGTTTCACCTTCAAGTGATAAAATTGTGAAAATAGTGTGCACCATGAAGGTTTGTGTGGTTTCAAAAGCCTTAATTTGGGCTTGGTGGAAAGGATTCTTTCCCTCGATCTTGCCCTATATTGCAACAAGGAACGCACTAGGGGCATTTTGCTCAGACCTCGTGAGAGGTGCTACCCCTCAATTCCATTGGGAGTGTTGCCCTTGACCCCTATGAGGAGTGTCCTCCCTCAACCACTTTAGGGTGTCCATCTCAGCCCCTACTAGTTATTAGGATCTCTTTGTCACATAAAAAACTTGATTTCAGTCACCTACATTTTTATTGAATATTTTAATCTACTTTTTTAAACATTTATGGTGCAACTTTGAATTTATGGCTCGTAGAAGGGGCAAGACATTTCCAATAACTATAGATAACTCTTATATCAACCTCCAATTTCAAGTAGACTTTTTTGTTTAGTTTAAATTTTTATTTTTTGCATTACAAAAAGTTAACCAATGAGTTTTAGGATTGACCATTCGTGAATTAAAAAAAAATTAGTGTAGAAGCCTTAAGCACTCTTGGATGAAGGTATGAACATATTGTTGGTCTCAAAAACGCAAGTTTGAACCAAGACAGGTTGCCAAGCTCTCACAACGCTTTTGGCCAACACACAAGGCCAATTGATGCAATTGAACCTTCTTCTCTTTAGGTTCTGCTAGACCAAGGCGGGTGAAGCTACGTGAATGATGTAGATTGAAATGTACTTCCTGGTGAAACAATCTACCCACAATGGCAAAGGGAAGTGGACAGATAAAATCACTACAACTGCTCCTATTGCACAAAAGAAAGGATTTGAATAAGTTGTTTGATATGAAATTTTATCTCTGGGTTGAGACAGATCAGTGCCTTCTATCCACATGGGCAATGGAGTCAAAAATCATGAATTATGTATGTTTCCTTCTCTGGCTTAACTCTAGTTGTTTGGCACTTTGAAAATGAAATTCTAATGACTGGCATACAACTTCATTTATTTATGTCTTGCACAAATAGTGCTGGAATGTTTTCTTACCGGGTTCTTCTTAAACCATCCAAAAGAAATCCTAAAATCACTGTGACTTAGCTAAAAGATTTTAGTTCTGATTTGCAGACACCTATTAAATAAATCACACAAAGTGATAAAATGCACTGTGATAAATCAGAAGTATACTTGTTATCCTGATTTAAATGATTTAAAAAACTTCAAGTTGGAGACAACCCACATAAGAAATGAAAATTATTATATCACAACAACTGAACATAGTAAGGTTTTTCACCAATTTAAATAATTCATCAATTGCTCTGCTTCAAAAAGGGTCTGTCATTGTTTTACATTTCCAGTTCCATTTTCTGGAAAATCTAACTCCTACTCTAACCTTTTGTCCCCCTCTGATTTTTAAAACAGATTTATACAATAAAATTCAAAGAATCACGACTCTTCATTTAACTAGTAAAACCGTTTGTATTCCCTAATAAAATATTTAATTGAGTTGCCTTTTGGCAAATTAAATATTTTAACATTAGACGAGCTTTTATTTTACTTTATAACTTAACCGCTCTTTATATTTTTCTTCCTTGTGGCTCTTGTTGTATTTACCGCTCTACCGCGGTCAACCTATTGACCGGCCGCAGTATAGCGGTCTTTGACCTTGACTGCCTTCTCTTCCTCCATCACACTACCGCACCCTTCGTTTTGCTCACCCGCGGTATAGTGGTGACTAGCAATAACTGTTACCTCTGTCTTTATTGCTTTCTTACCGCATTACTGCGGTCTATACTTCTGTTGTCGGCGGTACCGCGGTGTCTGGCATTTACTGCTCCGCCGCTGTCTATCTCTGTCACTACACTACCGCGGTCACTGGCCTGACTGCTAGTGGTACCGCGGTAGCCGCTTCGTTGTTTACCTCTCGTTCACCGCCTTACCGCGGTTACCAACTTTGTCGGCTATGGTACCGCGGTATCTCCTTGTCAACCGCTCCTTGACTACTACCGCCATACCGTGGTGACAGTGCTGACTGCGTGTGGTTGCACGGTAACCGATCTGTCCACCTCCATCCCTGCTGACTGTTTACCATGCCACCGCAATCAGTTTGATGACTGTTTGTAGTGTAGCGGTAAGGGTTTCCTTGATTGCTTCAAACCACTACCGCTATACTGCGAGCCCCTTTGTGGGAGGCCACGGTAAAGCGGTAGTATATAATGGCTTATAAAGATTTAAAGGTGGTAGCGATATAGGGTAACTTCGGCATTTTAGCAACATGGAGGGAAAAAATGAATTTTTATAAAGAGAGTGAAATATGTGAGTTGAAATGGGAATAAAAACCTTAGGGTTTCAAGGATTTTTATGGAAGATTGTGAGAAAACCTTAGGGTTTTAAATTTTTAATTGAAATTTTTGGGTTCTAACAGTGGTTCTTGTTGGGGATGAGTGATTTTGCAAATCACTGCAAGAATCTAGAATATCTTTGGTAGAGCAGACCGAGTCAAGGACATGAAAAATGAAGGCAATGGCAAATGGATGGAATGAACAGATGGAGAATGGAAAACCCTACACTACTGTACATGGAAAAGAAAGCAAACGCTTTCAAAAAGGGAACTTCTGGGAATGTCCATGGACTGGCAAACCGAGACCCTTCAAAATTTCCTAAAACTACTGTGCATGGAAAAAAATGTTTAAAGAGGCTTTGCTAAGAATTGTCCATGCACTGGCAATCCTTAATCCTCTGCATCTGCCATGGTTTAAAATTCAAACCACAAAGGATGGCCCCAGGCCACCCAAAAGAAAAAACCTGCACTTTCCTCTGTCATAGACTTTGTTCTGATTAAAGCTCATCAGGTTTCTTTTGAAACTATCCATTCCACTTGCCCTGCAACATGCAGTGCCATTGAAAACCTTCAGGATAACATTGTATTCAACTTGATTCATATTCATTTCACCACTCTGCATTTCATCATTCTCATTATCATATGAAAAATATTTATCACCTTCAACATACAAAGTGTACCCATATTCAACAAAACATTCATAGGTTTGCTCATTATCACATGGGAATCTACAAATTCAATCTCATCAATATCTTCTGAAACAACTAAATCAGAAATATTTTCCATTTCTTTTCTATCAACAATTGGCATCGACACATACATTTGATCCATACAGTCATCCTCACACATACTTGAATCAACAAATGTTGAACACTCATCATCATGCAAACCAACATCTTTCTCTTGCAGGCAAAAATAATTTAAATCACATACCTCTTCTTGGACACAAATAGATTCATGATCAGCTTCAAAAATTTCATCACTATGAGAGATGGACATGGAACCATTTAAATCATTACACACGATACCTTCACTGTCAAAGCATATATAGGCTGGAACCAAAACTCTGGAATCATCTTTATGTGCGTACTTCTGGTATTCAAGAGTTAAAAAATCTAAAACTTGCTCACTGCTGAGTGAACAGGTCTTTGCTTCCATATCTTCAACCATGTCTCCAACCTCTTGATAATTACTCTGTTGTAGATCAACATCCATAACTTCATCCTCGCAATTTGAATCACAATCAATTATGCATGAGAAACTCTCCATATCTTCTCTATTGGATGGCATGGTACCTTCTTCAATTTCAGCTTCTGAAGCATTATCGGTAGTATCCACATACCTTGTCCCAAGCATGGAATCAATAAATTTATTTACTACATCAAAGGCTTGTTGTTTTAATGACTAACCAATAAATTGATTCAGGCTCTGATGCTCTTAAAAATTGTGCAACAAATATGGGTCTTGTAGGCCTAAAATGAGGAGGTAATTGCATACAGATGTTTGTCATCCTATTGTACAGAGAGTTTACATCTTCTCCCTTATATCTCCTTATGTCAAAAAAGGCATCCACAAGATTTTTGCTTCTTTCTTGAATTTGAAAATACTCATCAAAAGTGTTCTGATGTGAATAGAGTACATGACCATTATTGCCAAAGTTCTCAGTTGCATCATGTGGTATTTGTGGTGTCCAAGATCTCCTGGCATTTGTGTCTTCATTCTCACTGCATGATGACCTATTTGGCGATGTACTTGGAGCACGTTTGACTCCCAATTGCCACAATTATTGGTTCACTTGTAGCATCTGTTGTTCTAATTGTAGCCTTTGTTGTCTCAATTCCTTCAACTCTCTCATTGACTGCTATCTCCTTTCTTCTTCTGCCATCATGACAAAATATTACTACTTCACAACACCCATGCATTATTTATCAAATGAAACAAAGTCGCCACCTACTTTTCCCAAAAGTAGGAAAATGAATTTTTTTTTTTGATATTGTTTTGGTTTGCCCCAACGGAATCTCCAAAAGAAATGTAAAACTTTGTTGACTCAATAAATGCATAGGCTGAAAAAACTTTCTTGAGTAATTCCCCAGCAGAGTCGCCAAACTGTTGGGTCTCAAAAATGCAGGTTTGAACCACGAGTGGTTGCCAAGCTCTCACAATGCTTTTGGCCAACGTACAAGGCCAATTGATGCAATTGAACTTTCTTCTCTTTAGGTTTTGCTAGAACAAGGCGGGTGAATCTATGTAAATGATGCAGATTGAAATGTACTTCCTGGTGAAACAATCTACCCACAATGGCAAAGGGAAGTGGACAGATAAAATCACTACAACTACTCCTACTCCTATTGCACAAAAGAAAGGATTTGAATAAGTTGTTTGATATGAAATTTTATTTCTGGATTGAGGCAGATCAGTGCCTTCTATCCACATGGGCAATGGAGTCAAAAATCATGAATTATGTGTGTTTCCTTCTCTGGCTTTACTCTAGTTGTTTGGCACTTTGAAAATGAAATTCTAATGACTAGCATACAACTTCATTTATTTATGTCTTGCACAAATAGTGTTGGAATGTTTTCTTACCGGGTTCTTCTTTAACCATCCAAAAGAGATCCTAAAATCACTGTGACTTATCTAAAAGAATTTAGTTCTGATTTGCCGACACCTATTAAATAAATCACACAAAGTGATAAAATGCACTGTGATAAATCAGAAGTATACTTGTTATCCTAATTTAAATGTTTAAAAACCTTCAAGTTGGAGACAACCCACATAAGAAATGAAAATTATTATATCACAACAACTGAACACAATAAGGGTTTTCACCAATTTAAATAATTCATCCATTGCTCTGCTTCAAAAAGGGTCTGTCATTGTTTTACATTCCTAGTTCCATTTTCTGGAAAATCTAACTCCTACTCTAACCCTCTGTCCCCCTCTGATTTTTACAACAAATTTATACAATAAAATTCGAAGAGTCACGAGTCTTCATTTAACCAGTAAAACCGTTTGTGTTCCCTAATAAAATATTTAATTGAGTTGTCTTTTGGCAAATTAAATATTTTAACATTAGACGAGCTTTTATTTTACTTTATAACTTAACCGCTCTTTACATTTTTCTTCCTTGTGGCTCTTGTTGTATTTACTGCTCTATCGTGGTCAACCTGTTGACCGGCCGCGGTATAGCGGTCTTTGACCTTGACTGTCTTCTCTTCCTCCACCACGCTACTGCACCCTTCGTTCTGCTCACCCGCGATATAGCGATGACTAGCAATAATTGTTACCTCTGTCTTTATCGCTTTCTTACCGCATTACTGCGGTCTATACTTCTGTCGTCAACGGTACCGCGGTGTCTGGCATTTATTGCTCCACCGCTGTCTATCTTTGTCACCGCACTACCGCGGTTGGCCTGACTGCCAGCGGTACCGCGATAGCCGCTTCGTTGTTTACCTCCCGTTCACTGCCTTACCACGGTTACCAACTTTGCCGGCTACAGTACCGCAGTATCTCCTTGCCAACCGCTCCTTGACTGCTACCACCATACCACGGTGATTGTGCTGACTGCGCGTGGTTGCGCGGTAATTGATTTGTCCACCTCCATCCCTGCTGATTGTTTACCGTGCCACCGCGGTCAGTTTGATGACTATTTGCGGTGTGGTAAGGGTTTCCTTGACTGCTTCAAACCACTACCGCTATACCGCGAGCCCCTTTGTGGGAGGCCGCGGTAAAGCGGTAGTATATAATGGCTTATAAAGATTTAAAGGTGGTAGCAGTATAGGGTAACTTCGGCATTTTAGCAACATGGAGGGAAAAAATGAATTTTTATAAAGAGAGTGAAATATGTGAGTTGAAATGGGAATAAAAACCTTAGGGTTTCAAGGATTTTTATGGGAGATTGTGGGAAAACCTTAGGGTTTTAACTGAAAATTTTGGGTTCTAACACATATCAATCGTCAAAAGAGAGTAAAATAGGGCCAATATAGAGAGTTCATTCTTCAAGTTTTTCCTAACTCCAAGTGTGTTTCCTCAAATTTGTAATATGGGCAAGGAATCAAAAATTTGAAGTTATTCTACTCATGATTTTGTTTTTGAATAATTGTTGTTTACTATTTCTGCGTGCTTTCTCTATTTAACCTTTCTTTTCATTTTCTTTTGAGGTTTATTGTATATTTTAATCTAATAGTATGCCTGGTTTTAAGGTAACCTTGGGCTTGCATTTTGCCTTGCCAGTTGGACTGTATTGTGTTGGATTACATATTTGTCCACTTTCAAAATATTATTATGTATGCATTGTAGAAAACTTAATTTTAAATTACAAAGTAAATAATCTCAATACAATGTGATAGCCTTTAGATAGATGTACATCCCCTTGGACCCAAGGAAGGAGAGCAAGCATCTATTGTTGAGGACTTAATATATGTTGACACAAATTAAGGACCTGAGTTGCTAAATTCTAAAAACTAATTCTATAATTTTCTTTCTTACCACCTTCTAAGGTCATTATGCATGTGAAAGGTAAATATGTAACTCTAATAACATACCAAAAAGATCAAGTGACCTTGTACAAATCAAAAGCTAGCCAAGAAGTTGGTCTACTTAAAAAAATCTTTGAAATACCTGAAAGATGTGATCCCAAAGCTGTCTAGATCATTTACCTTTTCTATGGGAGATTTTGTAGTAAAAGTGTTGTCATGGAAGTGTGCACCCTTTGTTGAGCTGATTAAATCACTCTGCCACCTCGTGAAACATAGGATGATCTCCCTAAGTGTGGGCTCAGATGATGGAGATCAACCTCTAGAGAGGACTGGTTCCCTTGGATTTATCGCCTATACTAAGGAAACTAATGATGCTTGTTGAGAAAAGAGAGAAGGATATGGAACCTAAACTCTAATACGGTGATGCACTAAAAAGGATTTCAAACCTACACTGCTGTTTTAACACACAATTCCCTCAATAGTTCAGTTGGTTCTCACAAAAGTCAAATGTTCACCCATATTAATGCATAAATGTTTCATAGGAAGGTTTAAGTTTTACAGTTTAAGAGGAAAAGAAAATGTTTCACACTTAAGGGCTGTTTAAACCAACACAACCTATAACCTGCACTAAATATGAGTTTTCTCTATTTCAAGGTGCTAAGATATGAGACATGCAATAGAGGATTTGCATATAAATCACAAGCTAATACATCAATCATTAGTTTGCACACAACAAAACAAAATATTGAGAAGGAAAAACTTGATTTTATTGATATAAAAGGTGCTTACGTAGTTGCACATAAGTCTGAAAATGAGGTACAATTGCTGTCCAGCATGAAAGAACTCCAAAAAGTTACAATAGAATGCTTAGAGAGAAAAGAAATATGCTCCTAAAGTTTTCTTATAAGCTGCTCAACAGTTGCAAGAGAATAGGAACATGTGTGGAGAAAGAAAGACAAGTGTTTGCCTCAACTTGCTAAGTCAAACCTCCTTTGGTCGTCCAAAATTGAAAACCCTATTTTGCAGCCCTCAAAAGAGGGCCAACAAGGTGTTGGAGTAATGAAAAAGTCCTCCCTTGACCCTGTCCACCATTAAGGCACCTAAAACAGCTCCTAGATGCTTGGGAAAGCTTCAAACTTGGTCAAAACTACCTCCTACATTCCCTTCATTGGTTGCACAACTCAACAAACATCCTAGATGCTCTCCAACTGCTCATAATTGATCATAAATCTTCTTTAGTTGTCTTTTAATGTTTTAAAATTGTCATTGGAAAACAAAAGGACTTGTTTCATAAAGAACTTTGAAATAATCACTATCCATGAGGATGTAGGATAAGCCTATTGAATGCCTTTAATGCTCTTTTGACTATCTTCATCTTCTACTTTTGTTGTCCATCTGTCTGAACCTTTTGTTTGGGGCTCATCACTTCCAGTTTGAAGGACTCCTATACCAAAAGGTGTCAAATGTGGACAAAATGGAAGCAATTCCTTTAATTCATCTTCAAGTTTCAAGAGCTTTTCATAATAAAACAACATCTCACCATAAGGCAATCATTCTCTAACTATGTCCTCTACAAACTGTGCTTTCACCATCTTAAATTTTTGTCCTTTGCCATGGCTTTGTCACCATTGTCTTCAAACGGCCATCAGGTTACTTCATGGAGTCATGTGCTTAAACCCATGCATTGCCAATAGTGCTACTACATCATTCTCTGTGTTGATCTTCGCATTTAGCTGTCCTTGCTCAGGAATACTATTAAATGCATTATCTGCTCATTAGGTTCTCCATACTTTTCATAACTAGGAGCAGGAATAAATGGAACACTTCAAGAATAATGTTGTAAATGAAATATCTACACAAAAGTATAACAGACAAAGCATATGCTCCCTATCCATTGATACTTCTCTAACTAAAAATAATATTCAGCTATAAAGCTTCAAGCAAGCATCAACATACATACTCCAATTTGTCCTTTGCCAGAATGTCTCTAAGATACTTAGCATCAAATACCTAGATTATCCCATCTTCTTGGCTCTCTCAAATGTTTTCCCGAGTGAATTTCTTTGTTCTTGTAGCGTACCTCAGTAGTTTCTCAAATATTCTGCCATCATTTTGCAAGACCACCCCTCTCCTGAAATGAGAGGTTATGATATCATGATGTCTCTTTCCCCTGCAGTTTGTCAAGAAACCTGTCTTCTCAGTCTTAATAACTCCTTCATGCTGCCCATGTATTGCTGTTGTATCATTTGTCTTTTGACTATTGTCTCCTTGCATTGTAGAATCATGACAAAGATTGTCACGCGTCTACTTATAATGACTGTCTTCTTAATTTTGGATATCCTTCATGAGCACTTGACATTCATGATTATGGAGACCACTGAACCTTTATCACTCTGTTATGCCTTTTCAAACCACAGTTCCTCTTCAAAAAATCTCTGCCATCCCTGCTGCCCTTTACACTCATAAACATGCTCATCATTTTCCACTTCAATGGAGGGTTTTACATTGTAGAAGACTGCCCTTTTAAACATCTCCAGACTGTCATATTCAATGTCTCTACATGAAAATAATGTTCACTGTTATAACATTGATCTTCACTGTCTTTTACACTGTAAGATTGCATTTGATATCTGGGGTCTTTTCATTTAGCTTGGATGTCCTTGCTTTAGTGCATAACTTCTCTCTGGATTGTCACATAAATAAGCAGCCATCATGCATTCATTGGAGACACTGTCCTGGAGAAAACACCACAACGTTGCCACTATTTTCCTGTTTCACTGTCATAGTTTTGCCAAAATCAATATCATTTGTGGATGAATGCTTAATGTTGGTAATTGCATGAATCTTCCTCTCTAATAGCTCTTTAATGAGTTGGACTATGTGTGAGCAATCTACTTGCACCATACTATTTTTAGTCCACTTACTATTCTCTTCATCCATCATCTACAGTTTGTAATACTATTGAGCAAAAACTGTCATCCTTGTAGTGACATTTTCCTTGTAGGCCACAACTCTTGCAAGATTCAACAGTGTTATACTTGCAGCGAGTCTTTGGTACTCACTTGGAGGAAGGGGCATCTCACCATTTGGAGGCTCTATCCATCTCCATAGTTTCCCATTCTCCTTTCATTGAAATGGACTTCTTGTTGGAACCTCAAAAAGACTGTTGTTACATAATCTTTTCGTCCCCTATTTTTTTCTAAAATGAACAGCACTGTGATGACAGTGTCTTTGGGACTGTACAGTCTTTGTCCACTGTCTTCATTCATCTCCAATGACGTTCCCTTTACAATAGCTCAACTACTGAAACATCAGATGCTGCAAATGCCATTGAAATTGTATAACCTCCAAATTTGTCAGGAGGAAGTTCAAACATCACATGAAATATATCTAGAACATCATGAATCTCATCTGTCTTTTAGCATAAAAACCTTATAAAAACCTTATCATTTCTATATGCTCACTTCCTTTTTAATATGAAGTCTTCATAATTTGTAGATGACTGCCCTTTAATTCATGTAGCCTTGTTTTTAACTCGTACATATAACTGTCCAAAGTTTGTAATAACAAGGGTTTCATGGGATGTATCACTTTATATGGATTTATCTATCCTCTTTTGAATTGACTTATATAGGGGCTATTATTTATGAACTATATTGTCCTATCATCATGCTGTCCTTCTATGACTTCCCTTCAAACTGTAGGATGCCTACCTATGACTGTATGATCACTTGCAAGTAGCTTTTGATACTTTCTTGAAATTCTGTGACAACATTTACTCCTTGCACTACCAATATTTCTATGTTGATTCCAATCTTCATTCAATACTGAACACCTGCTTATTTTCTGTCAACTCTCCTGAGATGTCTGTCCATTTTGCACTATAAATAGTCCTTTTACACAGTTAGCTTCTTCTTGTCACAAGAGCTCAATTTTCTCCTCACACTATGATCACACATTGTGATCATTTATATTGACTGTCCTTTTACAAAAATGCTTTCTAGGTGTCTTAGAGGTCTTCTTCTAATGCTGTCCTTAAACAGATTTTCCAAAAACTGCCATTCTCTTGAAATCAACAAACCCATCTTGATGCTTAAAGTGGACTTACATTCTATCCTTTACCACCTCTATAATATCATCAAAAAGACTATGAAAACTCCTCATTAGGCACTACCAACTGTCCTTATTGATATGATTGTCTTCTTTGGACTACTATGTTGATTATGATTTTCAACTGTTATTGAATAGTTCTGATCAATAGTGTCAAATAGTTTATAGATGGTATATCTGAGTTCTCTCTGGCCTTTTCAAAGTTTACGAGTTACATGGCTTGAATAGAAGAGTAGACCTCATACACATTTTGACAAAAATGAAAGAAAATGGTATCCATGGTCTGTTGAATTCTCAGGAAGAATCTTTAGCATCATTGTGGTCTGCTAAGTGAAGACTGTCACTCTATTTGGGTAGCTATATGACATTTTATTTCTCCCACAATAGGCCTTTAATTCGATTTTCTTACTACTATGATTTGAAAGCTTCCTACAAACTAATATTGCTCATTTAAAACTCTCATGACTACCTTCGTAAGGGTCATATAGTCTTGTACTCCTTTTAGGGCTATGGATGAAAACAGTCACTTATTTTTTTGGTCACAAACTATCCTTTAAGCTGCACACATGCAAAGGACTATGCGCTATCATTACATTATCTTTAAAAAGAAAAACCTTTTAAGAGATATATAACTATCATGTACAGTGCACTTCTCAAAGGTATCACTGTCATGCAAAGGACTATGGGCTATCATTACATTATCTTTAAAAAGAAAAACCTTTTAAGAGATATATAACTGTCATCTACAGTGCACTTCTCAAAGGTATCACTGTCACTGCGATACTAGATGAAGATTAACTACCCCACTGAAGACAAGAGAGACAAAGCTGCACCTAATCTGATGTTATCTAGAAACCCCAAGAAACATACAAGAGTTTTTGGGCATCTAAAACTCTCCAATGGTTGAATGAACCCTTTCCCTCCATTTGCTCATTGCTTGAAATGGATGACAAAACACAAAAACAACAACATCAAATGCACTGTATATGATGATTATAGCAGAATAAGGTTACAATGCCAAATCTTGAGATCTCTCTCTATGCAACATGTCAAAAACCTCCTCAGGATTCCAATGACGTGCCCATATCTCGTCTAATAACTGCAACGTGGATATTCTTCTTGGCAACAACCTATTGTTTATGCCAGGGAGATTCCTTCAACGCCAGCAAACAAAAACCTAGCAAACCTCTTTCCACGTGGGGAAAGAAAAAAAGCAAACAAACTGATTTGTTTTTCCGTCCTTCTGTCCATTGCGCTGAAAAAGCAATAATATGCTGACCTTTTCTCTCTTTACTCCCCTTTTTTTATTCCAAATGTCATTTGACACAAAAAATGTTAACACTTCATGAAATTGCAACAAAGAAAATCATTGATGTAGGCGGCAGCCAAATCATATTATCAATTTAAAGCTTTAAGCAATCGAGGAAGTTAGATCTCCATCCACATGGTATAAATAGAGAAACAAAAGCAAAACTACGAACTTTATGTTTACATTTTAATACAAACAATAGCACTTAGAAAATCATGATCTCTATTGAAGCAATTTTGAGTCTATATCTATCAATGACACCTTGCTTGTAGGTGTATTCCATTAGGTGAGTGAATCAGGGTAGAGATACCCATGTCAGGATGCTTGGGACAAATGGTTAAAATATATACTTTAAGATGCCGATTTCAAGGTTAATGTATTTGATATTTAGTCTCTAATATCCGTTGATGGCAATTGAGATTATGTATATAAGAGTAGGTAAAATACCCCTTGTAAGTAATATATATAAGATCTGCTATTATGTTTACAATTTAGATACCATAGAATGTAGGTTGTTTTGTGTGATTCTCCAATTGATTTCATGCATATACAAGTTGGCTAGATTGATGTCAATCCCATTCGCTGTCTTTGCTGTTATCTGATTGCTTTTGATGAATCTACAGCCTGGATCTATCACCAATTTCTCCCTAGGAGCGATTGGATCTGTTTATACCAATGTATTACTTCTTCCAATTCCTTTTCCATGATCCTTTTGCTTGATATGAGTTTTCCTTTATACAACCTTTATTCTAAGTATTGATCGCTGCTCTCTTAATGGTTCATAAAGATCCGACAATATTCCCACGTATTTGGTCAATATATGACTTCCTCGTGATACATTAGTAATGCTGGCACTGAAATCTTTGAACAAGCTATTCATTGATATCTTTAACAAGTCGGTGTCCTTGTCTTATGTAAACTACCGAAAGTTATTATCTTGATTGCTGCATAAATAGTAGTCATCGCTTTATAGAGACTCCCCAACAAGGAATCACATATAAGTGGATTGCAATTTGAGGTGATGATCCTGCATAAGCTGCTCCCGAGGGTATTGGTTTATAGACCTTTTACGAATTCCTCATCTTTGTATATCTTAATCATGGGCGGCTAGGTACGTATAATATCGTGTTTCTTTAGAAATAAATCGTCATTCTTTTGGGTGCCTCAAGAGATCAAGCACTCTTAACCTTTCGGCTTGTCTTCACACTTTGTTCGTTAATTGCTCGACTTTTCTTTGGCAGCATCAACCTTTGTAGTGGACGGTGCTACATTTGGTTATAGTCACCCATGTGACAATTTCACAGTTTGGCTTTGTTTTAATCTCCGTCCAGTGTATTTTTCTGAAGTCAGACCAAAATATCGAAACATAATATGAGCTCGATGAGCATATGAATGTTGTATAATCTTCACCTGAGAGCGCGATGACAATATATTTATGCCTCAATTTTCAGATCGACACGAGTAGTTTCCTGAATATATGAGCGTGTAATGTCCCAATATTATATTCTATGACCATAGTTGTCATTATTTATATTCAATAATTATATATATTATATGCTTCTTATCTTAGTATTATATCTATTAATTGATTTTTGGAAGAAGTTTAACGATCCCTCTGTTTATATTTTTCCCCAAAGACCCCCTTTGCAACCCTTCCATGTACCCTTGGTGAAGCTCCTCACACACCCAATCATCAAAGGTTTTGTAGAATTCTACAGGTAAGTCGTTAGCCCCTGGTGATTTGTCATTACTCATGGCTGAAATAGCACTGCTAATTTCTTCTTTGGATGTTACCACAGCCAGACTTGTTGCATCAAGATTAGAGATTTTCTCGAGGATAAGCCTTTTAATTTGGTCTTTGGCATTTTTGACACTTCACATCCCCACCCTTAGATTGAAAGAGATTTTTGAAATAACTTGAGAATTGCTTTAGGATCTCCTAAGAAGTGAAGACGTTGCCCTCATTCCAAACTTGGTCAATTTTCTCCTTGAGGCTTCTTTTTTTTATATACCTGAAGAAGATCTTTGAACCCTTGTCATCATTGTTTAGCCAGTTAAGCTTGGCCCTCACTTTAAGCCCTTTAATTTTATGGGCCTCAAGCCTTCTTAGACTACTTTTTGCCTTAATGAGTTCCTCACATAAGATTTCATTCTTTGGATCACTATGAAGCCTATCTTTTGCTGAAAGCAAAGTTGCATGGACATGGATATGGATACAAATATGGATACAGTATCAGATACAAATACGACCATTTTTTAAGACCCTCAATATGAATACGGTTGGATACGACATTCATAAAAAGAACATACACATATACTTTCTAAGTAACTAGAGGAGATTTCCATTACTTTAAAATCAAATAAGAAAATATAAATTTAAATAATATTAAAATTTAAATCTTAATAATTTAGAATAAACAATTAAATATATATATTAATAAATTTTAATTTTTTAAAAATCTCTAACATTTAATTTTATTTATATTTAAAGAATAATTTTTTTTTTTTTTTAAATCTCTAACATTTAAACAACATAATATAAATAGTAAATATAAATATAAAATTATAAACAATTAAAATGCTAAAAAAATAGTAGAGTTGTGCTGGAAGAAGACTTATAAAAATGGGTTGTTGAAATAGAAGAACTCTTTTCATTTGTCTTCCTCATTTGGTGTAGGTTTTATTTATACAAAACAAAAAAAAATTGCATGATTGAGGTTTTTTAAGATTAAATTTTTTTGAAAATCAAGTCACATAGTATCTGACATGGTTGGAAAAATCAAGATTTTTTGGGCACATGTGGGTACAGTATCCAACGTGTATCTGTGGTGTATCATATCTGTATCCGTATCGGATATGGGGATATGCACGCCCGGGGAGGGGTAGGGGCATATCTGGCTACTCTGGCTGAAAGAAGCTGATCTTGGAGCTCGCTTTCTTCTCTTCTCATGTCTAATGCCTTTTTCTTCCCAATTGTTTGAAAGAGCTTTCTACAACTATTTATGTTTTGGCCCCAACTCTCAATGTGGCTTGAGTCCTTCAACATCCATTTATTGACTTCTTTGAGAGTGATGACAACATCTCAACAATCACTGTCTTTAGGTAGGTCACAATTGAGAATGGACCCTTCTTTCTTAGAGATGTCCTTAGGGCTTCGACTGTTGGTAACCAACCTAGCTCTCATAGGGTGGTGATCTGAGAGTGTGTAAGGATATACATTCACCATGGTGCCATCACTACTGGGTATGAAGATCAAGATATCCTTATTAGCATAAACTCTGTCAAGTCTGCAATAAATCCTATTCCCCCCTTGTGAGCATTGCACCATGTAAACCATATCCCTCTACTTTCTTTTTTCCTTTCTTCCATGGGGTCAAATAGGTTTAGCTTGGACTTTAGCCTTTGCCAGTAGTACTTTTCATTGTCTTTCTAGCTCATATCAATTCCACCCCATTTATCCTCCACATGCTCAACCTTGTTAAAGTCTCCCCCCAGGATCAATGGGACCTCAGGAAGATCAACAAGCCATTGTCATAGTCCTATCCTATCCCTATGGTCATTGGGAGCATATATAGAACATACCCCAAATTTATCCTTTCCTTTTTCCACAGTTAACCACACTACCCTATTGCAAGGGGAGATGTCGTGGTTTGTCACATACTGTGACTAGCAGTTGGAAACAATGATGGCAGCACACACTTTCCCCTTTTCATGATTGGTTGTGTAGTATGAAGAAACATTCCAGATAAGTCTCAAGTTTGCATCTAGCATGAAACCTATAGCCTTGGTTTCTTGGAGGAGTACAAAGTCCTTTTGCCTCTCAAGATTTTTAAACCTCCTAACCACATACTTCCTATCAGGGGACTCAAGTCCTCCGACATTCCAAGAGATATAATTAAGATTCAATTTGAACATTCATAGGAGACACCTCTTGTTCAGTCTTGAACTGATCAAAACTTTTTGGTAGCCTATCCTCATTTTCTAGTCTTTTTAATGAAGGCATTTGAAGGACCACACTTGTCATTTTCCTCTTATTTTTGGCAAGTTGGAAACCTCCCCTACCAATTGAAAGGGATTTTCCATACTTCCTTGGCCTATCAAGGCCTGCCTGAGGTTTCAGAGTAGGCTCGGGCATTGATTTAGTGATATTCTCACTCTTAGAACAATCTATGCTCACAACAAGCCCCCCAATAGAATTTGTTTGGCTTTTGGGTTTAATTTCTATTTTTGTCATGTCTTTATTAGTTACCTCCTCCTTTTCATTCTTTTTATTATCATTAAGGTTTTCTTTATCTATTAGATTATCTTTTGAATTATACAAAGAATGGTCAATATCAACATGGGATGCTTGGATTAGGCTGTTGCTAATAGTCGGGGTATCCTTATTTGCACCTAGCTCACTTTGGCTAGCATCAACCCCATAATTTTGCATGGGGCAGGGATGATAGTTTGTTCAAGGGAAATCGTGGGTTCATCCCTTGGTTGGGGGATCCAAAAACCACATCACCCTTGCCCACCAAGGCTACGGGTCCCATTAGAATAGAGGTCTTACACTATGTATTGGAGCTATGTCCAACATTAACTTGGTTGCTAACAAATTTGGAGCCAGATTCCTCCTCTAGTGATGGACCTATATTGTCCCTGGCCAACCTATCATCGCCTATCTTGGGCTTATTCTGATTTAGATTATCCAAGAGCTAAGAGTGTAGACTCCTCTTTTTGGCCTATAGTCCTCCACCTCAAGGGAGGAGTTGCGCTTAGCCGTAGATTTGTTTAAAAAACCTTCCTCAATTCTTCTTATTTTTTTCATAGCTAACTATTGGGCATTAAGCTTTTCGAGAAGTAGCCCATCCCCCATGAGGGTCATGGCAGGGAGGGCCTTCGAGGACACCAAGGTATGAACTTGTGCCTTTCCACTTCCTTACTATCAACGAGAACCTCAAAGGAGTTTCTAACATCAATTTCTTTACTAGGAGGGGATGACAGCCTCGGTGCCTCTGAAGAACCTTCACACACCACTCTATTTTGAATTCTGGGAGAGGGAGACCTAATACATTCAGACTAAATGCACCCCCTATTGTGAGAACCATCTTTCTCATAATTAATATTAGCAACATTCTCTAAGCTAGGGTTCGCATTAACCACATTAGGTTTAGCTTTCAGATTAACACTTGAATTAGCAACAAGATTCCTTTTATAAATATTTTTATGAATGATGGGGCATTTTATCCTAATATGCCCCTCTTTCCTACACAAAAAAATGCATTAATCCCCCTCAATATTTCTAAATGGCAAAGGAATTGAGTTAGATCCTCATTAATAGCAATTATGCCTAGAATTTCCACCCTAGGGGTTAAAGAGACAAGGGCACAAACATCCATGTGTGGAAGGGAGGCTTTCGATTCATCCACACATAGAACCCTACCAATCGGAGCTACCAAACCCCCCCACATTCCAGTAGGGTTTTGAGAGCACCTTGAGTTGCATGTCATGCTCTTTAAAAAAGATAATAAATAAGCCGCGTTGAAGTAATCTACATAAGTTTATTTGCACATCAAATTTGTTAGCCCACACACTTGAAAATGAGTCATCCATAAACTTTTTGGTAGGGACCTTGTTTATGTCCACCATCGCAAAGAAAATAGCCACATCTTTAAGTCTTTTTCTTTTAGATTTAATCACTTTTTTCATTTCAAAATTAGGACAGATTGAAAGTTCACTAAAGGAGCAATTACCTCGTGGTTCCCCATTTCTCGAGTTTCCATTACAATGCTCAATGACCTCAACCATAAAATTAGCACTATTAAGAATAGTAGCAGAATTCACAATCACCGCATCGTTGAAGGATTTGGCGTGGGTTTAATGGGGATCATCTTTCACCCCTGCACTTTCCAGAATGTCTGGGGGGTCCGTTTCCCTAGATATTGACTCTTAGGCGAGCCAAGAAGCCACTATATGACAGAACCCCAAATGCAACGAAACACGAAGAAAATAAAATTGTTGGCAAAACAAAAAAAAAAACACTACACCACGACAACCATATGGCACATGAAAGGGCACTAAATGTGAATAAATAAGATGGTAACATGCCACTTACAGTCGGACAAACCTTTGAGGGGGAGGGTTTGGCCTCCCCCACCCAAGCACACGTAGGGCATCGAACCCTTCAAGACCTTCACCCCACACAAACGTCACCTTGTCCTTGTCTGTCAACTTCAACTTGTATTGTTTTGAAGAAATATAAAAAATATAAAAATATTTGTTAATTAGGATAGTTTAAGGTTTGTCTTTTGATTGCAATTGTTTTTCTAGGTTATCCTATGTATGATATTAGTAGACATATTTACAATTTATGTAGCTATAAATTTCATCTTCATTTGTGTGACCTTCCCTTATGCTTATAGAATTCCTAAGTAAAATATTTCACATGCATGCTTTTGCTTCAAGGTTGCAACTTCCCAAATAAAACCGAACATTGATTACTAGGAGAAATTTCACATAAATTACTTTGAAATCACATTATTCTCAGCCTTTATATTTTCCTTTCAATTCAAAATCTTTCTAATTATATGTGATTTGACAAGAGGGATGCATGTTGTTTGAACTCTCCTTCTCTGTGTCATCTTTATAGGATCAAATCACGTTTGCATAACTATCACCATCTCTTCAAGATCAACACCATTTAGTGCTTGACATAATCTTCTTCTTCTTCTTCTAATATTTACTCCTCATTTGTCTAATCTCACTCCTTTTTCATGTAGTTAACACCCAATAAATTCTCTCTCATTGAAATCTTACATCAGCTCAACTTCCCAATAGTAGGATTAATCCTACTTTTACTTCCAACTAAATTCAACTCAAATTCAAGTCAATTTTTCTAAATTTAAATAAAAAATGCATGTAACTTCTCTAATACCAATTTGATTGTGTTTTAACAAGGATGAGTGAATAATAATAAACCACTCAAATAATCAAAGTAAATAGTAGAAGTGTAACTTGAACACATTCAAATAAAAATATCACTCTTCAACAATTCTCAAAAGACTCATATAATTTTTGTTTTGCTACCTACTGATCATTGATAACGATTTTCCTTCTACCCCTATAACACATTCCTTCTACATTTTGTAGTTTTGTTGAGAACTTCTATTATTCTCTTGAAGCACACTAATAAGCTTTTTAGTTAGAATGCAACTTACGATGTCAAATTAAAATGCAAAGGTAGAGACTATTTACATAAGTGGGAATTTTCAACTATTTGTATTTGACATGCCTTTATGCTCAAATTATACTTTCAAACTCATCCTTTGCTTCCTAAACAAACTTAATGTATAATTAACATGCAATTTTTTTCTTTTAACTTTGAATTTGTGTTTTAAATATTTATCTTTCAAATTCTCATCCTAACTTTTTAGAATTGCACTTGATCCCACTTGATCGACATGGACCGCTTTACTTTGGTGCATGCCAACTTTACTTTCTTTAGATCATCTATTTTCTCATATATAAAATAATATTCTAATTGCAATCTCGTCTATAAACTTTGGGATATCAATCTTTGTGTAACGTACTAACCCTTCCATGAAGTAAAAAAAACCTATTTTACACCGAACAAATAAAGATAACAAGTAATAAAGCCATTGCAATAAAAAAATTCTTTTCTTTTATTGATAATTTCCAAACAAGATACAAAACATTCTACAATATGAATTCCTTTTCATTTCAAATATACTTCAATGTAAGAAAGCATACAAATACATACATAACTCATGGAGCTTTTGAACTAATAGTAGTAAGACAGTCCTAGATCCTTCCTTTCAAATCTTGGTTCTTCTGTTGCCTGTTGTGGAGGAGAAGCATCACTCAAGCGCTTTTCTGCCAACAACAGACTCTTAATGCAGTCCCCCGCACATCCATCATTTGATAGATGGCCCTTTCTTTTGACGAAGAGATTGGTAGAGTAACTGATAATGACAACCAACTGAGCATAGTGTTGTGTCCTACATAATTAGTTCTTCCAGTAACCCGACATTCTCAAACTAGTATGTAATACGGGATCACCGTGAGCTGACAGTGTAGTTTCCAATGTCACACAACTAAGTGGAATCTTGTACATTGCACTACTTTGGCCAAAGTGTTCCATTCAGTATGTTCTACCAAGGGTCATTTGTCACATACACTACTCAGGGCTGATTTAACTTAAGGCTATCTTACATTACACATATGTATTGTCCTTCAATGGATAATTTGTATCCCAGAGCAACCTACAACATACTAATCTACTAGAAATGCATCTACTTAGCAAGTAAGCTCATAATCTTCATCCCATACTGGATTACTATCTTAGGAGTAACACAAGCTTTCCTAGTTAAACTAATAACCTAGCTAGTTGTACCTCAAGTGACTTTTGCATTCAATCAAGCAAAATTCATCTATTATGGAGATCTTATATAAATACACAAACATAAAAGACATTCCATACAGCATAGAAAATATAATAAACCCTTAAAAATGATAAGAAGAAGAAAACCCCATGCCTGTTATCGGTTTCTCGAGTAATGATTGTTGATGGTGTTTTCTACACAGCAACAACTTAGACAGAATATAATATCCTATCTCTCTTGAAAGACAAATCTCTATGGGAAAAGAGATAACCCCAAGGTCTCTAATGTCAGGTCTTGACAATGCAGTAAAACAACTTAGTGATAAATGTGAAAATGTTGGTAATCACAATGGGACCTTACTACGAGAAACACTGGATTTTGAATCTTATCAGATATAAACAATAAATTGATACTTTGAAACTTGATTGGAACCCTGATAATAAAGAAACAACAAAAAATAAAGGTTTTAGAGATAATCTTAAAACTACTTCTAACCCTAAGATTGAAAATGCAAAAGGATAAAATGCTTAAAATGGACCGATCTCTCATAAACTATTTTTTGCTTGACCTAGATGAATCCGCAATTCCACAAAAATAGTGCAATCTTCTAAGGTATTTAAATATTTTCAAATCATAAACATTCATTCAGTCAATCCTATAGCAATTGAGGTGAATAAACCTTCACAATTGAACTAAGCACAAATATAAGTCCAGGCTAACTTTGCAAAGCAGCTAACAATCAGCTAACTGCAAAAAGTATGGACTAGAGATCGTTGCAAACATTCCAAACATGAAACCCTAAGCATTACCAAAATCATTTGACCATAAACATTAAGCAATTTGAAAGATAGAATAACAAGAACCATGCCAGATGAAATTCCAGAAGATAGATACCAAACACAATATCCCTCTTATATTAAATCATCCAAAAATAGGAGCAATTCCAGTTTTCTGTTACAACATTTGCTTGAAAATAAACCCTAACTTGCTCTAATATCACTTAACTATTTCTCCCCTGATCTACCTATCCTTCTATGTCTATTTTCTAATCTCTATATATCCAAATGAGGCAACATGCCTGTTTTGATAGAGAATTCATAGGATAGGTTGGCCCAAATTATAATTTACAATAAAAACATGACCTACAAGAGGTCGGCCTAAAAGATATTCGAACACATGAAATGTGCCATTGGCACCAATTTCATCCAAAACTGCCAAGATATCAAAAGGTCGGCCCAATACATGTGAATTAATGGAAAGCACAAATATCAATGTAACCCTATATAGTCACTCCCCATCCTTGTCCTTAGCTTTATCTTCTTCACCATGTACAGCCAACAGGACCCTATCCAGCTCAGCAACAAGTGGCATAAGCAAAACCCTAATCTTTCTCTCAAGAGTCTTGATATCTTCTCTTGCCTACCTAACTGTACCATCATAGTCTGCTTTATTGGTCAAATACCTGTCAATGACTACAATATAAGTTGCAGCATCATCCAACTGATATTCAATAACTGGCCCTTCGCTGACTGGAGAATATACATCCCTCCACCATTCTCTAAGTTGCTCCAAACTGAGATGTTTTGGAGCAAACTTTTTCCTTCCAGTCATGACCTCAAAGAATGAAATACACCTATCATGAACACCAGCCAAAGCATCCTCACTCTACCTCACCTGTTTGTGAATCTTTTTCAAGGCCTTCTGCCTTATTTGCAGGATTTCAAACCATTCCCAAGGTTCAGAAACTCTTGGAAAAGGAAGAATCCTACATTGTACCAATTTGTCCTCAGTAAACCCCATGATTGTTGTAGTCTTTTGCAGCAAGAGGTTGGTATCCACATTATCTTGTGCTAATGCAGCCTTCAACCAATCTATCGACCTCAGCGCATCCCCTCAAGTGGATAATATGCCCTTAATGGCATCATCTCCCTTAGCTTGGACACCCCGCAATCAGGTAACTGCAGCTTGTGAGGTACCCTTCATCTTTTCTAACTCAGAAATTGTCTCCTGGGGAAGGAATCCTACAGCAGAAGAGGAGGAGTCAATAGTTTGCAAAGGTTTCATGAACTCTTGCAAGTATTTCCTTAGTTTTTCATTCTCCTTCTCCAGCTCATGCCTAGTTTGTACTGCCTTTTTCAATCTCCCCACAATCACTGCACTGGAACCCTCATACTCTTCAATATCCTGCTCCACAGTAGCATGTCCCAAATCAATAGTCTACACATTATAGTCTTGGGCAGTCACATTGTCCCTCTCTTTTTTTGGAGCAGGGGTAGCAATATGGGCCACCCGGTTACCTGATCCATCCCTTTCAATCCGGGATACAACCCTTGCTTTCTTTTTTGTCTTTTCCCTCTCTACATTAGCCATGAGGGCATCCCAATTGGGAGGAGCATCCTCCACTATCACCATTTTGCTCTTCAATTCCCTGTCAAGCCAATCTGGAATAGTAGACCCAATAGGCACTGTGTCTTGTTTATCTTGTTCCTTCTCCTACTGATCAGTAGTTACATCTTTCTCAACACTTGGAATTTTAGGAACATCCACAGTTGGGTTCTCTTCCTATTGTACCTGCTCTTCCACAACAACCTTCACTGGTGAAGGGGACCTAGCTGATATTTCCTCCTCCTTTTGAGGAGACTTGTCTACTTGTTCCTTTATAGGTGAGTCCGCATATGCCACCAAGGGAGACTGAACCACCCTATCAATTTATGCCTCTGCATTAAAGAGGTCTCCTTCTTGGAACTCTTCCTCGTCCAAATTCTTAGGACTTTCATCCTGCTTTGGTTCTCCCCGTACGCTACCAGCATTCTGAGGAATGGAGGGACTTACTTGTTCAACAACAGGGATACTTACTGAAACACTCTCTTTGGTTGTAGTATCCCTCGGGGAAGGAGTCCTTGATCTCCTCATATAAACCTGTGTCTTTTCCCCTGAGCTTTCCACCTCTACCACTGGTGGCTCAATTTCCCTGTCAACCTTAGGGACTTCCTCCACTTTCTGGGATGTCCTTGTGACTCTTCTCTTCTTCATCAGTGCATGAACACTTTCAACCTCCTCTTCCTCTTGGTTCTTCTCAACTTCCTTCTTAGAGGCATGCTTCCTTTTCTTGGCAACAAGCCTCCTCTGTTTGCCTACTTATGCAGCCTTTTTAGTTTGCACCTCTCTTACCTGGATTCTGAAAGGAGAATCCACCTTTAGATCCTTGCCCTTTTGATCTGGTTCAAGTGAAGCCTCAGAAGCAGAATGAGACTCTAAGTCTCCCATCAGCTCATAGGTGCATGGAACACCCTCGCTCTCCAGCTCCAGCATTTTGTGCTTCAGCCACATTTTGGTATATTTAATCACTGGGGCCATAACCTGATCTAAATCAGTCTTTTCCTCTTCTAACTAGTCAACCTCTCCCACTAGTTTATCCTTTACTGCCTCATAAACATGACCCTGAATCACATTTCCATCCTCTTCTACTTGGTTCAGGATGGCTTTTACATTGTATAATCTCACCAAATCCATTGGCAACTTGGAAAACCTCTTCTTTCTCACCTCGAACTCATCAGCAAGGTTAATCCAGTAGTCTTCAATATGAGCCTTATGGCTATAATCCCTATTGGCCTTCTTCTAAGCCTCGCCAGTAACATCAAACCTTGCTCTCTTAGAATGAAAAGAGAGCCCAAGAGTACCCATCTCCTCCTTTGAAGCATGAGCAGACTGAATGGAGGCACAAACTTCACCCATTCCGATCTTCAAAGGGAAATCGTTCCCAAAACCCATCTTATGCATTTCTCCCTTCACAACATTGTCAAAGTCACAGATCTGTCTAGTGACTTCCAACAATACAACATGATCAGTGGGATATCTAGGGAGTCTGTAGGGAGCCCTTTGAAAACCATCAATTTTGATATATGAGAAGGTTGGGAACTGGATAAACTAGGCTCCATATCTCCTTATCAACTCTTTTGCCTTATCCGAGATTCTCACATGCTCTGCATCTTGGATCAGTTTGGTAATACATTGTGAAGGCATCATTCGACCTCTGGTAGCTTCCACCAGTCAAGTGCAATTGTGGATAAACCTCATAGATAACATCCTGCCCAAAAATACCTCTAGTGCTCAATCCTTTGTATGGATGAAGTCTGGCCAATGAATACACTAGGTAAGAGGTCATAGTGAAAGTCTTGGTCTACAAGACATTACACAACTGATGATGGATCATATTACTGATAACACTTGCCCAATGATAGTCAATCCCCTGTTCCATTTTGGCAATCACATTCAACATCCAAGTTTCAAAAACACCTGCACTCTTCAATCCTACCAACCTGCTGAGAAGGGTGATGGCATTGTAATACTCCCTCTTGAACTTCAGCTTGAATAGTTGCTTAGGCAATTTAGAGAAATGAGATTTAGGCTTCTCCAGCCAAGAGTTGATCACCTGTTGAGATTTGACAATGTTCTCTTCATAATACTTCTTGGCAACCTCTAGGTCGAAGCCTACCACATGGGACCTATCAGGCATGTCAAAGGTTGCAGCAATGGCCACAGGACTGAAACCAGCAATAATCCTTCCTTGGGGACCGATTATTATCTGTGTCCCACTATCATAATTTCTGGCACATTCAAGCACCAACTCATAACACTACACTGTAGAAGGGAAACCTGCCACATGAGCCAACCCGGACTCCACCATTCTCCTTGCCAATAGAGGAGGGATCGATGCTGACATCTCAGCCTTGAATTCCTCATAGTCCCACATGCCTACATTCGTATCTGTGATCCCTGACCAAATTGAGGTCAAATTGCTCTCAAGAATTATGCTCTTTATATCTAACTTAACCTTTTTTGCATCCAAGATGGCAGAAGCCTCTGCACCTGGATCAGTTTCCTTTCCCTTGCCTCGACCATCAATATTCTGTCTCAATCCTACCTGCAAACACATAAAAGTAACCACAATTAGATCCATAAGAAGCAACAAGTGTTAGAAGATCATTACCTCAAAGTTTGGGATTTAGCCCCCCTCACGGATTCTGCATCGAGAAGGATTTTCGGGAAAATTTGGACCAGGCGGATTCTAGCGAACCAAACATACAAAATCCCATAACATCATTTAAATCAATAATTAACCAAGGGAAATCATTAAAAACACTTAGCATAAGCTCCTTAAATCAATCAAATAGTAGAAACCCATCATTTATAACCATCAAATTCAACATTTCCCAAAAAAACTCGGAAGAATCCGTCGGAGACGGATTCTGGCGAAATCAGCAATAGTTATAACTAACTCGAGAAAAATGAAGAGACACAGACAACTCAGGAAAATCTGGATGGAACAGATTTTGGCGAAACCAAATATAACAGTATTAAAGCTCGAAATCGGTAAAACAACCCGACCGCGGACTTCGAGAAAATCCAGATGGAATGGATTTTGGCGAAACCAAATGAAATCCGATAGAAAGTGATAAAAGAAGAGGAGATAGAAAATTCGGGGAAATCCGGGGGAAGCGGAATTTCGCAAAGACCTCGAAAACCCGAACCTGTCTACATCTTCGCTACTTTCACCAAATTGATTCAAATCACTCAAGATGTAGGCCAGAACTTCGAAACCAACTCAACCTAGGACTCTGATGAATAAAACGTGAACTAAGGACATTCTTCACAAAAAATTGAAGAGGATTGGCCATGCCCTAGGTCAAGAATCCTAAATATCCGCCATGAAAGCACCGACGACTCGCTCATACACCAAAATGGAGAGTTCAAAACTATAGCAAGTCAATGCCCAAATAAGATGCAACACCAGACTAAAACGCAAACGCTTGATCACCAAAAACGGACTGGTGTACTAATGGGAAGACCCCAAAATGCTCAACGATGATGTGCACCCAAAAGAACTAGGAAATCACGAAGGACTCCCTAAGCAAACAAAGAAAAGCCATTGAAACCAACAGAGAACAGGGCACATCTACATACCATGGAAGCACAAAAGGTTGTGATTGATGAAGCTGACAAACAATCGTTCAACGTGAGCCAGATACAACCCACGCATAGGAAATGCAAACGCACAGTCCAAATGGCTTCGAAAATCCAGATATCCAGCAAAACACCAAGAACCTCAAGACACAAGCCCAAATGAAAGCAAATACTTAAACTCAAATGATCAATTACTTCTCAAAGAATCAATATATCAAAGCTCCAAGACCCTCGCACAAACGCCATTAATGCATTCGACAAGATAGCCATGGCCATAAAGAACTTTCGGGGATTCGACACTGCCACGGGCTTCGAGGAAATCCGAGTTGTGCAGACTTTCCTGAAAGCAGTGCAAAAAGGTAGCAATTTCGGACATTGGGAGGAAACCGAGAGAATCCGACCTAGGCAGATTTTTTCGAAAACAATGAAAAACCCGAGATAAAGTCAAAACTTCAGATTTTCAATATATTTCAAAAGTATGCCACTTCAATTGGCAAAATGGACATTAAATCACAAACCCAAGCAAGCAAAACCCCCAGAAAAGAAGGGCCAAAACACCAAAAAGCAAAAAAAAGGGACCCCACTTTCAGTGGGGCGTGTGTGCAAAAACTGCACAACAATGATGACAATGAAACCATCTCCTATAACTCAATTCAACTATCTCAGCTTCCCAACAGAACTCACTTTCCTCTCTTGTTGATAACACAATTCCCCAAATACAAGACAATTATTGTTCCCAATAGCTCACTCTTCTCTCACTCATAAATCAGATGATAGTGACTGGTAAACACAATTATGATAAACAAATAGAGACGTATTCCTTTGGTATGAGACACCTTTCTCAATGGTAATAATGATCACATAGAAAGGTAAATGATGGTTGCAAATAATGATCACTCGAAAATGGTAAGAATGAAACAGAAGATAATGCACAAGATAATGTGTTGCAAGAGAGTGGGGCGACTATTTATAGAGCATCCAAATGCCAAAATGCCTATAGTCTTGGCATGCAAATCGACACCACTTCCTTTCAACATGATTCAACTCAAAGGTGGCAATGATATAAGCACATACTCATCACAGATCAATTCCCATATTGCCACAAAAATTGCCATCTACAGGAAAGTGAAATAGAGGTGGTGCCAAATTGGTTAAATGGCGCGATTTCCAGGTGAAAGGAATTTGTCAATGGTGAATAATCAACACATAACCAGAATCAACTATTTTATGGGTTGAGTCGACTAAAAATAATTACTGCATTGGATTTAGTCTAGGCTTCATAATTCACAAATTAAACAAGTCAATGCCAGCAAAATTAAAACGTATTTCATAGCTGGTAATACATGATATTTTATAGAGCCGTGTATGTTCCAAAGTTGAGTTTCATCAAAATAAATAATATCGACATATTTAAGCCAAGGATTAAATATGTCAATAGAAGTTTACATTAAATCGACTATTTTATTAAATAAAAAATAAGTCGATTTCAAATGTTTAAAACAATACGTAATATATATTATTATTATATATAGTACATATATAATATACACACACACATATATATATTTAAATACCTCAATAAAAATATATATATATATAACTAAATATATATTTATATATTCATTAAATATATATATATATATATATATATATATATAAGCGTAAAGGCAAAATAATTACAATAAACATAATATACAGGTTGTGTGCATATAAATATATGTATACATGTATATACCTCTATGTACATGTATATGTAGGTATACCATATCGATGCATCCACATGAGCATATCCATTTTCCAACGTACACTTCTATCAATATGCATATACATATGGATACATGTATATTTTATACACATACACATACACACACACACACACACACACATATATATATATGTTCACATCTGATTCACTTACATCCATTTAAGTTACCATCATATCGATAGGTGTGTATGTGTGGTATATCTACACATATGCATATATGTGTCATTTGATCCCATTGACACACATGTGCATACATATAAATATACTTCCACCTACATCCCACTTATCCATATGATTGTAATAACACAAGAAAGATCTCAGAAACCAAATAGATAAACATCACTCGCAAATGCATGCAGAAGTAAACAAGACTCTTATTACAAACATACAAGCTATGTATGACTTACCTATAACCCATACAAACTAACTTAGTTCACTCAATCTAAGGTGGTGTGTGTATGCTCAATTAGATTACTTTTACTGGTTACTCGACCAAGATCTTCTCCTGAGTGATACTTCCCCTTCGCTTGGAGGAATGGAACACATACTCACATCCATCAACACATGCTCACGGTAGTCAAATGTTCATAACATATGCAATATACATAAACATCTCAAGAGATAGAATAATTACAATTCAATAACCTTCCATTCACATAAATGCAATATTTCACTAAGGATAACAACAACTGAAGTAATATTAAATGAGGCAATCATCAAATGTGAAATATTCATATTGATAACAAGGTACAAACATATTTTATTCATCTCTAGAATTCTCATTACATCCATTTTTACCCTAAGCAGTAATAGTAAATAGTAACTATACAATCGGGGTGTAACATACTCCCCTGTTATGAATCATCATCTCTGATGACCTAAGGTATTATTCAAAGCATAACAATCTAACACTACATTATTCTACATTCTCAAAAGCATCAACAAGGAAATTTCTACAGAATTTCTGCATAGTCCTCCCCAGTAGCCGAGTCTTCTGCATACTGGTCACACTGGACTTTGCACTGCAAGACCTCTTTGTTACGTAAGAGAAGCTTACATGTTTTTAACACCTTGATGGGATCGAGAATTACTACTCCAGGGTCCCTTAACTGTAAATCAGTCAAATCAATTACATGATTATCACCTAGTATATACTTTTTAAGGTAGGACACATGGAATAAATTACGCATTCTCGCAAGACCTGGTGGCAAAGCGATTCGATAGGCTATTGGATTCACTTCCTCTAAAACCTCAAATGGTCCAACATAACGCAGGGCTAACTTAGAAGACTTTCCAAATTTAATGGAGCTTTTGTGAGGTTTCACTCTCAAAAGTACTTTGTCACCTAAGGAAAAATTATGGGGCACTCTCTTAGCATCTGTGTAACTTTTTCGTCGATTGTTAGCTTCTGCTAGCCTTTGTTTAGTAATCTTAACTTGTTCATCCATTTCTTCCAACATTTCCGGTCCAAAACTTACTCGATCCTCAAGTTTATCCCAACTTATAGGAGTTCGACACTTTCGACCATATAAAGCTTCGAAAGGAGCCATCTTAATTGCAGAAGAATATGATTTATTGTATGCGAATTCAATTAAGGGTAAATAATCTTCCCACTTATATTGCTAATCCATGCAATACACCCTAAGTAGGTCTTCCATTACTTGGTTTACCCTTTTAGTTTTCCCATCCGTTTTTGGATGATAAGTCGAGCTAATATTTAATTGAGTCCCAAGTGCAGAAAATAGGGTTTGCCAAAACCTAGAAGTGATTCGTGCATCCCTATCAGAAATAATCTTTTCAGGAATCCCATGTAATCTAAACACTTCTTGCACAGATTTTCTTGCTTTGACAGGTGCTCCATCAATTAAGTTCCTTGGTATAAAATGTGCCACTTTTGTAAGCTTATTAACTACCACCAGTATGGCATTGTGCTTATTTCTTGACATAGGCAGTCCTTGCACAAAATCCATGCTTATAACTTGCTATTTCCTTTTTGGTATGTTGTGTTGGTACAACAAGCTTGCAAGATGATGATGCCCAACTTTCACCTTTTGACACTCAAGACACTTAGCCACAAAACTAGCGACATCTCCTGTAATTCCCTTTCAGAAGTATAATGGTTTTACATTAGCCATCATTTTTGTCACTCTTAGATGTCCAAAATATGGTGCCTCATGTATTTCCTTCCGTACTAGATTTCTCAATTCCTATACATCAGGTACATACATTCTACCTTTGTATCTAAGTATTCCATTGTATCTAAGTATTCCATTAGGTTCAAATTGAAAACCATCATACCTAGAATCTTGAGGATTATCCACGAGTGCTTGCTTAACTTGTAAGTAATACTCATCCTCCTTGCACTTTTGGACAACTTTCCCTTTGAAATCGGTTTGAATTGCTACTATGGAAGCAATCTGACATCTTCGACTTAATGCGTTGGCGACCCAATTTTCTTCCCCCTTAATATACCTGATATTAAAATCATAGTCAGCTATTAACTCTAACCATCTTCTCTATCTGGCATTCAAATTAGGTTGAGTAAAAAGGTACTTTAACCCATTATGGTCAGTTTTCAACTCATAAGGTTTCCCCAACAAATAGTGCCTCCACATTTGCAATGCATGAACTACAACTGCCAATTCTAAATCATGCGATGCATAATTCATTTCGTAAGGTTTCAACTTTCTAGATTCAGATGCAATCAATTGCCCATCTTGCATCAGTACACCTCCTAAACCTTCTCCGCATGCATCTGTGATAACCATAAAGCTACCTTAAGGATTTGGTACCTTTAGGATCGGTGCAGTGGTTAGTTTCTCTTTGAGTAGGTGAAAATATTCTTAACACTCCTCATTCCATTCGAATCTCTTTCCATTTGAATCTCTTTCCTTTCTTTTGCAGAAAAGTTATTGGAAAAGAAATATTAGAAAAGTTTACGAAAAAGTTTCTGTAATATCTTGCCAAGCCCATGAAACTTCTTACTTCTGACATGTTTTTGGGTATAGGTCACTCAATTATTGTTTTGATCTTTGTTGGATCCACTACAATTCCTTCAGCAGAAATCACATGACCCAAATAATGTACCCTCTCTTGGAAGAATGTACACTTGGAAAACTTACCATACAACTTATGCTCTCTCAATCGTTGTCAGACCATTTCTAAATGCATGCAATGTTCTTCCTCATTCCTAGAATAAATCAAGATGTCATCTAGAAAAACTAGTAAATTTGTCAAGGTAATCCTTGAACACACTATTCATTAAATTCATGAATGTTGTTGGTGCATTTGTTAAATCAAAAGGTAAAACAGTGAACTCATAGTGCCCATATCGAGTTTTGAAAGCAGTTTTAAAGATATCTTCATCTTTAACCCTTAACTAGTGATATCTAGATCTCAAATCTATTTTAGAGAATACAAATGTACTTATTTGATCAAAAATATTGTCAATGCGTGGCAATGGATACTTTTTTTAACCGTAGTTTTGTTAAGCATACGATAGTCGATGCACAAATGTAATGTTCCATCCTTCTTCTTGACAAAGATAACTAGCGCTCCCCAAGGTGAAACACTCGGTCTTATTAGTCCTTTTGACAACAATTCGTCCAATTGTGTCTTAAGTTCCATAAGTTTAGTGGTTGTCATCCTATAGAGTACCTTAGATATAAGTTCAAATCTAGGAACTATATCAATAGAGAAATCAAATACTCTTTTCGAAGGTAATCTTGGTAAGTCTTAGGAAACACATCTAAAAATTCTCTTAAAAATGGGTACTTCTCCATATCTGATTTTCCAGTATGATCTATTTCTCCATTTTCTAATTCTTGTAGACTTTGGTACTCATAATTATTACTATCCTGCCCAAGTTCTTCAATCTTTACGACAAAGAGTTTACACCCTTTCTTCTTAGCTCTCATAAGCCGCATTGTCGTAATTTGTTGAATCTTTACATCCCTAGGTATTCCTTGGAATTTAACTTGATTTCCATTATCGTCTAGGCATTCTACGGTCTTAGCATGACAATCTATTATAGCCCTATGCTTCCACAACCAATTAATTCCTAGGATAACATCATATGATCTTAGAGGTGTGACTTAGAGGTTATCTTCAGTAGCAAAACTAGGTAGTTCTATCCTAGACTCGAATAGACATTGATCCACCTTTGCTCTTATCTGGTTTGCATACTCCACATTCCAAGACATTGTCATGAGTCTCGCCTTCCTAGATAATTGTTTAGCTATTCTAGGTGAAATAGAATTTTCAGTAGCACTGGTAGATCAATAAGAATAAAAATAGGTAAGCCAAACAAAATACCTGGTGTTTTGACTGGTGTTACTTGGTGTTTCAAATTTTTACCTCCCTAGGTATTTCAAAATAATTTTCCATCTGAATGAGCCATACTTTATCACTACCATCAAACTTAGGTGGAAATATCTTCTTCATGTCCCTTGACAGTTCAGAAGACACAATCTTCTTATTCCTTTCAATAGATGGTGTGGGTGATTTTTCCTTATCATGGTTATGGTTTTCACCTTACTCATGGGATGGATTTTCTTCCTCTTGATCATTGTTGGGTGCTTCCTTTTCTACCATATCCTTAGCTCTTTCTTGTTCAAGATTATCTAGCCTTGCCAAGATTTGGTCAAGCCTAGCCTCCATTCTAGTAGCTCCTTGTCCAACCTCTTGACTCACATTGGGATTAGTGCGTGTCCTTACATATGTCTTCACCATGCTTATGTGTTTGGTTTACCTGAATGTTTTATCCATGTTAGCCTAATTATGTTATCATTTGTCTTATGGAAAACATAAAAGTAAACATTCATATGTACACAAGTATTCCATAAAAGATTAAGCATACACTTCTTTTGATAAACACATAATTTTTTATTTCATTTCTTGAGGATTTCAACATACCTTTGACTACATGGAACTACTATTCAAATAGTCAAGTGGAGAATATCCTTTGGATTCACTCTCAAACACATAACTTAAAAGAGTATATCCTACAAACTGAGAGAATTGTTGTTCTGTATCTTTCTGTTCATCTCTCATTTGTTCATATCTATCCCAAAAGGGATAATAACCCTTAGATTTATCATCGGATACATAGTTACGGGAAGTAATTTCAATATGGTGTTCATCAACAATATAGTCTACATTTTTCGCAGACATTTGTTCATGAGACCATTTCTCGTCTAGTGGTGTCCTTGGTACGTATCCCTCAGACTCTTTATTCGAAGAAATTGATATTACTTTAGCTAGTGATAGAATCCTAGGATCCCTAAAGATGAATGCATGACTGACACTTTCTTCTGAAGGCATGTCCCTGGAAAGTGGTAATGACTTCGAATTTTCTAGTGAGATGGTTGGTAGGTAATTATACATAGCCTCTACCATCATTTTTCCCTTCACATCACCGATCTGAGAAAATGTGTGACTAAAAATTTTGGTGTCTCTCAACCGGATAACATTATCATAGTTGGTTCCTTCTATGGTTCTAACGATAGCTTATTTTTCCTTCTTGGCCTTGAAGTAGTACTTTTCTGATTATTGATTTTCGAGTCGTTAATCTGAGACACACCATCCTGACACAAGAATTTTCATAGCATTAGATAATGTTGGAATGGAAAAATGATGAGCTCATAGGTTCCAGTGTAATACCCATCCATTTTGTTTCTTGTTCAAGTTGCTTTATGCGATGTTTGGTTGCAGTTACTTTGATACTGGATACATTTGGTTATGATGTTTTGATCGTTACTATTGAGCGAGAACTATTATTGTGGGATGTAGTTATCTGATTATTGTTTCACATGCATTATGGATTAATGATATTGTAGAGTTAACATGAGATGTTATTATGAGATTACTAGATTATGATGGAAGTGTCAGTTTCGATGAGTGTATTGGTGAAGAAGACGGTTTTGCATCACTCGCTTGCAAGCGCCCTGCGAATCTGTAATTCCTTCTTCACGGTGTGTATTATATGCTGGATATATTGTATGATGTTTACTTGGTTGCAGGATTGCAGATACATGACATCGACTCCACCTGGTTTCACAGGTTTGAGCGTGTCGATCCAACAGTTAAGTTGAACGAGAGATAGTAGCTAGGTAAGATGTGTCAAGTTTACACTCTAGCCTTAGTCTGTCGCCAGTTGTGTGTGTTGAGTCATTGTCTGTCTTGCTTTAATGTTATTTAATTCTGAAGGATTATTGATTTGGAAATAGATATTCAGAATAATTGCATTTAAATAATGTTGATGGTTATTTAATTTAAATAATGCAATGTGGATAAAAGTTTATATTTAAATTAATTAATTATATTTAATCCACGGGGGTTGAATTTAATTATTAAATAATTAAATTAATTAATTAAACGTGATGTAAAAGAATGGAAGGAAATAAAAGAATTAAAATTAATTTTGGAATCTAATTTCAACATATAGGAATTAAATTAGAAATTGTAATTAAATATTTATTTGAGAAATTAGTTGCAACTTTGAAAATTAATTTATTATTTGAAATTGTATTTTAAATTGAAAGTGGGTTTTCGAAAATTGAAATTAAAATATTTAATTTGCATGTAATGTGAATTTGGGTTGTAAAAATTGAAATTGAAATTGAAATTGAAATATTTAATTTGCATGTAATGTGAATTAGGGTTGTATTAGGTATTTTGATTTATAAGGTATACATGTTTTAATTTTAGAGAAAAAAAGTCTTTAGGAAAATTTATTTTTACAGCAGAGAAGAAATTTTGGAAATTTGTACAAGGGTTTGAAGAAAGTTTTGATTGTAGAGTTGATTGAAAGAAAGATTGTTTGCATTTGTTGAGTTTTGGATTGAATTTTTTGGAAGATTGAAGAAAATTCAAAAAATCTTTGGAGGAGGTTTGCATCAGAAATTCATCTCTTCCTGTAGCTTCTCGTACCAAGTTTTCCTCTTTGTGTTTTATTGTTCTTGATTGTTTTTCATTAAAATAGTAATAATTAAAGATTTGTTTGTTAAATCTGTTTTAGAAAATAAATTTGATATTAGAAAAAAAGAATTAAATAAATTTATAGCCTTTGCTTGTGAAATTTTTTGAGTGAAAATTGTGAAAACTTCAGTTGAATTTAAATTATTTAGGGAAATAGATTGTGTTGTTATTGGAAATCAAACATAGAGATTGAAAAATGCATTTAGAATGTTTTTAGAAAAATGAAACCTTCTGTTTATTATTAAAAATCGGATTTTAAAATCTGCAGGATAGTTATATTTTTCATGGTAAAATGGTCTGGTTGCGTCCCCTATAATTCCATTTACACAAACTGGGTTGTCAGGAAATTTAAAAGGTTTTTACATTTTGAAATTTTCTTATTTCTGTCAAAAAATCGCAAATACCCAGATCGTAGTTTTTGAGTTATATTTGAAACATGAAACTGTTGTTAAGTTATTTTCCCATGGCTGCTCTGAAAATAAAATAATAATAAATTGATATTTATAAATATTAATATTTTATGTATTGTTATTATAATATTAAAATATTATTTAATAATATTTTATATTATAATTTATAATATTAAAGTATTATATTTATTTATATTATTTTAAATAAAATTTGTATATTAGATTAGTGGAATTAAAATTATAAACATATGGGGAAATTATTGTTTATTTTAAAATGACATGTTAAAGTTTAATTGAACGAGTTAAATATTCGATTTAAAGAATGCATAATTTAAAATTTAATTGTGGAATTTAAATTCATGTGTAAAAAGTCCAATTATTAATTTGATTTTATTGAAAAAATATATATATATTTTGAAAAATTAATGATAAAGGATATTTTATTTTGAATTAAATAATTTGATATTCGGTAAAGAATAGAAAATATGTTAATGATTAAATATATTAATTTATATTTAGTATATATATATTGAAGGTATATATCCATTTGAGAGAATAAATAATATTTTATTTTATTCTATTGTTTGCAAATTGGGTATTATTAGTGTTCTAAAATAAATGATTAATATGCGTAGAAAATGTATAGAAAAATATATTTTTTTTAATAAAAGTAATTACTTGATTTAAAAAGAAATATTTATTTTGTTATTATGATTGAGAAAAATATATTGAAATGTATATATATATATCAATGAGTATTTTTAATCAGTATTTACCTTGTTTTATTTAAGTGCGTGTAATTTAGCTTTGCATGAAGAATTTAAATGATAAATTTTGAATATATGGTCAAAATTGATAAGAAAAAAGATATTTAAATATATTAAAAAATTATAGAAATATTTATATTTAAATGATTGTTTTATTAATAAGATTTAATTAGAAACAATATGAATGCGTGGTCAAATAAATAAGTCAAAAGATATTTTTATACATTGATGAAATTGCATGTTTTTAAATGGATAGTTGAAGAGACAGACTCTGGATAGAAAATTGAAAAAATTGTTTGCAATAATGTTAGGTTGCATTATAAGTAAATTTAAGAACTAGCTATATTGAAAAAGACAAATAGTTATTATGTTTTATTTAGTTCCATAGAATAATCTAGTCATTGTGAATGAAATATTAAAGAATATATGTAATTAAATTTATTAATATATATATTTAGTGTCTATATAATATTAAACATATATATATATTAAGTGTAAAATTCATTATCGTATTTTATTTTAATGAGATGCATGCAATATATTATTGAATAGAGATTTAAAAATGGATTGATTAGTATATATGAAAAATGGATAGAGAACCAATATGTTATTATATTAAAGTGATTGAATGTTTTAAATAGAAAATTGAATGAGATATAAGATTTGGTTAAGAAATGGAAAGAGTTTACTTGCATGGATTTGAATCGATTTAAAAATAAATTAAGAAGTTATTTTATTGATGAGGCGATCAATTATGTTATTTATTAATTTTTATTTAGATTAATTGAATCATTGTGATTGGATTATAAAAAAGATATATATTTAGTAGTATCTTCCTCATGATTATCTTAAAGGATTTAATTCTCTGTATTCAGTAAAGGGAAGTAAGTTTAATTGTTTTAGATTTTCAATAATGAAAAGGGAAATAGGGGTTATGATTATTTTAAATGATCTAGTTATCGTGTTTTTGACTTTGTCAACACTACTTATTGAATGAGTACGGATTTAGGAAATCCAAATATTAGATTTGATTGATGACTTGAATGTTTTTGTTGCAATTTCATTAAGTTACATTGTTGGTTTTGGGATTTAGTGTTAGTCCTAAATTATAAATCTTCTAGAAAATCTTAGAAGATAAGGGTTGTTGAATTTTTATGCCATCCAATTATTTTCTCTTGGGTAGTACATGGCGTCTTTTCAGTTTTACCCGGTTTCCACGAACGGGAATGTTTTGTGCCACCTGTGAAAGAAGTGAACTATGTGTTGTTGCCTCCAAAATGTTTGGAGTGATTTCTTTTATTTGTTTCCTCATTGTGTTGGAGTGGATTATGATGCCTAATTGGTATGCACTTGTGTTTCCCTTGGTGGATTGTTTGGGTGTGTGTTGTTGAATAGAAGAGTGGTTTTTGTTAGGGGCCGGAACCCAAAGTGGTAAACCAAGTAACTTTCAGAAGTGAGTTAATCAAGTGATAATTAAATTAATGTACTTAGATGATTAAGATGCAGTTCACACTAATCAAAATAATTTAATCTTCACTCATAGACACAAGGGTTCGTTTAGACTTGGGATGAGTGAGAAGGTCTGGAATGCCAAAATCAACTATCTTGTCTTTACGAGAGGTAGTTGATTTCGCTTTAGTGAGTATGAGTGTCGAGATTCGGTTGAGGCCACCAGGATTACTTGTGCCGGAGCCTATGAAGAATGCCCAAAGGAGATCTCATGACAAACCTTGCGATGACACTCTATCTAGGACAACTGTTGTTAATTGTTTTATGTGTATGGTTATTTGAACATACTTGATCTACTTTATGTCTGGAAGCAATGTGACCTGTGTCAGTGATGTAAATGTTGTACTTGAGTTGTACTAGATTGTACTTTATTATAGTTTTTGGTTGGTTATAACAGTATGAGTCAGTATGAGTCTGCCTTTAGTTAAAGGTAGTAGAATCTTTGTCCATGTTACTTTGTTACTATCTCCTAGCATTGGGGGTGGGCCTTTGGGTACCACATTGGTAAGGTGGAACATGCACCAAAACCGTTGGGTCTCCATCTATCTGCAGTACTTGGTGGCGAGATATCCAGATGGTCGGTTCGAGTCCTTGTGTTATTCTTGCTTTGTAATATTTTAACTTGTATAAGTTATTTTATCCCTCTTATGCTTATAAAGTGAAATTATGTAATTGTAACTTTATGTACTATTGTCTCATTTTGAAAATAAGTGATGTAACTATTGGTTTAAAATAATATTTATAAGATTGTATCTTGGTTGATTATCTTATTATGTTATGTGGTATTTTTATGATGTATGATGTTTATTTCATAAAGTTCATAAGGCTATGATTATATATAATATGTATGTGTGGGTTTGGGTAATCCTAACTTTATAGCCTTAGAGGTTGTTGTTAACTAGTAAGTGAATGTGTATGTTAAATGCAATTTATAAAAAAAAATTAATTCGCTTAAGACGTTAATTGCAACTTCCTTTAAGGTTACTTGGCAGGGCATTACATCCAGAGTTAAACATGGTAGCTCTGATGCCACATGTAACATACTAACCCTTCCATGAAGTAAAAATTTTCTATTTTACACCAAATAAATAAAGATAACAAGTAATAAAGCCATTGCAATAAAAAAATTCTTTTCTTTTATTGATAATTTCCAAACAAGATCCAAAACATTCTACAATATGAATTCATTTTCATTTCAAATATACTTCAATGTAAGAAAGCATACAAATACATACATAGCTCATGGAGCTTTTGAATAAATAGTAGTAAGATGGTTCAGGATCCTTCCTTTCAAATCTTGGTTCTTCTATCACCTATTGTGGAGGAGAAACATTACTCAAGCACTTTTCCGCCAACCACAGACTCTTAATGCGGTCTTCCGCACATCTATCATTCGATAGATGACCATTCCCTTCAATGAAGAGATTGGTAGAGTAATCGATAACGACAACCAACTAAACATAGTGCTGGGTAAAAATACAAAATTTTGTCACACTTTCAGCCAACTTATCAACACAAGTGAATTTAAATATTTTTAACTAAAAATATATGTTGGTCAAACATATGCTCTTGTAAAATTCATTCTAGCTAAATTAGATATATCCACAATTTTTACAACTAAAAATTGTTGGCTAAATGCTTATGTAACACCACTTTGAGGCCAATTTATTAAAAAGATAGATTTATTTGAATTTTTTTGATGCTTTAACAATTTCTACTCACGTAAATAACATTTAAAATAAAAAATAAAAAAACCTTTTTGTAGATCCATAAGTCTAGTTTTCAAATATATATATATATATATATATTAATAATTAAATTATTATTTATATTTATATTTTTTATTTTTACTAAAAGTAGGTTAGGAGAACAAAATATTAGGTTGATTACCATGACAAAGAAAAATAGTAAAACTAACTAAAAAAAAATTAAAAAATATGATGCACTAAATAAAAGAATCTATATCAAAAGGTGTATTTGTTTTTCCATTTTAAATAAATAGATAATATGAAAGTTGATGTTCGATAGAAACAACTATATTTTAATACGTGCACATTTTTTTTATGCAAACTGCTATCTTAGAGGATAACACTCTTCTATTGCTTTGAAACAAGAGAGTTACAAGGAAGCAAATTTAAAAATATATATTTTTCAAAATTTGAAAAAAATATATTCATGCACTAAAGCTTCAAGTTATAAATACATAGAAAAAAATTAGAGAAAAAATAAAAATTACTATATAAAGGTTGGCGTCTCATATGACTTCTTTTAAAAAAAAAAAATCAGCAATTAAATTATAGTGTCAATTTATAAAAAATTATATTCAAATAATTTTTTTATTTATTTTTAAAATACAAGCATAAAATATAGTAAAAAAAAAAAAATCATTAGTTTACCTCATTTTAAAATTCAATACATATATGTCACTTTTTAGCGATTCAAGTTTAAAAGTTAGACCAGTGTTGGCTGTTTTCTTTAAAAAATGTGACACGACTTTGTGTTTTTACACAAATGTGTCCTACATAACTACTTCCTTTAGTAACTCGACATTTCTCAAACTAGTATGTAATACGGGATCACGGTGAGCTAACAATGTAGTCTCAAGTGTCACACAACTAGGTGGAATCTCATGCATTGCACTACTTTGGCCAAAGTGTTTCATTCAGTATGTTCTACTGAAGCTCATTTGTCACATACACTACTCAGGGCCGATTTGACTTAAAACTATCTTAGACTATGCATAAGTATTGTCCTTCAATGGATAATTTGTATCCTAGACTAACCTACAACATACTAATCTACTAGAAATGCATCTACTTAGCAAGTAAGTACACAAGCTCCCTCCCATACTGGATTAGTATCCCAGGAGTAACACAAGTTTTTCGAGTTAAACTAATAACTTAGCTTAGTGTACCTCAAATGACTCTTGCATTGAATCAAGTCTAGAATATATTAACTAATATAAGCAACATTCTCTTATTATGGAGATTTTATATACATACAACTAAAAGGATTCAATTCATTTTTCAGAATACTATCATATTTACTTCTATTGCACAAACAAAAAAGACATTCCATGTAGCATAGAAAATATAATAAACCCTTAAAAATGATAAGAAGAAGAAAATCTCATGCCTGTTATCGCTTTTCCCAAGTAATGATGACAATGCAACTTTCTCCTTTATCTCAATTCAACTTATCTCAGCTTCCCAACACAACTCACTTTCCTCTCTTATTGATAACACACTTCCTTCAAATACAAGACAATTATTCCTCCCAAAAACTCACTCATAAATCAGATGATAGTGACTAGTAAACAAAAAAATGATAGACAAATAAAGACATATTCTTTTGGTATGATACACCTTTCTCAATGGTAATAATGATCACACAGAAAGGTAAATGATGGTTGCAAATAATGATCACTCCAAAATGGTAAGAATGAAAAATAAGATAATGTGTTGCAAGAGAGTTGGGGTGACTATTTATAGAGAAACCAGTCTCCAAACTTCCTACAGTCTTGGCATGTAAATCGACACCACTTCCTTTCAACATGATTCAGTTGAAAGGTGGGAATAATATAAGCACATACTCATCACAAATTGATTCCCATATTACCAACATTCTACAAACTTTCAAACTGCACATGGGAAGTTCGTATTTCTCTCAAAAATCACCATCTACAAGAAAGTGAAATAGAGGTGGCGCCAAACTGGTTAAAAGGCGTGATTTCTAGGTGAAAGGAATTTTTCAATGGTGAATAATCAACACTTAACTAGAATCGACTAATTTTTGCGTTGAGTCAATTTAAAATAATTATTGCATTGGATTTAGTCTAGGCTTCATAATTCACAAATTGACCAAGTCAATGTCAACAAAATTAAAACGCATTTCATAGCTAGTAATGCGTGATATTTCATAGAGTCGTGTATGTTCCAAAGTCGAGTTTCATTAGAATAAACAATATTGACATATTTAAGCCAAGGATTAAATACGTCAATAAAAGTCTACATTAAATCGACTCTTTTATTAAATAAAAAATAATTTGATTTCCAATGTTTAAAATAATACGTAATATATATTATTATATATATACAATATATATAATAGACATATATTTAAATACCTCAGTATAAATATATCTATATGTATATATATAACTATATATATATAATATTTAATATATATTTACATATAAATATATATATATTAAATAAAGATATATATCGTAAGTCAGTCAACTTACATTTGATATATATATATATATAAATGTAAAGACAAAATAATTATAATAAACACAATATATAGAATGTGTGCATATAAATATATGTATACATGTATATGCCTCTATGTACATGTATATGTAGGTATACCATATCGATGCATCCATATGAGTATATCCATTTGCCAACATACGTTTGTATCGATACACATATACATATGGATACATGTATATTATATATACATACATACATACATACATATATATGTATATATATATATGTTCACATCCAATTCGCTTACATCCATTTACGTTACCATCATATCGATAGGTGTGTACATGTGGTATATCTATACATATGCATATACGTGTCATTAGATTCCATTGACACACATGTGCATACAAATAAATATACTTCCACCTACATCCCACTTATCCATATGATCGTAATAACACAAAAAAGATCTCAAAAATCAAATAGATAAATATCACTCGCAAATGCATGCAGAAGTAAACAAGACTCTTATTGCAAACATACAAGCTATGGATGACTTACCTATAACCCACACAAACTGACTTAATTCACTCAATCTAAGGTGGTGTGTGTATGCTCAATTAGTCTACTTTTATCGGTTATCTGACCAAGATCTTCTCCTGAGTGATACTTCCCCTCAGTCTGGAAGAATGTAACACATACTTGCATCCATTAACACATGCTCATGACAGTCAAATGTTCATAACATATGTAGTATACATAAACATATCAAAAGATATAATAATTACAATTCAATAACCTTCCATTCACAAAAATGCAATATTTCACCAAGGATAACAAGTAAAGTAACATTAAATGAGACAATCATCAAATGTGAAACATTCATATTGATAACAAGATACACATATTTTATTCATCTCCAAAATTCTCATTACATCCATTTTTTACCCTAAGCAGTAATAGTAAATAGTAACTATACGATCGGGGTGTAACATACTCCGATGACCTAAGGTATTATTCAAAACATAACAATCTAACACTATATTATTTTACATTCTCAAAAGAGAGTTGGGTGTTGTGTCGGGTCGTAGGGGTACCTTTGACTCAATAAAAAAATAGAAAGAAAATTCATGGGTATGATTCGCATGGTCTTAGGTTTGAATTCGAGGTTTCAGTTTATCCGATGCACGTGGATTATGGGTTGTTACATACATCCTCAAGGGACTACTTTTCTCCGACGTGACACCCCTTCTCGACTCCAACTTGGCAGAATGTAATAACAAGTTAAGATTGGTTGGGCATTGTGTTGGGTCATAGGGGTACCCTTGAGTCAATAAAAAATAGAAAAAAAAGTTATGGTATGCTCCACATCGTCTTGGGTTTCACTTCGTGGTCTGGATTTATCCGATGCACGTGGTTTATGGGTTGTTATATACATCCTTAAATGACTACTTTTTCTCTGGCGTGGCACCTTTTTTTGACTCCAATTTGGCATAATGTAAGACCAAGATAAGGCGAGTTGGACAATGTGTTGGGTTGTAGGGGTACCTTTGAGCCAATAAAAAAAATAGAAAGAAAAAAGTCATGGCTATGCTCTGAATGGTCTGAGGTTTGACTTCGAGGTCTTGTTTTATCTGATACATGTTGCTTATGAGTTGTTACATACACCATCAAGGGACTACTCTTGCCCCAGCGTAACACCCCTTTCTGACCCCAACTTGGCAAAATGTAAGACCAAGGTAAGGCGGGTTGGATGTTGTGTTGGGTCGTAGCGATACCCTTGAGTCAATAAAAAATAAAAAAAAGTCATAGATATGCTCTGCATAGTCTTAGGGTTCACTTTGAGGTCTGGGATTATTTGATGCACAAGGTTTATGGGTTGTTACATAAAATCTCAAGGGACTACTATTTCTCGAACATAACACCCCTTCTTGACCCCAACTTGGTAAAATGTAAGACCAAGGTAAGGTGGTTTGGGTGTTGTGTTGGGTTGTAGGGGTACCTTTGAGCCAATAAAAAAATAGAAAGAAAAATCATGGGTATGCTCTGCATGGTCTTAGGTTTTACTTCAAAGTCTAGGTTTTTTTATGCACGTCACTTATGGGTTGTTACATACATCATCAAGGGACTATTGCCCCGACGTGTCACCCTTTCTCGACCCCAATTTGATAGAATGTAAGACCAAGACAATGAAGGTTGGGCGTTGTGTTGGGTCGTAGGGGAGCCCTTGAGTCAATAAAAAATAGAAAGAAAAGTCATATATACGCTCCTTATGGTCTTAGGGTTCACTTCGAGGTCTGGGTTTATTCGATACACATGGCTTATGGGTCGTTACATACATCCTCAAGGGACTACTATTGTCTCGGTGTAACACCCTTCCCGACCCTAACTTGGTAGAATGTAAGATGAAAGTAAGCCGGGTTGGGCGTTGTGTTGGGTCGTAGGGGTACGCTTGAGTCAATTTAAAAAACATAAAAAAGATTCATGTGTATGCATGGTCTTAGGTTTTACTTCGAGGTTTGGGTTTATCTGATGCACATTGCTTATGCATTGTTACATACATCCTCAAGGGACTACTCTTGCCCCGACGTGGCACTCCTCCCGACCCCAACTTGGAAAAATGTAAAACCAATGTAAGACGGGTTAGACGTTGTGTTGGGTTGTAGGGGTACCCATAAGTCAATAAAAAAATAGAAAGAAAAAGTCATGGGTATGCTCTGCATGGTCTTAGGTTTGACTTCAAAGTTTGGGTTTATCTGATGCATGTGACTTATGGGTTGTTACATTGTCAAGGGACTACTCTTTTCTCGACGTGGCACCCCTTTTTGACCCCAACTTGCCAGAATGTAAGACTAAGGTAAAACATGTTGGGCATTGTGTTGGGGTCCTAGGGGTGCCCTTGTGTTAATAAAAAAAGTAGAAATAAGTCATGGGCATGTTCCTCATAGTCTTAGGTTTGACTTCGATATCTGGCTTTATGCGATGCACATGGATTAGAGGTTGTTACATACATATTCAAAGGACTACTCTTGCCCCAGTGTGACACCCTTTTTTTCGACCCCAACTTGGCAGAATGTAAGACCAAGGTAAAACAATTTGGGCATTGTGTTGGATCGTAGGGGTACCTTGAATCAATAAAAAAAATAGAAAGACAAAGTCATGGGTATGCTTCACACTGTCTTAGATTTGACTTCAAACTCTTGGTTTATCTGATGCACATCGCTTATTCTTTGTTACATACATCTTCAAAGGACTATTCTTGCCCCAACGTGGCACCCCTTGCTAACTCCAACTTGGTAGAAACTTAAGACCAAGGTAAGAGTAGGTTGGACATTGTGTTGGGTTGTAGGGGTACTCTTGAGTTAATGAGAAAAATAGAAAGAAAATTCATGGGTATGCTTCATATGGTCTTAGGTTTGACTTCGAGGTCCGAGTTTATCCGATAAACATAGTTTATGAGTTGTTACATACAATTTCAAAGCACTACATTTTTCCCAACGTGGCACCCTTTCCGACCCCAATTCGTAGAATGTAAGACCAAAATAAGGAGTTGGGTGTTGTATATGTTCGTAGGGGAACTCTTGAGTCAATAAAAAAAAATAGAAAGAAAAGTCATAGGTATGCTCCTTATGGTCTTAGGTTTGACTTCAAGGTTTGGGTTTATCAGATGTATGTGGCTTATGGGTTGTTACATACATCCTCAAGGGACTCTCTTGCCCCAGTATGACACCCTTTCCTGACCCCAACTTGGCAGAATGTAAGACCAAGGTAAGATGGCATGGGCCTTGTGTATGGTCGTAGGGGTACCCTTGAGTCAATTAAAAAAACAAAAAAAATAATGGGTATGCTCTGCATGGTCTTAGGTTTGACTTTGAGATTTAGGTTTATCCGATGCATGTGGCTTATGCATTGTTACATACATCATCAAAGAACTAGTCTTGCCCCGATGTGACACCCTTTGGGTCGTAGGGGTACCGTTGAGTCAATTAAAAAAAAAGAAAAAAAGTCATGGGTATGTTCTACATGATTTTGGGTTTGAATTCTAGGTATAATTTTATTCGATGCATTCGACATATCGGTTGTTACATACATCCTCAAAGGACTAATCTTGCTCTGGCGTGGCACCCTTTTCTTGACCCCAACTTGGCAGAATGTAAGTTCAAGGTAAGGCGGGTTGGGCGTTGTGTTGGGTCGCAGAGGTACCCTTGAGTCAATTAAAAATAAAATGAAAAGTCATAGGTATGCTTCGCATGGTTTTAGGTTTGACTTCGAGGTTTGGGTTTATCCGATGCATATGGCTTATGGGTTGTTACATCCTATCGGGACTACTCTTGCCTCGACGTGGCACCCTTTCTCGACACAAACTTGGCAGAAGGTAAGATGAAAATAAGGCGAGTTGGGCATTGTGTTGGGTTGTAGGGGTACCTTTGATTCAATAAAAAAAAGAAAAGAAAAGTCATTGGTATGTTTTGTATGGTCTTAGATTTGACTTTGAGGTTTGGATTTATCTGATGCATGTGGCTTATGAGTTGTTACATACATTCTCAAAGGACTACTCCCCCGACATGACACCCCTTCCTGACCCTAACTTGGTAGAATGTCAAACCAAGGTAAGGGGAGTTGGGCGTTGTGTTGGGTTGTAGAGGTACCCCTATGTCAATAAAAAAAATAGAAAGAAAAGACATGGCTTTGCTCTGCATGGTCTTAGGTTTGACTTCAAAGTCTGGAGTTATCTGATGCACATCGTTTATGCATTGTTTCATACATCCTCAAAGGACTACTCTTGCCTCGGTGTGGCACCTCTCCTGACCCCAATTTGGCAAAAGTTTTGACCAAGGTAAGGTGGGTTGAGTGTTGTGTTGGGTTGTAGAAGTACCCCTCAATCAATAAGAACAAAAAAATTCATAGGTATGCTTCGCATGGTCTTACGTTTGACTTCAAGGTCTGGGTTTATCCAATGCACGTGGTTTATGAGTTGTTACATGCAATCTCAAGGGACTACTTTTTCCTTGACATGGCACCCCTTTCCTGATCCCAACTTGGCAGAATCTAAGACCAAGGTAAGGTGGGTTGGGCGTTGTGTATGGTCGCATGATAAACCCTGAGTCAATAAAAAAAAGAAAGAAAATTCATAGGTTTGCTCATTATGATCTTAGGTTTGACTTCAAAGTCTGAGTTTATTCAATGTACATGGCTTATTGGTTGTTACATACATCCTCAAGCGACTACTCTTGCCCCAATATGGCACCCCTTCTTGACCCCAACTTAACAGAATGTAAGACCAAGGTAAGGTGGGTTGGGGGGTTGTGTATGGTCATTGGGGTACCCCTGAGCCAATAAAAAAAAGGAAGAAAACTCATGGGTATGCTTCACATAGTTTTAGGTTTGACTTCAAAGTTTGGGTTTATCCTATGTATGTGACTTATGGATTGTTACATCCTCAAAGGGACTACTCTTGCCTCGACATGACACCCCTTCTCAACCCCAACTTGGTAGAATGTAAGACCAAGTTAAGGTGAGCGCCTCAATAAAAAAATAGATAGAAAAAGTCACGAGTATGCTTCGCATTGTCTTAGATTTGACTCCGAAGTCTCGATTTATCCGATGCATGTGGCTTATGGATTGTTAATTACATCTTCAAATGGCTACTTTTGTCCCAATGTTGCACCCCTTCTTGACCCCAACTTGGCAGAAAGTAAGATGAAGGTAAGGAGGGTTGGGCATTGTGTTGGGTCGTAGGGGTACCTCTGAGTTAATAAAAAAATAAAAAGAAAAGTCATGGATATGCTCTACATGGTCTTAAGCTTAACTTTGAAGTCAGGGTTTATTCGATGCACATTGCTTATGCGTTGTTACATAAATTGTCAAAGGACTACTCTTGCCCCGACGTTGCACCCATTTACGAGCCCATTTTGGCAGAAGGTAAGATGAAAGTAAGGTAGGTTGGGCATTGTGTTGGGTCTTAAAGGTACTTTTGAGTCAATAAGAAAAACATAAAGAAAATTCATGGGTATGTTCTACATGGTCTTAGGTTTGACTTCAAGATCTAGGTTTATTCGATGCATGTGGCTTATGGGTTGTTACATACAATATCAAGGGACTACTTTTGTCCCAACGTGCCACCCCTTTCCGACCCCAACTTGGTAGAATGTAAGACCAAGGTAAGACGATTTGGACATTATGTATGGTCATAGGGGAACCCCTGAGTCAATAAGAAAAACAAAAATAAAAGTCATAGGTATACTTCTTATGGTCTTAGGTTTGAATTCAAGATCTGGGTTTATCTAATGTACCTGGCTTATGGGTTGTTACATACATCCTCAAAGGACTACTCTTGCGCGACATGGCACCCCTTCTCGACCCCAACTTGGTAGAATTTAATACCAAGGTAACGTGGGTTAGGCGTGGTGAATGGTCGTAGGGGTACCCCCGAGTCAATAAAACAAATAGAAAAAAAAGTCATGGGTATGTTCTGCATGGTCTTAGGTTTGACTTCGATGTCTGGGTTTATCCGATGTACGTGGCTTATGGGTTGTTACATACATCCTCAAGGGACTACTGTTGCCCCGACATGACACCCCTCCTGACCCCAACTTGGCATAATGTAAGACTAAGGTAAGGTGGGTTGGGCATTGTGTTGGGCCTCAGGGGTGCTTTGAGTCAATAAAAAAATAGAAAGAAAAGTCACGGGTATGCTCTGCATGGTCTTAGATTTGACTTCAAGTTTTGGGTTTATCAGATGTACGTGGCTTATGTGTTGTTACATACATCTCTAAGGTAATACTCTTGTCTCAGCATGACAAAAAGTAAGACCATGGTAAGGCGGGTTGGACATTGTGTTGGGTCCTAGGGGTACCCTTGAGTCAATAAAAAATAGAAAAAAAATTATGAGTATGCTCCGCATGGTCTTAGGTTTGACTTAAACGTCTAGGTTTATCCAATGCATGTGGTTTATGAATTGTTACATACATCTTCAAAAGACAACTCTTGCCTCATTGTGTCACCCTTTCTTGACCCCAACTCGGCAAAATGTAGGACCAAGATAAGGCGGGTTGGGCATTGTGTTGGGTCGTATTAGTACACCTGAATCAATAAAAAATAAAAAGAAAAGTCATGGGTATGCTCCACATGGTCTTAGATTAGACTTCGAGGTCTGGGTTTTTCCAATGCATATGGCTTATCAGTTGTTACATACATTCTTAAGGTACTACTATTCCACTGACGTAGCACCCCTTCGCGACCTCAATTTGAAAAAATGTAAGACCAAGGTAAGGTGCATTAGACGTTGTGTTGGGTCATAGGGGTACCCTCGAGTTAATAAAAATAGAAAATAAATCATGGGTATGCTTCGCATTGTCTTAGTTTTGACTTTGAGGTTTGGGTTTATTAGATACACATGGTTTATGAGTTGTTACATACATCTTCAAAGGACTACTCTTCCCTCGACATGGCACCCCTTTTTCCGACCCAAACTTAGCAAAATGTAAGACCAAGGTAAGGCAAATTGGGCGTTGTGTTGGGTCATAGCGATACCTTTGAGTCAATTAAAAAATAGAAAGAGAAGTGATAGGTATGCTCCACATGATCCTAGGTTTGACTTTTGAGTCTGGGTTTATCCGATGGTTGTTACATACATCTTCAAATGACTACTCTTGCCCTAATGGTGCACCCCTTCTTGACACCAACTTGGCAGAATGTAAGACAATGGTAAGGTGGGTTGGACGTTTTGTTGGATCGTAGGGGTACCTTTGAGTCAATAAGTAAAATAGAAAGAAGCGTTATGGGTATGCTATGCATGGTCTTAGGTTTGAGTTTGAGGTTTGGGTTTATCCGATGCACGTGGCTTATGGGTTGTTATATACATCCTTAAAAGACTACTCTTACCCGACATGGCACCTCTTTTTGACCCCAATTTGGCAGAATGTAAGACCAAGGTAAAATGGGTGAGACGTGTTGGGTCGTAGGGGTACCTCTAACTCAATAAAAAAATTAGAAAGAAAAGTCATGGGTATGCTCCGCATGGTCTTACATTTGACTTCGAAATCTGGTTTTATCCGATGCACATCCTCTTGCCCCAACATGACACCCCTTTTTGAGCCCAACTTGGCAAAAGGTAAGAAGAAAGTAAGGTGGGTTGAGTGTTGTGTTGGGTTAGAGAGCTAGCTCTAAGTCAATAAGAAAAAAAAAATCATGGGTATGCTCCACATGGTCTTAGGTCTGACTTCGAGGTCTAGATTTATCTGTTGCACATGGCTGATGGGTTGTTGCATACAATCTCAAATGACTACATTTTCCTTGACATGCCACCCCTTACTGACCCCAATTTGGAAGAATGTAAGACCAAAGTAAAGTAGGTTGAGTGTTGTATATGTTCGTAAGGGAACCCTTGAGTCAATAAAAAACAAAAACAAAAGTCATAGGTTTGACTTCAAAGTCTAAGTTTATCCAATATATGTGGCTTATGAGTTTTTACATACATCCTCGAGGGACTACTCTTGCCTCGACATGATGCCCTTTATGACCTCAATTTGATAGAATATAAGACCAAGGTAAGGTAGGTTGGACATTGTGTATGGTCGTAGGGGTACTCTTGAGTCAATAAAACAAACAAAAACAAAAATCATGGGTATGCTCTGCTTGGTCTTAGATTTGACTTTGAGATTTGAGTTTATCTGATGTACATGGCTTATGGGTTGTTGCATTCTTAAAGAACTACTCTTGGCCCAACATAACACCCCTTCCCGACCCCAACTTGGTAGAATATAAGACCAAGATACGGTGGGTTGGGCGTTGTGTTGGGTCCTAGGGGTACCTTTGACTCAATAAAAAAATAAAATAAAATTCATGAGTATGCTTTGCATGGTCTTAGATTTGACTTCGAGGTTTGGGTTTATCAGATGTCTGTGGCTTATGAGTTGTTACATACATCTTCAAGGGACTACTCTTGCCCCAACATGACACCCCTTCCCGACCCCAACTTGACAAAATATAAGACCAAGGTAAACCAAGTTGGGCGTTGTGTTGGGTCATAGGGATACCTCTAAGTCAACAAAAAAACATAAATAAAAGTCATGGGCATGCTCCGCATGGTTTTAGATTTGACTTCAACATATGGGTTTATCTAATGTATGTGGCTTATGAATTGTTACATACATCTTCAAATGACAACTCTTGCTTCGATGTGTCACCCCTTCCCGACACATATTTGGTAGAATGTAAGACTAAGATAAGGCGGGTTGGGTGTTATGTTGGGTTGTAGTGGTACCTTTGAGTCAATTAAAAAAAGGAAATGACATGGGTATGCTCTGCATGGTATTAGGTTTGACTTCAAAGTCTGGGTTTATCTTATGCATGTGGCTTATGGGTTCCTACATACATCATCAAGGGATTACTTTTGCCCTGACGTGGCAACCCTTCTCGACCTCGACTTGGTTAGATGTAAGACCAAGGTAAGGTGGGTTGGACATTGTGTTGGGTCATAGGGGTACCTTTGATTCAATAAAAAAATAGAAAAAAAAGTCATTAGTATGCTCCTCATGGTCTTAGGTTTGATTTTGAGGTCTAGGTTTATCTGATGCATGTGGTTTATGAGTTATTTCATAAATCCTCAATTGACTACTCTTTCCTTAACATGGCACCCTTCATCACCCGAATTTGGTAGGATGTAAGACCAAGGTAAGGAAAATTAGGTGTTGTGCTGGGTCGTAGGGGTACCCCTAAGTCGATAAAAAATAGAAAGAAAAGTCATGGGTATGCTCTACATGGCCATAGATTTGACTTTGAAGTCTATGTTTATTTGATGCACGTGAATTATGGGTTGTTATATACATCCTCAAGAGACTATTTTTTCCCTAGCATGACACCCCTTCATGACAAAAACTTGGCAAAATATAAAAATAGGGGGTACATCTAAGTCAATAATAATAATAATAAAAGTCATGTGTATGCTCTGCATGGTCTTAGGTTTGGGTTTATTTGATGCACGTGGCTTATGGATTATTACATACATCGTCAAAGGATTTATGTTGCCTCGGTGTGGCTCCCTTCTCGACCCAAACTTAGCAGAATGTAAGACCAAGGTAAGGTAGGTTGGACGTTGTGTTGGATCGTAGGGGTACTTTGAATTGATAAAAAAATAGAAAGTAAAGTCATGGGTATGCTTCACATTGTTTTATGTTTATCTTCGAGGTCTGGGTTTATGTGCTGCACATTGCTTATGGGTTTTTACATAAATCTTCAAAGGACTACTCTTGCCTCAGTGTGACACCCTTTCCAACCCCAACTTGGCAAAATGTAAGACCAAGGTAAGATGAGTTGGGTCATAGGGGTACCCTTGCATCAATAAAAGAATAGAAAGAAAAGTCATGGGTACACTCCACATTGTCTTTATCCGATGCATGTGGTTTATGGGTTATTACATACATCCTCAAGGGGCTACTCTTGCCCCGACATGACACCCCTTCTCGACCCCAACTTGGAAAAATGTAAGACCAAGGTAAGGTGGGTTGGGCATTGTGTTGGGTCGTAGGGGCACCCCTGAGTCAAAAAAGTAAAACAAAAATAAAAGTCATGGCTAGGCTCCCTATGTTCTTAGGTTTGACTTCGAGGTTTGGGTTTATCTGATATACGTAGTTTATGGGTTAATACATACATCCTCAAAAACTACTCTTGCTTTGTCGTGACATCCCTTTTCAAACCCTACTTGGCAGAATGTAAGACTAAGGTAAGCTAGGTTGGACGTTGTGTTGGGTCATAGGGGTACCCTAAGTCAATAAAAAAATAGAAAAAAAAGTCATGGGTATGTTTCGCATGCTCTTAGGTCTGACTTTAGGGTATGGGTTTATCTGATGAACGTGGCTTATGGGTTGTTACGTATATCCTTAAGGGGCTACTCTTTCCCCGACATGACACATCCTCCCGACCCCAACTTCGTAGAATGTAAGACCAAGGTAAGACAGGTTGGACATTATGTTGGGTCGTAGAGGTACCCCTGAGTACATAAAAAAATAGAAATAAACGTCATGGGTTTGCTCCAAATACTTTTAAGTTTGACTTTGAGGTTTGTTTATCCAATGCATGTGGCTTATGGGTTGTTCCATACATCCTCGAAGGACTACTCTTGCCCTAACATGGCACTCCTTTCTTGACTCCAATTTGGGAAAATGTAAGACTAAGTTAAGGCGGGTTGGGTGTTGTGTTGGGTTTTAGGTGTACCCCCTAGTCAATAAAAAAATAAAATAAAAAATCATGGTTATGCTTTGCATGGTCTTAGGTTTGAATTCGAGGTCTAGATTTATCTGATGCATGTGGTTTATGGGTTGTTACATACATCTTCAAGGGACTACTCTTGCCGCGATGTGGCACCCCTTCTCGACCCCAACTTGGTAGAATGTAAGACCAAGGTAAGGTGGGTTGGGCGTTGTGTTGGGTCGTAAGAGTACCCCTGAGTTAATTAAAAAAATAGAAAGAAAAGTGATGGGTATGATCCACATGGTTTCAAGTTTGATTTTGCGATCTGGGTTTATTTGATGCACATCGGTTATGGGTTGTTACATACATCCTCAAAGGACAACTCTTGCCCCAGCGTGGCACCCCTTCCTAACCCCAACTTGGTAGAATGTAAAACCAAAGTAAGGCAAGTTGGGCGTTGTGTTAGGTCATATGGGTACCCTTCAGTCAATAAGAAAAACACAAACAAAAGTCATGGGTATACTCCACATGGTCTTAGGTTTGACTTCGAAGTCTAGGTTTATCCTTTGCACATGGCTTATGGGTTGTTACATACGTCTTTAAGGGACTACTTTTTCCCCGATGTGGCACCCCTTTTGGAGCGTAACTTGGCAGAATTTAAGACTAAAGTAAGGTGAGTTAGGCATTGTGTTGGGTTGTAGGGGTACCCCTGAATCAATAAAAAAAACAAAAAATAAGTCATGGGTATGCATCGCATGGTCTTAGGTTTGACTTTGATGTTTGGCTTTACCCGATGCATGTGTTTTTTGAGTTGTTACATACATCATCAAAGAACTACTTTTGCCTCGACGTGGCACCTCTTTCCAATCCCAACTTGGTAGAATGTAAGACTAAGGTAAGACGGGTTGGACGTTGTGTTGAGTCATAGGGGTACCTCTGAGTCAATAAGACAACATAAATCAAAATTAAGGGTATGTTGTGCATAGTCTTAGGTTTGACTTTGAAGTCTAGGTTTATCCGATGCACATGGCTTATGGGTTGTTACATACATATCTTCAAATGACTACTCTTGCCCTAGTGTGACACCTCTTCTCGACTCCAACTTGGCAGAATGTAAGACCAAGGTAAGGCAGGTTGGGCATTGTGTTGGGTCGTAGGGGTACCCTTGAAGAAAGAAAGAAATGTCATGGGTATGCTTTGCATGATCTTAGGTTTGACTTTGAGGTCTTGGTTTATCTGATGCACGTGGCTTATGGCTTGTTACATACATTTTTAAAGGACTACTTTTTCCCTAGTGTGATAGGTCTCGAACCCAACTTGGTAGAATGTAAGATGGGATGGGCGGGATGGGAGTTGTGTTGGGTCATAGGGGTACCCCTGAGTCAATAAAAAAATAGAAAGAAATGTCATGGGTATGTTTTGCATGGTCTTAAGTTTGAATTTGAGGTCTAGGATTATGCAATTCACGTGGCTTATGTGTTGTTACATACATCCTCAAAGAACTACTCTTGCCCCGATGTGGCACCCCTTGGGTCGTAGGGTTACCCCTATGCCAATAAAAAAATAAAATAAAAAGTCATGGGTATGCTCCACATAGTCCTAGGTTTGAATTCGAGGTCTGGGTTTATCCGATGCACTTGAGATATGGGTTGTTACATACATCATCAAATGACTACTCTTGCCTCGACTTGGCACCCCTTTCCGACTCCAACTTGGCAGAATGTAAGACCAAGATAAGATGGGTTGGATGTTGTGTTGGGTCGTAGGGGTACCCTTGATTCCACAACCCATGATCACCTAAAATCCATCCCAATGTCAATCAATTTCCACGTTGCAAGTGCAACAAGTACAATAGGCTTATGAAGAAGCCTTGCAAATACAGGCTCAAGATCAAGCCTTGCAACAACAAGAAGTCTATCGGCAAGCCTTGCAACAACAACAAGCTCACATTCTAACTTTCCAACAAACACAATCAACAACCATTGCAAACACAAAAAGCCCAAGCACAAGCATTACAACAACAACAAGCCTTGGTCGCACAACAACATCAACAACAATAGAAAACTCAACAAAAATCCTTAGTCCATATTACTACTAGCCAAGGGAAGGGGTGAGTGCTATTTATATAGAAAAATAACTCCAAGAGGAGTAATAACTCCCAAGTGCTCATAATAAGTGAGAGTTTTACCTACTTTGTAAATGCCAGATTACATGGTTATGCCTACTTAGGTAAGTACAAGAAATGGTTATGAGAGGTGGCATAAGAATGCAAAAGAAGGTGTGAGACTCAACTACCCAAAGGAGGGTGTGAGTGACACATGTGAGTGATGGATTTATGCCACATGTCTTCATCCTAGCCATTATAATATAACCTGAGAAAACTTAATAATGTGTGTAGGAAAAATAAATATTCCCTAACATATGAAAAATAAGAAACCTACACTAACATCCCCCCTTAAGTGTAGCTTAGGTGGGTGAAAAGACACAAAGATGGGTCCCAACTACTAGGCCATATTAGGTACCCATGTACAAAATACTCTCACAAACGGAGAAAAGTAGAAAACACTTTGGGACAAAACTCCTCCCCAAAAGAGGAAAAAAAAAAAGTTTCCCAACACAAGAAGAATCCCATGCAAGGAAGAAGTCCCCTCCAAAATAGAAAGGATGGGAAAGACTATGTAGACTTCTCTCAAGTAGTTAATTGTACCAATGGTTGATGTTCAAAATTGGATGTAGAAGATGGACCACGATCGTCAAACAACATTCCTCCCCTTAGGAAGAAAAAAAACCAAAGGTGTATGAAGACCATCTTCCCATTCTTGAAAAGAATATAAGGGAAGAAAGCTCAAAATGTCAGATGTCTCTGAAAATTGCTCATGTGTCTCCATGTCGATTGTGAAAGATGCCACCATTAAATCAGGCGTTCTAGGCCACACTGATGAAGATGACAATCCATAACCTAGTGGAGATGTATGTAGAACAAGATCCAAAGACTCAACTATCTCCTCTGAAGACAAAGGTCTCTCCTCCAAATGTTGCTAAAAAATATTCACACTCATGTCAAACTATGATGAATGATCATGTGGAGAATGAACAAAAGGATCCAAAGGTTCCTCCACAACAATTGGAGAAGAATAAACTTCATCAAAGAGAAGATGAATGTCATGAATACTATCTCCCAAATCTGAAGTATGAGACTCTATGAACAAACCTACAATGACTGCCAAGTAGTCATCCCAAGTAGTTATATCTAGAAGACGATGTAGATTCTATTGCACTAAATCAGAAGTAGCCATGAATGTAGCACCACCAACATCCTCAGAAGAAATAGTAGGTGGAGGAGAAGGAATGCAAAGCCCAAGAACTGGATCATATGTGAGAATACCTAAGTTCAAGTGACCAAAGCTCTCAAAATCAAAGTTCACACTAGGAGTGTGATCGACAACCAAAGGATCAAAACCATCATTAGCTGCAAAGTTTGAAAAGGCGTATAACTGAGATGCATGATCAACAATCCCAATAGCAATTATCTCTCTACTTTCCAAGTCTTAAATGATAACTAAATAAGGTGTGAATTCCACACTCTTCCCTGCTCCACCGTGAGTGATCTGATAGATGGAAATAAGATTGCTTGAAAGATGGGGTACACACAAAAAATCATTGAAAGTGCCATCCCCAATATCAATAGATCCTTTCCCGATTACATCCATATATGTATTGTTTCCCATTATAATATGTGGCATAGCACAAGGCTCAAAAGAAGAGAACATAGAATGTATAGAGGCCATATGGTGAGAAGCTCCAGAATCTAGGAGCCATCTCCCTAATCCAAGACCTATATAAGAACAAAGAGCTTTACCTTTTGATTTACTTTCCCTAGTAGTATGGCATTTTTCCTTATCAGATTTTGATTGTTTTGAACTTCTAGAATTGGAAAAAGACATTGAATCAACCACTCGAGAAGGAAAATTGATATTGTTCTTTTCAAGAAGATGTTTCATTTCATCAATATTCTTATAACAAGAATGTTCTTCATGCTCACTTCTCTTGAAATTTGCACAAGTGGGCTTTGTTGGTTACTTTTTATGAACCAAACTTGATCTACTCCCTCACCTATGAATCTATTAGAATTTAATTGTTAGTAAGGGTAAGGATTGGCCAACACATAAGGATTCTAAGGCCCCTACTTCACTTCGGGCTCTGTGAGACCCAAGAGGGTAATCCTAAACATGCTCATGTGATATTCATTTAAATAAAAACATTTTTATACACAAATGAATTCCTCCAAAGTGCAAATGGGCAACATTCATCAAACATTTGGTTGAACTTTCAATAAACTATCATCCTTTGCAAGGAATAATGCAACACTTTTAGGTTGGGATATTATAATTGAAAGCTTTTATGATTTCATTCTCATTCTATGCCTTTGGCTAGGTGCATTACTAACTCAAATTAATCTAAGATAAGCTAATCAATGGACTAGTGCCTCATCCATGGGATGATGGAGCCACCTTTTTAATTTATCAATAATACCCTAACAATTTAACTCAGTAGTTTATGGATTATTGATATACTATTTTGTAGCATTCAATTCGCTACGTCTAAAACAAAGCTTCTTACCAAATCCTATATCCTTTCCTCACAAACCCATGACCTTACTTCAATATTAAATCAATCATTTGAATTGAAGTACAAATAAAATCATTCATTCAATTTAAACAACGAAAGACAAATGAAACTGTCATTAACAATTTCATTCATAATCTCCAAGGAAATTACATAGGAGAACATATATTTTAGAACTAATACTTTTTTATTATTGATGTTACTGTAAAACCATTTAAGACCACTACATCATGACTCATACACTAAATTTGTTCTTGTATATTCATAAATCTACCTATTTACATTTATACTTTTTTTTCAGCTTAGCATGCTCACCTAGACCCTTCTTAGACAAAATAATTGAACCTTCGTAATTAACCTTGAAATCCCTTTTATACAACAAGGGAGCAAAAAGCATCCGATTGAATTACGATTACATTTCACATTTCATTTCAAAACCAATTTCAACTGCATTCGAGATATTCCCCTAGACGGTTAGATGTAATCATTTGCATAAGAAGGGAAAGCAAAAGACAAAATTCTCCAAAAGTTGTCGAAGGAAAGTAACCACATCACCCATAGGGTACTGTTAGTCATTGTTGTAGCATCCATGTCGAGAAAAAATATTCTTCACCAACAATGAAGGAAAAATCTCACACTTCTTGGGAAAAACATATTTGTCATAAGACATCCACATCAGCATCGAAAAAAAAACCAATAATACCACAGACACATTCGAGAGAACAATTCTTATGCAGTGGAAATGGTATCATCAATCAGAAAACAAGGAGAAGACACTAATCTGAGTTGTTAGCATCAGAGTAAGCTCCACCACCCCTTGTTCGTGATGCAACCTGAGGAACCATCACCACATCCTTGTCGGAGTCATCATATGACACCCAAGAGAGAAGATAATGGCTGTATCTCGAGTTAGTGTCACCTTCACCATCATAAGGGCTATTAGAGAGCATGATGGGAGAATATAGCCTTGTGACCCTTGTTTCGTTTCTTATCCTTCCTCGTAGGTTCAACTGGCTCCTTGTCCTTAAACTTGAGCAATTCTTTTGAAATGGTCATGTTTCTCAAATTGTAGGTACTTTAGACAATTGTTTTCTTCTTTTGATGAGGGGCATTCTTCTTACCCTTTGGAGCCATAGAAGTCCCAAGGACTTCTTGCTCATCTACAAACATATCCTCATGACACTCAAACACACTGAGTCGTCTAGACCTAGTTGGCTGAATTGACTCACCTAACTTACCCATTTTGCAAAACATAGGGTGGAAGCTATACCAAATCTAAAATGAGCGAAGGCAACCAACCTTAAATACTGAATTAAAACTGTAGGGGAATACACCTATAAACCTAGATAATTTCAATAGGCCCCCATAATATAAAACTCCCAAACAAACTCATGTATGAAATAAAATAGAGCCCACACAAAAGACCAACTCACCCAAGATAAAAACATCAATATCCCTTGCAATTGAAAACTCAACACTCACACACTCCTTTAATGACCCACACTTCACATTCTCTGCAGACTAAAAATGGTTAGATCAAATGACAAATAATCTGCATTAAATAAATGATTTGGAGTGTGTAGCAATTAATGATTGAAAAGATCATCACATGAGCGAGTCGATAACTGAGCAACTTAGCTTTGAATCTAGACTGTCGATCTTTGAGGATTTAAGACTTCATGAATGACAACCTTGAACACCGTTTCTTTCAATTTATAACTTGTTTCTAAAAAACAGCGAAACCGCCCCAAAATTTGCCACGTATCTTCATTAGTCACCCACGATTTGACAATTAACATGCATCACCAACCTGATCTGTGCCTTTTCATTTATATCGACAATGTACGCAAAGCCGACACTTAAAGAGAATATTCCCCAGAACATCCAATCGCATGTCGTGGATTTTCCCTTGTTGATGTAATTAATTATTTAAACTTACATAAGTTTACTTAGGTATTTAATTATATTCATAGGTATCATTTACTAGGTGATAGGTTCACATATTTGCTTAATATATAAGATTCCTTCTAGAAGTATGAGTTCTCTTTTCTAGAAGTCTTATCTTATCTAGCATCATTTCCTAAGTAGTTAGTTAGTTGTCACATGTCATAAAATTATGACACATGTCAACATCATATTACATACTGCATCTTAATGATAGCATAATATTTTTTCTATTTCTCTCTTGTGGAAGTTATTTTGTCTTGTAGGTGATTCTGGGGTGTTTGAGGAGTTCACCATAAACTCCTACATGGTATCAGAGCTTCAGTGCTGCAGACTTCATCCCATATTTGAGGGACCAATCTTGGCGTGAAAATTTTGTTGGGTGCAATTTGGGGTCTTGGAACTTCACCATTGAATCCAAGGCATTAGAGAAAGTCAAGATCGAGTTTTGTTTCATCAAAATCTGACATATTTTGTCAAATTTGCAAAGGTTTGAAGAAAGTCATTTTTATTGGAGTCATTTTCATTTTTGCTTCAAAAAACCAGCTTTCGCTCACTTTTGAGAAAAACGATTTATGGGTTTTGTAGCCAGGGTCAAAATCTCAACTAGGCATCTTTTAGATTTTGCATATTTTACACAAATTTGAAGAAAATTGTTGTACAAAAAGTGTTGCACGTCATTTTTTCTTCTAACTAAAGGCTGAAAAAAATCATTTTCTCATCTTCTTGTTGGATCAAAAAATAATTTTTGGGTTTTATTTTTAACATCAAAATGTATTTGGGTTTCTGTTTTTATCTACAAATAGTTGGTAGATTTTTCAGAAATCAAATCAAAATTTTATTTTTTTGCTAGAAAACTCGTTTCTTGTAGGCTAAATTCATTTTTTTTGAAAAATTCATAACCTTTGGCCATGATGTCCATTTTTAGCAAACGAGATATCGACGGAAAACTAGTTTCAAGCACTTCATAGTGGTGCAAACCATTTTTTCAGATTTTTTCATCTACACAAATTTGACGTTATTTTTCATCATGGAGGCAGATGTGAACATTCATCAATGCATGCACTATTTCCTTTTTTGTGTGCATTAGGTTTGCATTTTCTCTGCACTTCATTTCAGTTCTAGATCATTTCTCAATCGACTGTTGCTTCATAGATTCCAAATTTATCCCAGTTTGTGAGTTTTCCAGTGTTCCTTGGCATCGGCTTTATTGTTGTTTGATCATGATTCCAACCCAAGTCCTTGAGTGACTCTAATATAGTTTCTAGCAAAAAAAAGTATCTTCCTTTGCTTCCTGAATTAAGGATTCCAATGTAACTCTATAGTGTACTTCCAATGCTTTTCTTGCAGCAGGTTATCTCATTATGGGGGGTTGAATGGTCTCTCTTTTCATCCTTTGTGTGGATGGAGATTGATTGGATTTGTGATCGATATCATTATTGTTTTGAATTTTCTCTTTTTTGGAGAGGATTTTTGTCCCACTTGGTTTTCTCCTTGTCTTCATTTGTAAGAGATTGCATTTTCATATGTACATGGGTACCTAACATGGCCTAGTAGCTGGGACCCATCATTGCATATTTGCATCATTTGCATAATAATTTATTTATTAAGTTGCACTTATGGGGGGTGTTGGTGTAATTAATTATTCAATTATACTTACATAAGTTTACTTAGGTATTTAATTATATTCCTGGGTATCATTTACTAGGTGATAGGTTCACATGTTTTCTTAGGATATAAGATTCCTTCCAGAAGGATGAGATATCTTTTCTATAAGTCTTATCTTATTTAGCGTCATTTCCTAAGTAGTTAGTTAGTTGTCACATGTCATAAGATTATGAAACATGTCAACATCATATTACATACTACATCTCAACCTATCCTATATAAGCAAGGTTTCATATGTGCATTTCCATATTCAATTTGGCATTCTTGCATCTTAATGATAGCATAATATTTCTACCATTTCTCTCTTGTAGAAGTTATTTTGTCTTGTAGGTGATTTTGGGGTGTTTGAGGAGTTCACCATAAACTCCTACATCCCCCCCCTTTCAGAGCCCAATCAACGATGAGGAAATTGGTGCGATGAAAATCAGTCGTTGGATTATTGCTCATTTTGTAAATATACAACACATCGCATGCCACAAATTCATATTGCAAAATCTAGACCATATCAACATCTTGAAACCAATGATGAAGCCATATTATGCCACTTGTACCTACATGAAAATCCAAGGCACTAGAGATATCACTCATGAGAAAACCTCATATCAACGAAAGAAAACCTTGAACAAAGCACTCCATCACTCATCGCCAATTCAAATAGAACAATCACAAAACCATCCACAATGAGCGATGGAACAAACATCAAAGAGCCTTAAGGTCATCACTCATTGGCCATTTGAAAACTCAAAAATTGGAGAAAATTTGTGATGAGCGTTAAGAGAAGAGAAGAGCACCAAAGGCCATCACGTATCACTAATCCATATTACAAAACATATGAACAATTAGCGATACAAGAGATACCAATGATAACATTTAGAACAAGTCCATCACACATCGCTAATACAACTTTGAACATTCAAAACAAATCCGTGACGCACAAAATCAAAGAGACATCATCGATTGCTCATCGCTCATTTGAGTTCACACTTCAAAAGAAATCAACGATGAGCTCGATAAAGGAAAATAGTAGACAAGACTCAGGTAAAGACAATTTAACACGTGCCCGTAAGTTGTTTTAAGATAGGGACCATCTAGCCAAATAAGGTTAATTGATAAACCTTATAAAATATGAGAATGTCAGACCTAGGTATGAGGGGCCAGTTACTCCATGAGTGTCAATGAATCAAGATGTTTAAAGACGACCGAAAACAGGCAACAAAAGGTCTACGATAGAACATAACATTGACCAGGCCAAAGACTTAAGATTTTTAAAATAGCGCAAGAAAATTTCAATGGCATGAGCCATGAGAAAAACCCTAAGTTTAGGCACGTTAAGAAAATGGCCAAATTTTGCAGAGTTTGAAAAAATGGAACCAAAATTCAGGGGTTCCATCAACGGCTCTAGTTGGGGACATATATTCCTCAATGAATAGATAGAGAATCTATAATTTCAGGTGAAGCAGACTGAGCACAAAGAACCAAAAAATAAGGACCAGGCAGGAAAACCAAACCAAAGCAAACAACATATGTACAATATTTACATAAGTTATAGGGCCATACCAAGAGATCTAACATCCCTTACTCTTGAAGCCTCTTATGAGGTGCAATATTTCAACTTGCACTTTGCACTTTGCAACTTTATCAATTTTCAACATTACTTGGTGGTGCCAGGCCTCCCAACCTTGAAACTAGTGTTTACCTCTGTCAAAAACCTTGTTTTCCACTGTTTGCACCATGCAAAGGATGAAAACACTATCATGAGCCACCCATCAGTTTGGTTATGTTGTGGCCACTACACTCAACTTCTATGGATATGTGTTTGATCTTATAATCATATCTTTCATTCATGTCTCTCTATGAACTGTGGCCAATCATTAACTGAAATACTAATACATGCTCAGTGTAACATTCCATTTGACTCAGTTTATAATTATATTTCACCAAATGTTCATCCAATTGAATGGAGAAAATAAAACATTCATAATGATTTGATAATTATCATCATACAAACTAATATCAAACTCATTTTTCTCATTAAACCAGAAACCCTCATACGCATTCCTTTTAGGATTTCCATTCAGAGACATATGACTTAGCTCTTCAAAGTGACATTTCCATTTCACATCTAGAATTCCAGGGTTATTTTCATCTAGCCTCTGTCCCACATTAACCACACATTCACTTTGTGTGATGAACAAAAAATGTTGATTCACAAGCTTTTGTTCAAATTGGTGCTCATATTCATCAAAGTAGTGTAAACTAGTTGTGTTGCCATATTCTTCACTTCCTCGAGAAATTGATTCAATAGTCCCCATAAGACTTTTTCTCTCATCAAGGTTATTCCTACAAAAGTAACTATCCACACCTTCCTTGGCATTAAAAAATACTCTTGTTTTAGGATCATCAACACACTCCCATCCTTCTTTCAAATCATTGCTCAAATTGAAACAAAATGTCTCAAAAGATGAGTTCAGTAACTTAGAATTGATGTGATTAGTATTAAGATATTGAAGTGCACCATTAGCTGATAGGTTTTCTTTCTCACATATGTATGATTTCCTTCCACTTAAACATATCTCATTTTCAGCCAAACAAGTTTTCTTAACATATTCTTTGTTGAAGACTATCATGTCCACCTCTGCGATGAAACTTGTACATTTCATTTATGTTTTATACAAGCATTCAGAAACATGACCCTGTTGACTAGAATCATCAATCCCATCATTTAAATAACATAAAACTCAAGCTCAAGACCCTGAATATAAACACCCTTGTCTTGAACCTCATTATCTACCACATTTCTAGGGTATTCTAGTTCGGATACAGTTGGATTGCATTTCAGGAATCCATTGCACGCCATCTATTCAATCATTGGCTTAAAGGCACAACCTTATGAGTACAGGTACATCTAAACTCTTCAAACAAGAAGGATGCCCTCAATTCAATCTCACAAATAGATTCATATTTAAATTGATAGCAATCATTTTCTTGTTCACTATCCTGGTCACCCACCTTCAAAGGTACATCAACAATACTTGCAAGTTTGACAATATCATCATATACATCACTAGATGGATATTCTTATTCTACAACTTCTTTATCCATTTCTTGAATACACCCTTGATTAATAACAATAGGAGGAGCACCCCTATCATCCTAGGACATCATTTTTTGCATGTACTCACATTTAGCCTCCTCAACAATCTTGATCCAACTATTTATTTGATCAAAATCCCGAGGTTTTAGTTCCTTAGGCAAAGTACTAAGCCCTCACTCATAAATGTCACAAAATAGGTCAATACAACTTGATTCGTTAGGTCATAACCTTTTAGGGATCTCCAACCACGAATCCAAGAATCTTTTTAGCAACTCATAGGGTAGTTCCCCCTCATGTCTCTCCATACTAGATCATCTGAATAATGCTTGATCATTATCACTCATCTTGCATTCATTCATGATTAATATGTTGTGATGATGAACCAAATAAGGCATTAACAATATCATCACTCTGATCATTCTTTTCATCCTTATCTATGTCATTTATATGACGTGCATCAAGACAACAAACACTTGCAACCTTATAACCCCTCATCATTGAATATTTCATGATATTTTCAATATCCATAGCAATGTGGCATGCCTAATGTAATGTTTTGGGTTCCTTATCCCTTATCAAATAAATCATCTCACTATCAAATGCACCTAGATATACAGTTAAACACTTTGCATCACTGGGCATTAGGTGTTTAGGGATACCTCTTATTGCTTTTATGAATCTCAAGTTAAAATAAGGAACCATCTCATCTTCATCCTTTTGGATTTCCATAAGTATTTTTCTTACCTCACTGGGACTAAACCTTTCACCAAATTGTTCCACGAACACTATCATGAAGTTATTCCATGAAGCTACAAAATATACTGGCAAATATGAGAACCAGTCTCTAGCATTTTCTTTTAAAGACTAAGCAAATAGCATCATGACAACATCATCATGATCTATCTCAAAGTCACCCATCAAATCTATGAATACACTTAGGTGTTTAGAGGCTGACTCGTCACTTTGCCCTGTAAATTTAGGCAAATGTTTCCTAATATCGTTGGGAATCTCATTAGGAAAACCTTGAATACCATTAAAACTTAATGGCTTATATCTCTCAATAAAGAACTTATTTTGATGGCATGATAAGGGTTGCATGCCTTGCACATTTTTACTTGATGTTCCACATGGAGATACAGGGGAGTGATACATTTCTCTTGTACCCTTATTCAACCTTCAAAAATCAACTTCACAGTCGATAATCTACTACATCATTCCTTAATTTTAATCACAATTTTAAAGCTCAAACATATCCATGCTTTAAAACTTTTTAAGAGGCACAGTTCAAGAGTAAGCATACTTCTTCAACCCAACCTAGATAGTACACATTACACCCCAAGAGTATGAAAAAGGACTACTATCATTCCTTTTATTTGTGCTTAATTCACATAATAGGGAAATAAAATTTTCACCAAATCTTTTCAACATGACCTCATAAATTTAAAATTCTTCTTGAAAACCACAGTAGGGGAAAAATACCTAGATATATTATAACCATTCTTGAATTGTGTCCCTGACTGGTAAAACTTGTAGATCTAAAACCCTCTTCACGCTTTCCTCAGGTTCTTATGCATAGAATCACCACCTCCTTTATAGAGGACCAAACTTCCACAATATGAAGTTTCTTTCACCAATAAATTCCACTTCAAACCTTCTTAATCAACATAGTCACACACAGGTCCCTTGTACTTTCTTCTTTCTAGCAACTTTTCATTTCATTTTATTGGAATCTCTCAAAATAATTTACATTGGTACAGAGAATTTTAGGAGTTGCCACCCACTTCTAGTGGTAATTTCTACCGATATTCATAAAACTGTGACAAATCTTGACAACATGTGTGAATTTGTAAAGGATACACAACAAACTCCTTCAATATCCTGAAGGAATGACTCATTGACACAAAGCCAAGCTAGGCAATATAATTTTCTAACAAATAATTTGACTCTTAAAGAAAAATGGTCTTCTATCATAATTTTCTCAAATCTTTCCCCAGTAGAGTCACCATTTTTGTTGGTTATTTTTTATGAACCAAACTTGATCTCATCTGTCACCTATGAATTTGGTAGAATTCAATTGTTAGTAAGGGTAAGGATTGGCCAACACATATGTAAGGATTCTAAGGCCCCTACTTCTTCACTTCAGGTTTTGTGAGACCCAGGAGGGTAATCCTAAACATGCTCATGCAATATTCATTTAAACAAGAGCATTTCTATACATAGATGAATTCCTCCAAAGTGCAAATGGGAAACATTCATCAAAGGTTTGGCTGACCTTTCAATAAAATATCATTCTTTGCAAGGAATAATGCAACACTTTCAAGTTGGAATATTATAACTGAAAGCTTTTATGATTTCATTCTCATTCTAAGCCTTTGACTAGGTGTATTACTAACTCAACTTAATCTAAGATAAGAAAATGAAGGGACCAGTGCCTCATCCACATGATGGTGGATTCACCTTTGTAATTAATCAATAATACCCTCACAATTTAACTCAGTAATCTATGGATTATTGATATCCTACTTTGTAGCATTCAATTCACTGCTTCTAAAACATAGATTCTTACCAAATCCTATAGCCTTTCCTCACAAACCCATGACCTTACTTCAGCATTAAATCAATCCTTTGAATTGAAGCACAAATAAAATCATTCATTCAATTTAAACAACAAAAGACAAATGCAATGAAATTCCGCAGGACAACATATATTTTAGAACTAATACTTTTTATTACTGATGTTACTATAAAACCATTTGACCATTACATCATGACTCATACCCTAAACTTGTTCTTGGTAGATTCATCAATCTATCTATTTACATTTATGCTTCTTTCTGAGCTTAGCATGCTCACCTAGACCCTTCTGAGACAAAAAACTTGAGCCCTCGTAAGCAGCACTGAAATCCCTTTTATACAACAAGCAACAACAAGCATCTGACTGAATTATGATTAAATTTCCAATTTCATTTCAAAACCAATTTCAACTGCATTCGAGATATTCCCCCAGATGGTTATAAGTAATCATTTGCATAACATGGGATAAAAAAAGACAAAATTCTCCAGAAGTTGTCGAAGGAAAGTAGCCACATCAGCCATAGGGTATCGTTAGTCATTGTTGCAACATCCACATCAAGCAAAAATATTTTTCAATGACAATGGAGGAAAAAACTCACACTTCCTAGAAAAATAATATCCGTCGAAAGACATCCTAATCAACATGGAAGAGTATAAAAACAAAACTACAGACATGTTGAAGAGAACAATCCTGATGTTGTGGCAATGGTATCATCGAAAACAAAAACAAGAAGATGCTACTCTGAGTCGTCAACATCAAAGTAAGCTCAACCACTGCTTGTTCAGGATGCAACCAGAGGAACCATCACCACATCCTCGTTAGAGTCATCATAAAACACTAGAGAGAAAAGATAATGGTTGTATCCCGAGTCAGTGTCACCTCTACTATCAGAAGGGCTATCAGAGAGCACGATGGGAGAATTATATTTTCCCAAGAAATCCTTGTGATTCTTGTTTTGTTTCTTAGCCTTCCTCACAGGCTCAACCGACTCCTTGTCCTTAAACTTGACCAATTCTTTTGAAATGGTCTTGTTTCTCAAATTGTAGGTACTTTGGAAAATTGTTTTCTTTTTTTGATGATGAGCCTTCTTCTTACCCCTTGGAGCCATAGAAGTTCCAAGGACTTCTTGCTCATCTACAAACATATCCTCATGACACTCAAATAGACTGAGTCATCTAGACCTCCTAGTTGGCTAAATTGACTCACTCCACATACCCATTTTGCAAAACACAGGGTAGAAGCTATACCAAATCTAAATGGAGCAAAGGAAACCAACCTTAAATCCTGATTTAAAATTGCAGGAGAACCAATCAATTTCAACAAGCCCCAGAAATATAAAACTCCTAGACAAACTCAAGCATGAAATAAAATAGAGCCCACACAAAAGACAAACTCACCCAATATAAAAACATCAATATCTCCTATAATTAAAAACTCGACACTCGCACACTCCTTCAATGACCCACACTTCACATTCTCTATAGAGTGAAAATGGTGAGATCAAACCACAGACAATCTGCATTAAATAGTCAATTTGGAGCGTGTAGAAATTAATGGTTGAAGATATCGTCGTGTGAGCGAGTTGATAACTAAGTAGCTCATCTTTGAATCTGGACCATCAATCTTTGAGGATTTAAAACTTCATCAATGACAACCTTGAACACTATTTCTCGCCTTTTACAACTTGTTTCTAAAAAAATGGCCAAACCGCCCCAAAAGTTGCCACATACTCCCTTAATCTTCATTAGTCACCTACAATTTGACAGTTAACATGCATCGCCAACCTGATCTGTTCCTTTTCATTTATATCGGTGAAGTATACAAAGCTGGCACTTGAAGAGAATATTCCCCGAAATGTCCCATCGCGCATCGTGGATTTGCCCCACCCCTTTAGGGCCTAATCAGTGATGAGGACATTGACACAATGAAAATTAGATTGTTGGATCACTGCTCATTTTGGGAATATGCAACACACATCGCACATCACGAATTCATATTTCAAAATCTAGGCCATCAGTGACATCTTGAAACCAATGATGACGCCATATTATGCCAAGTGTACCTGCATTAAAATCCAAGGCACCAAAGATATCACTCATGAGAACACCTCAGATCAGTGAAAGAAAACCCTGAACAAAGCACTCCATCGCAAATCACCAATTCAAATAGAACAATCACACAACCATCCATGATGAGAAATGGAACAAACATCAAAGAGCCCCGAGGTCATCGCTCATCGCCATTTGAAAACTCAAAACTCAGAGAAAATCCGCGATGAGCAATAAGAGAAGAGCACCAAAGGCCATCGCATATCGCTAATCCATATTACAAAACATATGAGCAATTAGTGATACAAGATATACCAGTGATAACATGTAGAACAAGTCCATCACATATTGCTAATACAACTTTGAACATTTAAAATAAATCCACGATGCGTGAAATCAAAGAGACACCACTCATCGCTCATTGCTCATTTGAGTTCACACTTCAAAAGCAATCAATGGTGAGCGATAAAGGAAAGTAGTGGACGTGACTTAAGTAAAGACAATTTAGCACGTGCCCATAAGTTATTTTAAGATGGGGACCATCTAGGATGACATATAAAAGTCCTCAAGGACTTAGAATATAATATTTTCAAAGGATGTAAAGGCCAAATAAAGCTAATTGATAAACCTTATAAAATATGAGAACGTCAGACCTAGGTATGAGGGGTTGGTTACTCCATGAGTGACAATGGCTCAATATGTTTTAAGACAACTCGAAATTGGCAATAGAAGGTCAACGATATAACATAACATCGACCAAGCAAAAGACAAGATTTTTAAAATATGGGAAGAAAATTTCAATGGCAAGAGCCATGACGAAAACCCCAAGTCTAGGCACATTAGAAAAAATGGCCAAATTTTATAGAGTTATAAAAAATGGAGCCAAAATTTAGGGGTTCCATCAGCGGGTCCAATTGGGGACATATATTCCATAGTGAACATAGCGAGAACCCAAAACTTTAGGTGAAGTAGACTAAGCATAGAGAACTAAAAAACAACGACCGGACAAGAAAACGAGACCAAAGAAAATAACATATATACAGTATTTACATAAGTTACAAGGCCATACCAAGAGATCCGATATCCCTTACTCTTGAAGCCTCTTATGAGGTGCAAGCTTTCAACTTGCACTTTGCAACTTTATAAAGCTTCAACATTACTTGGTGACCTGAGGCCTCCCAACCTTGAAACTAGTGCTTATGTCTATCAAAAACCCTATTTTCCACTGTTTACATTGTGCAAAGGTTAAAAACACTATCATGAACTGCCCGCCAATTGGTCGTGTTGTGGCCACTGCACTCAACTGCTATGGATATGTGTCTAAACTTATAGTTATCTCCTTCATTCATGTCTCTCTGTGAACTATGAACGATTATTAATTGAAATACTAATACATGATAAATGGAATATTCCATCTGACTCAGTCTATAATTATATTTCACCAAACATTCATCCAACTGAATAGGGAAAATAAAACATTCATAATCTATTTGATCATTATCATCATACAGACTGATATCAAACTCATTTTTCTCATTAAACTGGAAACTCTCATACACATTCCTTTTAGGATCTCGATTCAGAGACATGACCTATCCCTTCAAAGTGACATTGTCATTTCACATCTAGAATTCCAGGGTCATTGTCATCTAGCCTCTGTCCCACATTAAGCACTCATTCACTTTGTGTGATGAACAAAAAATGTTTATACACTGGCTTCTATTCAAATTGGTGATCATATTCATTAGAGAAATATAAACCAATTGTTCTACCATATTCTTCACTTCCTCGGGAAACTGATTCGAAAATCCCCATAACACTTTTTTCTCTCATCAAGGTTATTCCTACAAAAGGCACTATCCACACCTTCCCTGGCATTAAAATATACTCCTATTTCAGGATCATCAACATAGTCCCATCCTTCTTTCAAATCATTGCTCAAATTGAAACAAAATGTCTCAAAGGATGAGTTTAATAACTCATAATTGATGTGATCAGTATCAAGATATTCAAGTGCACCATCACTTGATAGGTTTGCTTGCTCACATATGTATGATTTACTGCCACTTAAACATATCTCATTTTCAGCCAAAGAAGTCTCCTTAATTGTAAATGTAAACAAATCTTATCAGATAGGATCCTAAGAAATCTAAGGAGTTACTAAGGTCTGAAATTATGTGTAAGAATTCTAAGTCAAGATTCTAATTTCTAGATTTATTCTCTTTATGTTGAATGCGTTGATTGCAGAACATTTATATATTTCGATGTATACCTTGGAGACCCGCCTTTAAGAGACATGTCCCTTTGGGCACGCGGGCTCCAAGGATAACCGACTTGCATTCGGTTTAACAAATAAACACATATATAACCTTTACACACTTGGCAGCTATATATATTATAAGAGTTTCGATTTTATTCAATGCAGAAATTGAACATCATTTATTATTTCGAATTTTATGCATGCTTATAAATTTGATTTACTTATTTTCTAGAAATATGTTAAGGATTAATTTCGATTACATATAAAAGATGATGATGCTATTTAGCAATCATCATTTATATCTGACCAAAGCTATATTTCATTAACACTCCCTCTTAGCTAGGGAAGATATTTCAAATCAAATAATTGGAGATATCACCTTCACACATGATATCGAAGATATGATATGTTTCCTCAATATTGTCAAGTCACATGACATTCTTCATAACACATCTTCATTATGGTATGTGCACTGACATCAAGTCACATGATGTGTACCATAATTCATGGCATATCCACAGATATATAATTATCCACCATGATTATCTCTTAAGGATCACAATGATCTTCAAATGATATCAAGTCCCATGATATTCATCAAAGCGTCCAAGAGATACTATCATGACATGTCCACAGATATCAAGTAACATGATATCTAACATGAAAGTTCAACTCATCATTGTAGAGTCGTCATTTTACAATGTCAAATACAAGTTTTCATTATTAGAAAGATCGTCACCTTTCAATAATGTACACATGGGGAGTAGGCCCATAAGGTCATGGAGTCACACACATGAAAAAAGAGTTTACACATTAAACATCTTTATATATTAGTACAATTTATAAACAATTTGAATTTCAAACATAAATATCAAATTACATTTCAACCATACCAAGTTTCTTCCTGAAGTGCTCTACCTTGATTCGGGAGAGAGGCTTGGTGAGAATGTCTGCAGTTTGATCATTTGTAATAACATACTCTAACTGAATCACTTCATTTCCACCATATCTCTTACATAATGATAGGGGATCTCAATGTGCTTAGATCTATCATGGAAGACAGGATTTACAAAGAGTTTGATGCAACTCTAATTATCACAATGAATAATTGTAGGATTCAAGGGCTCACCAAAGAGTCCCACAAGCAATTTACGAAGCCAAACTGTTTCTCTTGCCCCCATAGAGGCTACAATGTATTCAGCTTATGTTGAGCTCTATGCAACTGAAGACTGTTTTCTACAAATCTAGGAGATCATAGCCAATCCTAAATTGAAGGAACATCCTGATGTGCTTTTCCAATCAGTTACACTTCCAGCCCAATCTGAATCAGAGTACCCATGTAGATCTAGTTGGTCATTTATGTAAAGAAGACCATATCCAATAGTGCCTTCAACATATCTCAAAATATGTTTCACATCCATTAGGTAAATTTCCTTTGGCTCACACATGAACTAGCTGAGAACATTCATTGCATAGCAAATATCAGGTCTGGTGTTAACCAGATACATCAAGGATCCAATCATTAGTCTATAAAGGGTTGCATCTGCACACTTGGATTCTACTGCTGCTTCTTTCAGTTTGTGAAGGATGGTTTCCATAGATGTAGACATGGTCTACAGTCCAACATTCCAAATCTCTTCAGAATATCAATAGTATACTTTCCTTGGTTTAGTATAATGCCCTCTGATTTCTGCCATGCTTCCAAACCTAGGAAGTAGTGTAGAATTCCCAAGTCTTTCATGTCAAATTCGGAAGTTAGATCCTTCTTTCCTTGAGCAATGAGGTGATCTTCTCCTATTATCAGCAGGTCATCAACATATAAAATAATTATTAGCATATCACCTTTGATTACTTTGAAGTAGAGATTGGAGTCAACTTCATTCTTGGAAAATCCTAGTCCTAAGAGATAGCTGTCAATTCTTTCATACCAGACTCTGGGAGCTTATTTAAGTCCATAGAGGGTTTTCTTCAGTTTGCACACATGTGAGTCAAGTTTATGTATCACAAAACCTTTAGGCTGTTCCAGATAGGCTTCCTCTTCAATGGTTCCATTTAGGAAGGCAATTTTCACATCCATTTGATGGATCTTCCAGCCTTTAGTTGCAACAATGGCTAACACTGCTCTCACAAATGTGTAACGGGTAACAGGTGCAAATGTTTCTTCATAATCAATGCCTTCCTTTTGAGAAAAACCTCTTGCCACAAAACGTGCCTTATGTGTTTCTATACTTCCATCAGCAACATACTTGATTTTGAAGAGCCATTTGGAAGAGACAACAAATTTCTCTTTCGATCTAGGCACTATATCCCATACATCATTCTTTAGAATGGACTGATATTCCTTTGTCATTGCATCCTTCCATGCTTGATGTTTGAAGGCTTATGTAACACTGATAGGTTCTAAGTTTATGATGTTCATTAGAGCAACATAGCTAGAGAACCGTTTGGGTCTTTTACTTTCCCTAAACGTTCCTTTGGGTGTTGCCTGATTCTCGACTTCCTTGATCATCTTTCTAGCCCAAAGTGGCCTCTTTCTACCGTTGTCATCTGTATTCTCATCTGAAGTAGATAGAAGTTCATTTGGCATTTCCTCAGGATACTCCCTCTGAATCTCAGGAGTAGGTTCCATTTCAGGTACTCTAGGGGAATAGGTTTCTATCTCACTAGAACTTCTTGCCCTTTTGAATGCAAAGTCTTCTTCAAATATGACATCTCTGCTCAATTCAATTTGTTTCTACCTGGGTATGAATATCTTGTAGGCTTTGGAGGTTTCACTATAACCCACAAATACCCCTTTCTTTCTGGAAGGTTCTAGTTTGAATCTCTTCTCTTTGGGGACATGAATATAGACAGGACAACCAAAAATCCTAAAATGACTAATGTCAGGTGTTATGCCAGTAAAGGCTTCTTCAGGAGTTTTGTTATCAAGATGAGAATGAGGACATCTATTTTGGATGTAGACAACAGTCTTGGAGGCTTTTGTCTAGAAAGAGGTTTCAATGTTTTGGTCAAGCAACATTGCTTTAGTAGCTTCTACAATGGTTCTATTTTTTCTTTCAATAACCCCATTTTGTTGAGGGTTGTAGGCAACTGTGAACTCCCTCTTAATTCCAACACTCATGCATAATTCCTTAAAAATTTCAGAGGTGTATTCTTTCCCATTGTCTATCCTTAAGGTTTTTTTTTTCTTCCCGAAGAAGTTTTTTGTAAGGGCTTTGAACTCTTTCAACCTTTTGAGGATTTCTATTGACTCTTTACACTTAAGGAAATAGATCCAGGTTTTCCTAGAGAAGTCATCTATAAATATGACATAGTATAGAAATCCTGCTTTAGAGGGTACAAACATGGGTCCACATAAATATGAGTGAACCAGTTCTAACACATTTAGGATTTTGCTCAAGCTATTGTGAAAGGATCCCTTTGTATTCTTTCCTAGGGCACAACCTTTGCAAGTTCCTTCATTAGATGGTTTTAACTTAGGTAAGCCTGTTACAAGTTTTTCCACAGAAGGTAGGGCACGGAAATGAAGGTTTCCTAATCTTCTATGCCAAATCTCATTTGAATCAAAGGTGTCAAGGGTAAGGGCTTGTTTAACTTCAGTGCATAGTTTGTAAAGGTACCCTTGTCTTAAACCTATGGTTTGGGCTTTCTTGATAGTTGAGTTCTTAGGCCATGCTAGAACTTTCCCATCCATAAAGGTAACTCTATATCCATTGTCTTCAAGAGCAGAGATGTATATTGGATTCCTCTTTATTCCAAGTACAAATAAGACTCCTGTGAGTTGAAGAGAAAGACCAGATTTCAGTTTGATGGAGCAAGTTCCAACCCCTTTTATAGGGTGTGCAGAATCATCCCCAATGGTTAATTCTTCATCAGTCTTTTCAATCATAGTGTCTAGGTGTTCTTTGAATCCTATGATATGTCTAGAGGAACCACTATCAATTACCCAGTTGTGGGTGTTGTTAGATACTTGACTAGATAAGGCTGTATAGAACACAAAGTTCTCATATTCATGATCTGAATTTTTCTTTCCTACTTTGGCAAAAGATTCTTGTTGCTTTGATCTATCAGGGCACTTCATTGCATAGTGGCCATATTGATCACATCTAAAGCATTGTACTTGAGAGATGTCTTTATTCTTAGAAGATCCCTTTCCATTGGAATTTCTCTTTCTTTTAAAAGATCCTCTCTTGTAGGAGTTTTTCTTATTCCTTTTATTAGACGTTGTGTTGAGTACATGAATGTCTTCATCTATGTTCTTCTGTTTATTTTCTTTTGTGGAGAGTCTTGTTTCCTCTTGAAGGCAGTCTATTCTTATCCTATCAAATTTGGGGAGTTTAGATCTCGCACTTATTCCTTGAACAAATGACTCCCATGAGTTTGGTAGGCCTCCTAGTGCAATTAGAGTTAACTCTTTGCTATCAACCTGATATCCAATTGTGGATAATTGATCCCTTAGTTCAATGATCCTCATGAAGTATGCATTAATTGTTTCTCCTTTGTTTATTTGGATATTGTTGATTTGCCTTTTTAATGCAAGAGTCCTATTGATATTGTTGATCTCATAGGTGCTCTCAAGAGATTTTAACATTTGATATGCAGTTTCATGCTTTGCTAGGATGGGTACTATATGATCCCTAACTACATCTACTAAGATTTTCATGGTCTATTCATTGTTTTCAATCCATTGAGTTTTCTTAGGATCAACCTCTTGTTCCTTTTTGTTTTCTCTCACAAGTGAGTCTAATTTGTTCTCCTTAAGAATCACCATTATTCTAAATTTCCATGATGTGAAGTTGTTTTCTCCTGCAAGACGATCTTCAAATCTGATCACACTTGACATTATGAAGAATGTGATGTGAATTCAATTTTTAAAAATACAAATTTTCTAGAGCAATCTGATATCTAGATTTGATTTGGATTCACACAACTTGGCTCTGATACCATGCAAATGTAAACAAATCTTATTAGATAGGATCCTAAGAAATCTAAGGAGTTACTAAGGTCTGAAATTCTATGTAAGAATTCTAAGTCAAGATTCTAATTTCTAGATTTATTCTCTTTATGTTGAATACATTGATTGCATAACATTTATATATTTCGATGTTTTCATATCAATGAGGGAACCATGTTATATACCTTGGAGACCCGCCTCTAAGAGATGTGTCTCATGAGAGGACGTGTCTCCACAAGTGGAGACTTGTTCGCTCATGGGACATGTCCCTTTGGGCATGCGGGCTCCAAGGATAACCGACTTGCATTCGGTTTAACAAATAAACACATAAATGACCTTTACACACTTGGTGGATATATATATTATAAAAGTTTCGATTTTATTCAATGCATAAATTGAACATCATTTATTATTTCAATTTATTGCATGCTTATAAATTCAATTTACTTATTTTCCAGAAATATGTTAAGCATTAATTTTGATTACATATAAAAGATGATGATGCTATTTAGCAATCATCATTTATATTTGATCGAAGCTATATTTCATTTAACATTAACATAGTCTTTGTTGAAAACTATCATGTGCACCTCCACGATTAAACTTGTACATTCCATTTCTATTTTATACAAGCATTCAAAAATAGGACCTTGCTGACTAGCATCACCAATCCCATCATTTTTAACATAAACCTCAGGCTCAAGACCGGGTGATCCCACAATGCTGGTTTACAATTTCTGGGAGATTCTGAATTTTGTTGAAATCACATATTTTTAGAAAATATAATGATTTAAGCCTTAAAAAGTTTCATTTTAAGGATTCTAATTGAAGAGAGTTTGATCAAACCCCCTTGGATAGAACCCCGCTAGTTTTAAATCATACTTATAATAGAGTCTCCTTTACACCTATCAAAATGTCGATAAAAAATCACTTTTGATTTACCTTTTGGGGGATCAAATGAATTCATTTAAAATTTAGTTATTGTAAATATGTGGTCCTTATTATAAGCTTACCAAAAAGTATAATTTTAAATAAATTTAATTTAATTATTATATTTTATTTTTATTTTTTGTGAATGTAGGTTTTTCATCGAAAATCAAGCTCTTTGTTCTGTACATGTGGAAAAATAGAATATTATAATTTTTTTTTGAAAAATATGAGTGCAGAAGATATTGAAGTCCTTGATAAAAAAAGAAAATAATTTTGATACATACAAAAAAAAATTGTGTTATACAGTTTGCCTATGTTTGAATTGTAATTGGTTTGAATTCGAAACTTGATTAAGGAAAAAATATTCAATAAAACACTATAAAACCAATTGGAAGCACTAGGTATCATAGTTACAAATCTAAATTCGAAAAAAATAAAATTTTACTTCATGGAAAAAAAGTTTTGTTATACGGTGAGCGTCACTCCTTAAAATGGTCTTTACTGAAAAAAACTAGTTTTCGAAGGAGATGGAAAAATAAGTGAAATTTGATTCCAAATTTTTTAAAAAATATATATTTAGAATTTACATACAAAATGTCACAAATCACTAGTTTGCATCATCTTCAAATTTCTCACAGTTTAGTCGCTATAGGTATCCGAAAGTGAAGATTTAGTTAGAAAAATCAATTGAATGTCCACTTTGACCAAAAATTGTAAACCAATATTGTGAGATCACCCAACCCTAAATACAAACACCCTTGTCTTGAACCTCATTATTTACCACATTTATAGGGCATTCTAGTTCAGATATAGTTGGATTGCATTTCAAGAATCCATCATATGCTATCTATTCAATCATTGGCAAAGGCACAACCTCATGAACACTAGTACAACTAAACTCTTCAGGCAAGAAGGATTCCCTTAGGTCAATCTCACAAATAGATTCATAATTATTATGAGAGCAATCAAGATTTTTATGTTCACTATCCTGGTCACCCACCTTCAAAGGTACATCAGTAGTACTTGCAAGTATGACAATATCATCATCTACATCACTAGATGGATATTCTTCTACAACATAATATTCAAAGTATTTCACACTTCATTTGGTGATTTTGCAGACATAATATGAAAGTGTAGATCATAAGATACAACCATGCATAAGGTACCAAAAGCTTCATCACACTTGTTGAACCATTTAGGATTTTCGTCATGCTCTGTAGGTTCCTTATCAATACCCATTGTTATTCTATACAATTTTAAATTTCATAAGTGAAGTTCCATTTCATTTTTCCACTCAAAGTAATTGTATGGTGTGATTAGAGGAACCATTTTATCCATTTTAGATTGTTTTTGCAATGTGAGAGAAAAATGCAAGAATAAACACACAAAGACACTCCCCATTTTTCACTCAATCAAGAATCCCCCAACAAATAACGATTTGGCACTTTTTAAATCAATGTGTTTACAATGCTAGAGTTGTTTTCCAAAGTTTTACAAGTGTCCAAAAATAGACCCAAATATTGAAAGTATAATGAAGTCTCAAAATGAGAACCTAAAAATAACACCAATGTGTAGTGCTCAAAAAATATTCACTTTCAAAAAAATAATCACATCAATTTGACGTCGTATGTGAAAGTTACATCCATTTGAAGTTTAAAAAATGATAACTATCTTTCAGATCTGATGAGAAAACTGAATTTTTGAAAAAATGGAATCACTAGAGCAAAAACAAATCACACCATTGCAAAAAGTGTGAAAGTTTATCCCAAATCAAAAGAAATTGCTCTGAAAAAGGCCTTTGTATGCGTAAGATATCATGCTCTGAAGTTCAGGTGCAAAAGTCAAAATTGCAGTGGAGAGGGGTCCAAAAAAAAATCCAAAAGTCAACCTTTGCCAAATTTGGAAAACTACCTCAAAATTTAGTGAACCGCCAAGTATAGAGAAATTTCCAAAAAAGTTTAGAGTACCATCAAAATTGGAGAACTGCCAACTAAATTTAGAAAATGTCAAATTTTGAAACTTTCACCAAAAATGGTGAAACTGCCAAAAATGGTGAAACTGCCAAAAATATTGCCAAAGTTAGCAAGGTCAAGTCTAGCATGAAGGCCGAAGAGGGTATAGGGTGCAGGTACATGGTATAGACATAGTGGCTGAGGCGAGCGCACAACAAAAAACTTAAAATTTGAAAGATTTTAAATTTTAAATATTAATTTTTTTTTTTTTTAAATTATAAAACTTCATTTAAAGGGATTGAACCCTTAAAGGAAAAATGCGCAACCTTTTAAATAGGCTTAAATGCTCTTAAATATCATGGTTGAATAATGGTACAGGGCCAACAGGGACGCAGGTACCTGTTAGTACCTTTGAATGCTTTTTTATTATTCTTGATTTTTGATTCTTCTTAAAAAAAAAAAAAATCACTAATTTTTTTAATAAATAATAATAAATTTTCATGCAAAAAAAATTATATATATATGTTGGAATCAAGGAACACTGAGAGGGGGGGTGAATCAGTGTTCTCCTATTTTTAACTTTATTAATCTGATCCTAAAAGAACTTATAACATTCAACCAAAAGAAATATGCATGAACACAAGGCAAACAACCATAACACCATAACACAAAGATTTTTATGTGGAAACCCTATTAGGGGAAAAACCACGGTGGAAGGCCAATCCACAATATGAGTATACTTAGAAATAAGTCTTTACAAAATGGGAATGCTCTTGCATTCAGACACACTGCCTAGAGCTCACTGCTCAGAAATGAAGACTCACTATCTTACAAAATATTCAGATTAAATCCATCTGAGAGATTTGAACTGAAAGAGTAGCATCTATGAATGTTTGATCACAGTTCCAGTTAGGCTCAACAATCAAATTCTTGACCTTTTGTCTAATTCTAGTCTTCTACTCTACTCTTCTTTAATTCGTATCACAAATCCTTTTATGTACAAGTGAAACTATGCATAATCCTTCTGCTATTCGCAACACACACCAGCACACATCGCATGCCTATATCAAAATGATATAATTGATCGTTTATATATCCACCACCAAGGATTTAATCGCTACCTGTTGGCTCCAACAAAAGTATGAAAATATTTACAAACTTTCGGCTCAATCCAAAGTTAATTTTTAATGCACACCTACCAAAGCCACCCATAGATTATTAATGACCCAAATCAATATGATCAAACATGAAAATACTTAAACAATTACTCCTTAATTATCCGCAACATATTATATTCATGAAGTTATCCTTATGTATTGAAACATGAAATTAATCAACCGGATCTTCTGACTTTCACACCAATGAATGCGTATCCTGATGATTCTCAGATAAGATAGTACGTACACCAAAATATCTTCCCTGAGATCCACAACTCAAAATGATAACAGGAAATTGCATATGAATCAATGAACACAATTCTATCAGATGCTCTATTCTTTCTAGATAGTTAATTGTAGAACTTCGATCTGAATTTTGGTATGAGAAAATGATGACGTGTGGATCGAATCACGGACTAGGGTTTCCATCAATGACAACACCAAAATGATATTTGCAGTGTCTCTTACCAACAATCTCCCCCTTTGGCATTGATGGCAACACTTAGAGAAAAATGACTAAGTGTCGGATCATTACCAACATGAATACACTGCCACCCTTCAAAATTCAAAAACATAACTCCCCTTGAGATGATTAAGGCATTTTTCACTATCTCATTCTCCCCATTTGACATCAATGGAAAAGGCAAGAATCCGCATACCCAAAATCAAACAAAATTGTTATGAACAAAATGCATATGTACAAACAGGCTTCTTGAACTTGCATAGACTTGAATAAATCGGAAAATTTGTTCTTCGACAAGTTCAAACTCGTGTACCAAACCTTCTTGAGATTATCCAAGATAACCACGTGACCACAAAATGAGATTGCATCTCTGCAGATTTGAGGTTTTTTGAATCACTAACCGCCATAGCATCCTGTGCTTCCTTGAAAGCACTTAACATTGTTTCCATCTTAGGACCAATTAGTCCTCTAAGCTCACAAACTCTTTCAACCATTTTACTTTCTTCATGATTCAAGTTTTTGATCTTGTCAAGCAGGGATATGACTTGACTTTCTTGCTTTCCAACAGAGACAGATGGAGGATTGAATGCTTGAGTGATATCTGCTAACTATTTTTCACATTCTTTCATTTTCTTTTCAAAGTCCTCAGTGAACTTAGATAAAGATAGAAATGATTTATCAATATTACCACCTTCAGTCAAAGAACTTTGAATATTCTTTATACAAGTAGCTACCAAAGATTTATCCCTAACTATCATCCCTTTCAATCTACTGAATCTTTTATCATCAAACTCCTTTTGTACCTTATCCTCAGCTGATTTCTCAAGGGACTCAAAATAAGTAATTACAACATTAATAAGCTTCTTCAGCTCACCGGATGGAGAACCGGATGGATCCTTAACATATGTAGGCATGGTTTTCTCTAGAATACTAGATGCAAGATTCAACAACTCACTATCTTCAATATGTGATTTCAAAATTCCTTCCCTTGCCTTATTCTGAGCGAATGAAGCTACCTTCATTTTCTGAATAGGGGATAAAGTGTCCAATTTGATAGGACCTTTTAGTAGTTCATAATCAAATTCTTCATGTTGTTCTTCCAAAAACTCTTTCATTGCCTTAGCAGTGTCTCTTTCTTTTACCAAAACTTCCTTTATTTCAACCTTCTTTTCCTCAATCATTGTTTCCTCAGCTATAGATTCTTGCTTGTCTTTAGGAATCTCAGCTTCTTCAACTGACACGACTTTAGGAGCTTTAGTCTCCATAGGAATTTTTGCATCATGCACATCAAGAGGAATTTGAGTGTCCTCAATTGCATCTTTTTTTTCTTCTTTTGTTGTCGGACTAGGTGAAACATTTCTATCATGCAATTCCTCAGAAACAACATCGATTGTGTTCCTTAACAAAACGTCATTTAGAAATTTTTCAGTTTCTTTTTCCACTTCTATAATCTGACCAATCATGAGCTTTTTTACTCTTGTTTTTCTCTTGAAGTCTTTCTTGGCACCATTCAGAATTATCCTCATTTCCTCAACAAACATTACTAGACATTAATCTGCAAGAATTTTCTCTTTCAACTATTTATCCTCAGTTCTGGAATTCACTCTTCTCATTTCAAAAACTTCATAAAGACTTTTGGGTAATGCAGACATTATTTCAATAAGTCCCTTATTGAAATTATTCAATTACTTTATTGAGGCTTCCTCAAGAATTCTTTGATCAACACTGTCAAAAGTGTCATACCATTCATGAAGAGGCCTAAGATTTCCATCCTTAATCAATGCATTCTTCACTTCTTTTACAGACATACCTGCTTTGTCAATTTTCATCTTCTTCTTTGCTTTCACTTCTTCACCAGAGGGCTTGTCTTTTGAAACTATTGTTTCCTTTGTGCCTTTTTGCTTGATTTATCTTATCTATGCATCAAATTTAGTCTCTTCATCTTTAAAAACAACAATATAAACTCTTTTTCTTTTGTCCTTCTTCCTTTTTCCTTCCTTACTAGATGACTTGGCTTGTGCTTTTACAAGACTTGACCTTTTTGCAAAACTGGAAGGGAGAGTAGAGCTTCTTTTAGATCTAGTTCAGGCAGAGGATACTATCGGATTAGCAGATTTAGTTCCAACTATCTCTCCTGCTTCAACTTGTTCTCTTTTTCTTCTAGCTTCTCTCACAACTTCTACAGATATACCCATGCTTTTTGCAAAGGCTTCCACTTCTCTTCTTACTCTCCTGACAATTACAGGCTTCCTTAGTTGATTGTGTACTTGTATATCCTTTTCAGAAAAAAGTACCAAATCTTCCTTCGGATGGATCCCAAGGTTTGCTCAACAAATGTTCAACATACATTTCCAAAATATGTTCCTCAACCTTGTAGCCCATTGGCATAATCCAAACTGTTCTCGGATTTGCAACTTCCATCAGGCATTGATCAATGTCAACCATAAAAACATATAGTATCTTTGTACTTCTCCATAATAGACCTAGGAATTATTTCTCTTGCTTGCATCTCATTCTAAAAGTTCTTGAAATAACCCCATATTACAGTATTCATTGTCCTGTTATCACCAAGTCTATGCAAGATATCTCTAATTTGAACAGCTATAGGTTTATTACCTTTCCATTGTACTTTTCCAAATCCCAGAACTTCATTCATAAAATAACAAAACAAACACAACAACAAATTACCATATTTGAAGGAATTCTTCTTATCTTTCTTGATTTTACCAAGATTTTCCCTCAACTAGCTTCTGAGTAGCTCACATAGATCATCTTTTGCATTCTCCTTTACCATCTAATATGCTACATAGATAGTTGTGTCGGATACAAAATGATCTCGACTAGAATGATAGATTTTGTAACCAATGACCATCGATGCAAATCTAACATCCGCTTCAACAATATCATTAATTGTCATAACTCTTCTATCATACACTGAACCAGTTGCATGAGTAACTGTCTGATTCTTCACGAACTTTAAGATCGACAATCCACCAGAGTAATTTAGACTAGTAACATTGCTTATGGCTTCTCTTGTAATCTTAAAGGATTGATTCAAACACATAAATTCAGCATCAACTAAGCTTAAAATATACCGAATCCACTTGCTTTCTTCAAACATGAGAAATTTTACAATCTGCGTGAATTTATTTTCCTCTAGGGTTTTGAATTCAGGTTTAACACAGAAATCCTCTCCTATAATGTGATTGTTGTAAAAATTCAATGACTGTGAACTCCCTAACTCCTTAATGTTTGCATGAATGTATGCCCTAATGTCTTCAATATGCAAGATGTCATACGTAATAGACGAAAGTGCACCTAAGGGCTTTGTCTCAATAGATTTGAAAGGATGCCACTTGAATTTCGGACGTGGCCTATCCTTGACATCAACTACCAACAGAGTAGCCATTTTTGCAAATTCACAAGTTCACAAGTTTTCCTAATAAATACTTTTTCACCGGTTTGGGGTTTTGTTGTCGAATCACCTTCACACTTGAATCTTTGCCAATTTTGTCCAAAGTTCACTTCAGAGCTCTCCAAACTTCTTCTTCTTAAAGTGAAAAGTGACAAATGAACAATACAAACGACCTATTATCATTCTCATACCTAACTTGTTGCAATAAATGCTTTTTCCCTAACTCATTTGGATACCTTGTCTCCATACACTGTGAAAAATAACTCTTTTGTGGAACTTCAACTTAGCATAAGTAGTCTCTCCATCTGTTTCAACATCTATGGATCATAAATGTGATCACTGCACTCATCCATATCCCGGTACCAACTATCAACAAGGGATTTGAAGGATTTTTTTGAGAACTCCCTCTAGGCCAGAGACCATGAACTAATTCCTGGATGAATCACTAGAACCAAATTATGGTGCTGGCTCATTTGTTGCAATACAAGAACTCTTCTTCACCCATATCTTCTTCATTTTTGTCCTGATCTCACCTGTAGTGACTTTCCCTTTTCCTTTTTCATTCTTTTGCATGTTTCTTCTTTGATTTACTAGACCCTTTATGTTTCTACAAAACCTAGCAATGTGATCAAATTTGTTTGAAATTGTAGCACACCACATTTATTTGTCTAGACTAGTTGTTCAATTGATTTTCTATTGATCTACACTATTTAGCAATGTGGCCAAATCTATTGCGCGTGTAGCATCTGACATCTTTATAAAAGTTGTTCATCATATTTCTGCATTCATTTGACTTATGACCATACTTGTTGTAATTAAAGCACTGACCAAAGAATTATGGACCATTTGAATTCATTCTACTTCTACATTGAGAAGCCATATGAAAAAATTTATTACAAACAAAATAGTAACCATTGAATATTTGAGCATTAGGTTATCTTATCGGATACCTTCCAGATTTGTTCATTTGATTTCCTTGCCTAAATCTCCTTTGTCTAGATCTAGAAATTTATCCTTCCTCATATCCAGGACCTCATTTGTCACCTTCACTTCTCTAAATTTTAATCAATTCATCAAGCTTGGATGAGTTGATCTTGAACTTCTCCTTGAATTCATTTGTAGTAGCAAGTTCACCTCTGATGGTAACAACTTTTCTTTCAAGCTCTTCTTCATTGTTTCTGGATTGCTGCAATTCAAGTGCTAGATTTATGAATCCATCATTAATTCTCTTGCATTCTTCAGATTTCTCTTTCAAGGACTGAGAAAGGTTCTCTTCATTCTTATTTTTGTCTTCAATCTCCTTGGTCATCCTCATCATAATATATTCCATCTCATGCTTTAGGACTGTATTATCTCTAGTAAGCTTTTCACATTCTTCTGTCTTTTGTTTCATGGCTTGACTCAATTTTTCATCTTCCATGCTTTTACCATCATTCTGCTTAATATTATCATAGATTTCTCTTCTCTTCTCCCTGGACTTATTGATTTTATCTTTCGAAGACTCAATGAATTTCTCAACATCCATGAGGTTTGCTTGCAATTTCCAAACTTCAGATTTTGATTGATCAAGCTCATTTAGGGCCACCAATATTTTTTGTTGAAGACTGTTTGAGTCCATTGAATTACTTTCCCAGATCTTCCCCAAGCTATTAAAATTTTTCCAAGGAACTAGACTTTGATACCAATTGTTGGAATCAAGGAACACTAAGAGGGGGGGTAAATCAGTGTTCTGCAATTTTAAAATTTATTAATCTGATCTTGAAATAACTTATAACATTCAACCAAAAGAAATATGCATGAACATAAGGCAAACAACCATAACACCATAACAAAAATATTTTTACGTGGAAACCCTATTAGGGGAAAAACCACGGTGGAAGGACAATCCACAATATGAGTATACTTAAAAATAAGTGTTTACAAAATGGGAATGCACTTGCATTCAGTCACAGTGCCTAGAGCTCACTGCTCAGAAATGAAGACTTGTTGTCTTACAAAATATTTAGATTAAATCCTTCTGAGATATTTGAACTTAAAGAGTAGAATCTATGAATGTCTGATCGCATTTCTAGTTAGGCTCAACAATCGAATTCTTGACCTTTTGTCTAATTCTGCATTTTTGCTCTGGTCTGCTTCAATTCGTATCACAAATCCTTTTATGCACAAGTGAAACTATGCATAATCCTTTTGCTATTCACAACACACATTCACACGCCTATATAAAAATGATATAATTGATTTCTTATGTATATCCACCACCAAGGATTTAATCACTACCTATCAGCTCCAACAAAAGTATGAAAATATTTACAAACTGACGAATCAATCCAAATTTAATTCTCAATGCACACCTACCAAAGTTGGCCATAGCATAGTAATGACCCAAATCAATTTGATCGAACATGAAAATACTTAAAAAATTACTCCTTAATTATTCGCAACATATTATATTCATGAAGTCGGATTTATGTACTAATAAACAGGAAATTAATCAACCGAATCTTCTAACTTGCACACCAATGAATGTGTATCTTGATGATTCTTAGATAAGATAGTACGTACACCAAAATATCTTCCCTAAGATCCACAACTAAAAATGATAACAAGAAATTGCATATGAATCGATGAACACAATTCTATCGGATGCTTTGGTCTTGCTTGACAGTTAATTACAAAACTTCAATCTGACTTTCGGTATGAGAAAATGATGATGTGTGGATCGAATCATGGACTAGGGTTGCCATCAATGACAACACCAAAATGATATTTGCAGCATCTCTTGCCAACAATATATATTTGAAAAAATATGTACCATACTATAGGCAGGTGGGTCATATGACTTGCTTGCTAAATTTTTTTGCCTCAATTTTTTTTTTTAATGATTTGATAGTCAATCCTTAGGTTTTGATGCCTTTTGAGCATGATGGTGAGGTCTGTTTGGGCTGAAAATGCATTGATTTGATAGCTACCTTCTGGAACCTCTCAAAAAACCTCTATCTTCAACCCTTCATATATCTCGCATCTTGTGTCCTATTTATACGAAATAAAAGTCTCATGTGACTTTTTCAATTATTCTTAATTCAATGGTGAGCTCAAAATGTCTCCAAGAAGCTTCAAAATACTTGCAATAAAATGCAATAAAAAGGAAACTCCCCCAGAAACTAGGATCTCTATCAAGTGTTTTTGATTCTTTAGGTCATCATCAGATGTAAGAGAAGAGGATACTATGATTTCAAGAATGGATTGAAAAACTACTAACCCACAACTCACAACCACCTCTGATGCCATGTTGTATTTTGTTGTGAAACCACCCAAGATCAAAATGATTAAAGGAAAGCAAGAAAAGGGATGGATAAACTCATCACTCCCTTAGCATTGAACTAGTAGTCCGTATTACTACTAGCCAAGGGAAGGGGTGAGTGATGTTTATATGGAAAAATAATGGCAAATAATTTCAAGAGGAGTAATAACTCTCAAGTGCCCACAATAGGTGGGAGTTTTACCTACTTGGTAAATTCCAGATTACATGGTTATGCCTACTCAGGTAAGGACAAGAAATGGTTATGAGAGGTGGCATACGAATCCAAAAGAGGGCGTGAGACTCAACTACCCAAAGGTGGGTGTGAGTGACACATGTGAGTGATGGATTTGTGCTACATGTCCTCATCCTAACCATTATAATATAACCTAAGAAAGCTTAATAATGTGTGTAGGAAAAATAAATATTCCCTAACATACGAAAAATAAGAAACCTACACTAACACACACAACTACAACAAGCTCAAAATATTGCACAAAAAAAACAACAAGCTCAAATAATCCTACAACAACAACAACAACAGGCTCAACAAATCACACAACAACAACAAAATGCATTGCTAGCCCGACAATACACCCAACAACAAGTGCTTATGCAACAACAATAACAACATCAACAAGGTTTATATTATAATCCCAAACAAAACATCGTCAATCCAAATACATTAGGAGCATATCCACCCTTACAACCATCACCTTCATAATATCAAAATCCACCATACACACCATACAACACCCCATCATATCAAAATCCCATGTATAATGCATCCACTATCCCATAGTATATGACATATGTTTCTCCACCAAACCCACAAGATGATATGGTATCACAACTCAAGCCACTAACACAAAAAATGCAATACATTCAAATGGGAAAAATGAAGAAGCCCTATACACAACAAAACTTATGTCCATACCCATTCGATAGAAACATCGCAATGGTAACTTTCCCTCCTAGTATTGAGGTCCCTAAATTTGATAAATACAAAGGGAGATGAAATCATGTGGACCACATCAAAGAATTCAATGTCATGTGTATGGAGGTTGCCTATAATGATTCTTGCTTGATGTGCCTCTTTCCACGAAGTTTGACAAGCCCAACCATCAATTGGTTCTCACAGTTACCTCTAGGTATCAAAACCTTCCAATAAATCATCGATAAATACATAGATCACTTTTCCTTTAATCTTGACATGGGCATGAGCTTAGAAGAGTTGTACACTCTTAAGCCAAAAAAACCTAAGAATCCTTCGCCAATTTCTTACAATAATGGAATCAAAGAGCTAGTAAGAGAAAGTACCCATTCTCGATAAACAACAAGTGGGAATTATCATAGCAAATGTTGATCCAAATCTATCCTTCCACTTGAAGATGCGGTGTATTACCACTTATGATGAGCTTTTCCCTAGGGCCCTCAACATCAAGAGATCCCTAATCTCACAGGGAACCACACAAGTGTATAAAGATAACCGCACATTCACTAGTTCTAATGAAAAACCCCACTTTTGGGCCAAAAATAAGAATGTTACTAGTGATGGTGTTGTCGATGCAAAGGTGGTATTAACTACTCCTACACAAGAAAACACCCAAACCTTGAACACACAACAACCATACACACCACCTCCAAAAAATCAACCAATGATCAAGGCTACAAACAATCAACGTGGATAACAAAGAACAAACAGTGCTCGTAAGCGACAATTCATTGCCTTAGGAGAACCTATGGAGGATGTGTTGAAGAGGTTGATACATTCTAACCTTATCACACTCCTAGATTTCTCAAGCTATCAAGAGCCACAAGGCAAACCTCGCAGCTACAGACACGGTCATTTTTGTGAATTTCATCAATATAAAGGTCATAACACACAAAATTGTTTGACTCAAATATCTAATAGAAGATCTTACTAAAGAAGGAGACATTGATGTCAACCAAATATTTGGGAATGAAAATATGAAAATTTACACAAACCCCATTCCTTATCATACAAAAGAAAAAGATTAGAGAAAAGCATTCACCTCAAAAAATGTAACCCATACTCATGATACCATGGTGGGACATATTTATGTTACTCCTTCATCACCACATGAGGAATCAGACACACGTCAAGATACTATTTTAAAACAAAGTCCAAACCCATCAATAATGTCTAGCAATATTTCATACTATAATGGCATATGTATCAAATTACGATATCTCTCCCACATATGACTTCATGATTGGGCATGTTGAAGAAGTTCCAAATGAGCAAGAAATATCCCTTATTACACCCATACCCACAAACTGTTGTGAAGAGTCTTTTACCGATGATATATCATCCACCCAAGGATCATATCAAGAGGAGGCTCTTAAGGATAACAAGAGTTACTCTAAATCAAGTCAGGATCAAGAGCCCTATTCCCAGAGTTTCACCAAGAACTAAGGGACATCTTCAAAACCATTTAAAACCCCAAAGATGTCCACAATACTACCCCTGAGATGTTTCTTTTTGATGGACATATAGACTTTCTTCATCTAAAATAAGAATCTACCATTCTTGATATTCCCACACAAGAGAAAGCAACAGCTGAGATTCTTGATTCCTACAGTGATTGTGCATCATCAACATCTTTTGAATCAACACCAACATCTTTTGAAGCAGTATCAACAAATAACAATGTCATAGAATCAGAGAAAACAATTCATATTCTTGAACAACAGGAACCCATAGCAATATCATGTGTTCATGACAAGTCATATGTAGTATTTATGGATTAGAGGATACATTATCAGGGCAAAACATTAGGTATTGTTAATACCTTTACAATGTCAGGGGCGATTTTGTCTAATGCAAACATCAACATAGAGGGCATGAAGGATCCTTGTGATGAAAATATTGTCAACACTACAACTAGTCATATCATGAATCATCACCCACCCATCATCTCATACAAAAATTGGGACCAACATAAGAAGAAAGATTCCTATCAAAGCAAGGAGAAAATCATCAAAGAAAACAAAGCAGTAAAGAAAAAAGGACAAAGCAAATACAAATGGATACCAAAGAAAAATAAAGAAAAACATCCCACTCATACTCCATTAGTCAAAAAAACTATGGGGAAAAGTCCAAAAGTGAAATTTATCCATCAAAAGCATTTTCAAATACAAAAGCAGACTTCTCAAGAAAGGAATGAAGTATATCTAGTGGTTGGTCCTAATTCCTCGAAAACCTCCATTCCCACCCATCATCACTCATATTCCCAAGTTTGGAGAGTTAAAGGTCCCAAACCATCGACCAATCCATCTCATATTCCTTCACACATAACACAGTATACTCAATTCATGATATCCAATTCTCACATTGATCATGTGTTGGTAGCTAATCTTCATTATAAAGATTTTGAAGGCACTTTATCACGATGTGCGTACATAGACAAGGTTAATTCTGGTATCCAAAAGGTAGATCAAAGTTCTCAAAAGTTGTGTTCAAGTGCTCGTATCTTAGAAAAGTAGCTTCTTCAAGAAAGATATCATTGGAACGTTATGACAATGGCCTCTACATCACCACCAAAAGGTGGTTCAACGAGAGGAAAAAATCTTTAAAATTTTTAAAAAATCAAAAAATCAAGAAAACAATAAAAATAAAAATTGTTCTCTAGTGAAAACCATTATACTGGCACTTTGGGCAAGTACCATGATGAAAACTTGGCAAGCAAGTGTTATGAGTAGAATCAAGCGTCTGTATGGTCCTTCTCAGACAAAAGCATCTCATCATTGTCATGTGATAAATCCAATGTTCACTCCATCCAACCAATCCATATTCATCCAGATATTTCAGTTTATCTTGTTCTTGACAATGATTCGGTGTATAATTCAGCTCTACTCATGGAAAGCTTTTGATAGGCTCTTTACCATTTTGTCTCATGTAGTCCAATAGATCATATCTAGCATGCTAAAACTTTGTTGAACTCTTTGTATATACATTGCCTATCTTGGTTTGTCCATTGCACTATGAAGCATTGCTAGACATTGGGGGTAGGTTCTTGCACTCTTGTTTCCAAATAACTCTTGATCCATGTCTTATATCTCATAGCATGAAATCAACATCATGATCTAAGTATCATTTACCTCAAAATCTCATCAAAATACTCATAAACATTCATAGATCCTCATCAAATATCCAAAACACTCTCAAAATCAAAAAATCCAAAAACATTCAAAATCCTATATAGCTAAAATCTAAAAAACATTTGAAAATTTGTAAAGTCAAAATCTAAAACATCCAAAACACATGAAAAATCCCTAAAAAGGTCAAAACATCAAAAATTCAGAAACAACACCATTTCAAACTACATTGTCTCTGAGCTTGAAGATAGTGCAATTTCCCATTTAATCTGGACCTATTTAGTACCCTTGCATTAAATACCCTTTAATTCATCATTAATAGGCCCCTAAGACCCTTTATTTCGAATCTCGAGTCTTATTTTGACAAAAATATTGACAAATTCCACAAAATCATTAAAAATTCTAACAACCCACCCCAAAAAACTAGGGTGGGACGCATACACATCTTTTGGCATATGAATCCCCCTAGGTGGGACCCATATGCCAGGAGTGGTGTATGAGTCCCATTTGGGCCCTTTTTAGGGTTTGGGCGAGAAATTCAAGTTTTTAATTTAAATTTTTGGTCGGTCTCAACTTTTGAGATCTAAATAATGGTAAATTAGGTGTATTTACTATATAAGCAAGCATCTAAGTCATATTTTCAAATTCTAAGAGGGCAATTTCAAGATTCAAGCATTCACAAACACTCAATCATTCTTCACAAGAGCATTCAAGAGAAAATAATTAGCAAAGTTGAAGCCTTGGAGCAACATTATTGTGTTTTTGCAGATCTTCAAGCTCACTTTCATGCAAGATCTAGCATTGTCAAGGGTTGATAATGGTTGCCTATGGTGAATCATGGTGGATTCTAGGTTGGGGAGATACAACTAGCCATCAAGCCAAGCCTAATGACTTGTTTCCTAAGTGATTCCATCCTCCATTATCACTCTACTTTCAATCTAAGGAAGGTACATACATCATTGTGACTTATTAGGGTGATTAGACATCTCCCACAGTGAGTCATTCATGTTCAGGCTTCATTCATGCATCTCATTCTAGCACATCAGAATAGGGTTGCATTGCATTTTAGATTTCCTAATCTTAGACACACTGAAGGTTAGGGTTTATTGTCATGTTTACATTCAAGATCCATTATTTCTATCAAGGTTTAATTACCAAACTCCCCCCATAAACAAATCAACTCTATATTATGTTTTGTAGGTCTTTTTATAGGTTCAAATCCAAAAATTAGATTGGGAGGGAAGAACAGAGATTGGTGAGTAGATTTGGACTTTGAATTTTTGAAAAAGTAGAATAGGACTAATACGCCAAAAATGGCATATGAGTCCCACTATAGAAAAATTTCTAGATTTTTGCAGATCCCAAATCTATACTGTTAGAAACCTATTCCAGACTAGAAAACCTAGCCTGGGACTAATACGCCCAGACTGGTGTATGAGTCCAAGTATGCCTTAAAAGAAACACTTTCAGTGTTCTAGAGCTTATTCTAGACATATTTAGATTTTCAAGTGTACACTTCTGAATTCACAGTCTTCTATTCTCATTTACACCCTTTTCTAGGTCATTTAATTAAGTCTTGCATATCTTTAAGTTTATGTAAAGAAATTTTTCCCTTAATCTTTTTTTTTTTGTTTTTGACTCTTTTCTTTTTCATCTTCGGGATGAACCTGCACTTAAATTAAAGGTTGCTCGAAAAGAACACAATGCGCCATGTGGTGGTTGCACAGTTTTTGTTTATCATCTTCATTTCAGGAGAAAGTAAAAGCATGTGTCATCTTGGCAAGAATTGCCTCTAAGGTCATTTTCATAAATATGATATTCCCCGCCCACTCGACATGTCATCTCTTCACTTCAAGCAAGTTACGATTTTAAGGAATGATCTCTTTGGATGGAATTTTTTGGAGCATGTTAGGTCTTTCTTGCTTTCGAGGTGGAACCTTTGAGTCGGCATCATCAATCTATATGGCCAATCAATCATATTTTTCCAGGATGTTTTCTAAGATCCGATTGTTTTTCAGCTGCAATCTTTGCTAAATATCTAGGGGACATTAATTACGCAGTTGAGAATTAATGAGCAAAGATTTATGTAATCTAATTAGGATCTACAATCAGATCGTGAGCTATTAGGTGCAGGCATCTGGCAATATTTTCTTCTAGAATGTTGGTGGCGGTCTCCTCTTTTCCAGCTATAAATACATGTCGACAACATATGCTAGGAATTTTTTGAAGTTTTAAGAGTTTAAGATGTTAGAAGTTTTGTTTTCTTTCAGTTGAAGAAATATTTTACAATAGAAAGTTTTACAGGACACTGCTATTCTCTAGCATGTTATATTGTTTTAACTCGAACTATCATCGAATTGGCATCCGACCTTTCTTTCAAGTTCATTTGATATTTAAATACGATTTGTTTAGAAGAAATCTTTGAAACTGTGCATACTATGGCATTTGTAAGGTTCCTTCTTTGTGTTTTCGTTCATGATAAAAAAACTGTGTTAAGCTTATTTTGATAGTTCGAGTAGTTGATTTTCATGTTGTAGGCTTCTATAATTTAATAATAACTTTCAGAAATTGGATTATGTCAGTTAAACTTCTCCATTTTCTTTAGTTGTTGTTTCATATTATGTTGTATCAAGAAGAAGGGTTTTCTGTAATTTTTTAGATATTTTGTTAACTTTTGGAGCCTTTTTATGCTTAATCAGACCTTAATGAATGCTTCCTGCAGGGAGATTTGAAAGACTACGCTGTGCTTTTATTTAGCCTTTTTTGTTCGTTCTCTTCCAAACAATGAATGGTTGTGGCATTTTGTGTCTATTATATCATTCATAAAATTGAATTAAGGTTTGAAATGTTGTAAAAGCTTTGGTGCATCTCCATTTTTATGTTTTATATTTGCATTCATTTCTACTTTTTCTCCCAACTCAAAGAAGAGTTGAATTTCTATAAAAATCCTGGAGGTATTCAATGAGGCATAAATTGATCCCCCACTTGCTCAATTTCCCATAAGGTTGTCAGAGAGGTGCAAGCTTTGATGATCAACAATTCTTTTTTTGGCATGCCCGGTGGGACCCAAAGTTTTTCGAACGTCTGATGGAAGTCAAAAATATTTCTTGAATCAAACTAGGAAAATAGGTTGGAAATTTCATGCCCATAATCCAAACAAGAGCATCCTCAAGAAGCCATTTCTAGTACTTCCAGTTACCTACCTCAGTATCAAGGAGATGAAGACTTACATGGTTTGTTTCACCTATAAGAAGTAATAGGGAAATAAGTGAAAGCCCAAGATCCAAAGCCTTATCTACTCTACCAAGGGGAAAACTTTTCAAATCAGAATACCAATATACCCAATTCATAGGAATTTGTTCTCCATGGCTCATATAGCTGCTCCTACTCCTAGAAATTTCATAACCTGGGATAGTGGTAGTCTGCTACAACCATCTATGCCCCTAGATATATGGCCTATTGTACCTGCTAACACTCTTAAGGCTATTCCAAAATTTTCTAGAGAAGATCTCAAAACCCCCTCCGAACACCTCCAAGATATAGTAGGGGTATGCAGAGTACATAACATAGCGGAGGGAAATATTTCTCTTAGGTTCTTGGTTGCATCTTTCAAAGGAAAAGATCAGGATTGGTATCGATCCTTTCCTTTCGATTCTATACACTCTTGGGATCAGCTTGGGGAGAGACTATTCTAACATTTCTCAAAAGAGGGAGATCGCTCCTCACTACTACATCAATTAATCACCATCAAGAGGGCCTCGCAAGAGGCCATGGCCGATTTCAACTCCAGGTTCCATAAAACATGGCAAAGAGTTCCTATGAATGCTAGGCCTTAAGTCGTAATGGCGTTCATGTTTTATCTAAAAGCTTTCAACTCAGATATCATAGTCATGATAACCTCTATGGGAGGAGATATCTTACTCGACGCATACAACCTAGCTATGAGAGTGAAAAATAGTTTGATCGATGTTGGAAAACTACCACCACAACCACCAATGCATGTATTCGCAGAAATCTCTAGTGCCCCCAGGGAGGAAATTACTCTGAGAACCTCTACTCCACAAGCAACCACGTCGACCATGCCACAATCCATGTATGTGTACCTTGGTGTGCAACTGAGCACCTCGGGCTCCTCCTCACTAGCGGTAGAAATGAACGATATGAAGTCTTATGTGCTCTTTTTCTAATGAGTTAGTCCTCATCACACGACAACAAGCAAAACCTCCAAAGTAGGCCACTCAGACCTATCAAGGGGGAGACCATCCTATCAACAAAACACGTACCAAGGAGCCTCAAAAGGAGGGGGTCAGCAAACGATGTTCGCCAACTAGATATCCAATTATTATGTCGCTTCAGGCTGTCAAGAGAAGTTCAAGCAAAGATCTAGTACCAGGATAGAACAACTTAGCTCGGAAGAAGAAAACGCATGGTGCTTCCCGTGCAATGATAATCACATGCCCCAAAATTTTCTGAGAGGAAATCTATAGTAGAAGATAGCAAAACAAAGAAACAAGTGAGTACTCTCGAATAAGGAGGAATATTGAAATGGAAAATGCCCACTTTAGGGTACAAATGCAAGGAATATCTTTAGAAAAAGAGATGGATATTGCACCAAACCAAGCGCTATTTTCATGGATGGAGGAAGAAGATGTAGTGTTCGCAAATGATGCTCTAACAACTAGTGCCTCAAGAGAAAAATTAGATTACAATACGAGGTCTAAAAGAAGGATCATGGGAGAATACATACAACAAGCTCTGTCACGTCCACAACTACGTCAACTGCAACTATAAGAGAAGAAATCTCTACAAGCCATTGCCTAGGACCTACTCCATTATCACGGACTCCGTCGTCCCCAGAGAAGGATATGGATAAGGTAACAAGCCCGTTCATGACAGATCATTTTTCCTTGAAGACAAGAGAGATACCACCATTCAAACCCAAGGACCTTCCAATCAAAATTCTCAATGTGGTGGAACAATTGAAGAAGGCGCATGTTAACGTATCTCTGTGGGACGTCATATCCATTCCTGAACAAAAGACATTGCTCCAAGAAGAATTAAACAAGGAAGAACAAATACCATAGACGGATGTGATTCTATTGTGCAATTAAAATAAAGACAAAGAACTCGCTTAACAACCCCAAAATTCGCAAGTTGTAGCTTATGTGAATGACATGGGAAATGTGAAAGAGAAAGAGGTAAGAAAGCCAAAGCCCATGCCTTTCTTTTTAACACTTATTGTGGGAGATAAGCTTTTGCATATTAACATGATTAATTCGGGATCTAGTACAATGGTCATGCATAAACAAGTGGTTGATGCCTTGAAACTTAAGTATGAGCCCCTTGAGAAGGGAATCATGCAATTAGATGGGAAGAAGGTTCCAACCATTGGTCACATCAAAGATCTATCTTTAACCCTCTTCTCATGTCCAAGCCAAATAGTCACACAAGAAGTAGTCGTGATAGACATTCCCTCGATATTTGGAATGTGCCTTTCAAGAGACTTTACAACAAAGCTTGGAAGATATTTAGTGCTCGATTGGTCTCACCTAATATTAAGGACCAAGCATGGGGTGAAGATGACAATACTTTCTAAATATTTTCATCTAGAACACATAGCAGAAAATGCAATCATATGCTTTGATCACAAAGGGAGAAATACTATTTAGAGATGATGGAAGACGAAGAAGACACGAGTGATCAAACCCCCGAAGAGGAGGTCCTCCTCAACCAATTTATTGACTCCAACCCATTCATAAAATTTGATGCGACGAGACTAGGCACCTATGTGATCTTCGACGATGATCAAGTCTTTCCAATATTGATAAAGGATTGGGAAGAACATAATGATCTGGGTGACAACCGTCTATGGACAATATATTTCGATGGCACCAAATACAAAGCCAATTTTGGAGCAAGTGTCTGACTAGTGTCTCTAATAGGGTTAGAGACCCTCAAGTCTTTTCATTTTCAATTCCCATGCTTGAATAATGAAGCAAAATATGAAGGCTTGGTTCATGGTTTGATCCTTGCAGAACAAATGGGCGTAAAGAGAATGCAAGCATTCGGAGATTCATAGTTGGTTGTGAGACAGGTCCATGGACAAGCAATTATGAAGAATATAAGAATGAAGTCATACTGACATCAGATATGGGGTCTAATTGAGAGCTTAGAGGCTTTTAACATTCAGGTTATCCAACGCTCCTAGAACAAGGTTACTGATTGAATGGATTCTATTGGTTCATAGTCTAAACCAATTGTTGATTCAACAATGAAGCATAACGTAGTACAAATTCTCATCCGACCGACAATTCCCAACAATGATCAAAATTGGAAAGTATTTGAAGACGATATACAAATCGCCACCTTTTTACAAAAACTAGGAGAAACTCCTAACTATTCACGGTCCGAAGAAGAGCTTTTCAAAGGGCAAGTGATCTAGTTAAAAGGCAATAAGCTTCTTCGAGTTTTAATCTCTCTTGAAAATATTTTTGACTGTGAGGACACAAAGGTTCACTATGGATGAGAGGGATTATGAAGAGCTTGATGTCAGAAGTGGCAAAATGTTCAAGGTCAGAAAGGATGTTCCGTAGAAGGATAAGAAAGACTAAAGGGTTTATGTTCTAGATGTGACAAGGTCATAGCCTGGACCTACGATGATCTTAGAGGGTATGATTTGGGCATAATTCAACATACCATAGACTTGGCCAAAGGTTCAAAGCCCATCCGACAAAAACAAAGGCTGGTCAATTCGAAAGTAGAAGCATTGATGGAACAAGAACTCACCAAATTAATCAAATCAAGGATCATATACCCAATTAAGCATTCCACTTGGGTCTCTAATCTGGTATCAATTCATAAAAAGAATGGTGATATTAGGCTCTGTGTGTATTTTAGAGATTTGAATAAAGCCTCGCTAAAAGATCACTATCCTTTGCCATCAATGGAGCAAATCCTACAGACTGTGGTCGGATTGGAAATGTTTCCATTTCTTGATGGTTTCTCGGTTATAACCAAGTATATGTAAAAGAAGGTGACTAGCATAAAACAATATTCACTAATAAGTGGGGAACGTTCGCATACTCAAAGATGCCCTTCAAACTTTCAAATGTTGGTGCAACTTTTCAACAAGCAAAGGATGTCACTTTTAGAGGATTAATTAATCAGATTATTTTAATATATCTAGATGACCTAACAATCTTTTCAAAATTAAAGGACGGTCACTTTAATCATCTGGAAAAGGTTTTCTAGAAATTTCAACAGTTCGAGATTTCCTTGAATCCCAAAAAATATGTTTTCAGAGTGTCCCAAGGCAAGCTACTCATTTTTGTGGTATCAAAGGAAGGAATAGCGATAGATCCTGAAAGGGTGAAATCTATAATGAAATTGCCTCTACCAGTAAATCATAAAGGGTTGCAGTATTTTCTAGGGAAGATCAATTTTTCCAGCTGGTTCATTTCAAACTTCGTAGGCATCGTGAGAACTATCACACCGATGCTCAAAAAGAGCCTAATGTTCAAATGGACCCCCAAAGGAAAAGTATATTTTGAATAGATAAACGTAGCCATCTCCACCGCCCTGGTGTTGGTTAACCCAGAGTTTTCCAAGGATTTTTTACTCTATGTGTACAACGACCAACATAGCATAGCTTTGGTCCTCACTTAGAAGTACGAAGGAAATAATAGAGAGCATCCCATTACATTTCACTCTAGGACTCCAAAAGGATATGAAGCTAGGTATAACTTTCCTGAAAAGTAGGCTTTTGCTATTGTTAAAATCCTAAAGAAGTTTTGACACCTGGTATCGGACACTAGAATCACCATTCTCATTGCGCATCCCAGTGTGCGGGAGTATATCATTAAGGGAGAAATAAGTGAAAAGAGGGCCAACTGGATCACTCAGATCCTAGAATACGATGTCGATATTAAACCAACCAAGCTAGTTTGGGGAAGAGGTTTGTGTGAATATCTTGCATAGGAATCAAGTTCCTTAGCTTAGAAGGAGACTGATCAGGCGTACACAAACCAGTTCAAGTCTAATGATTCTTGGGTGACAGATCAAACACAGTATATGCAAAAGGGGCAATACCTGACCATCCTCCCACCTCACAAAAGGTGATACTATCAACTGCAAGGAATTTGGTATGTACTAATTAAAGGTACATTATTCAAAATAAATTATGATGGTGTCTTGCTTTGATGCTTGAATAAGCCATAGGCGGAAAGAGTTCTAACTAAATTTCATAATAGTCCTGAGGGTGGACATTTCTCTACCAAGAATATTTCCTTGAAGATAATGTGAGCAGGATATTATTGGCCTTCCATGTTTACTGAAGTGCACCATTGGTGCAAAAGTGTACTTAGTGCCAATATTTTGTTGGTAAAAGAAAGAATTTTTCCCTTCCCTTGAGCCTGATTGTAACTAAGGAAACCTTTGCTCAATGGGGTTTGGATTTTGTCAAGATGATAAATCCTATTTCCAATGCTGGCCATAAGTGGATCCTTATGGAAATCGACTACTTCACGAGGTGGACGGAGGTCATTTCCTTAAAAGATGTTACAAAAGGCGAGATTGTCAACTTCCTTGAAGAGTTGGTAGCAATATTTGGTTTGCCAAAAACCATCATATTTGACAACACATGAGATTTTGTGGGTTCAAAGATGTCATATTTCACCCTCAAACATGGGGTTTACCTAAAAACATTATCAAATTACTACCCACAAGGGAATGGGTTAGCAGAGTCGACCAACAAAAACCTAATTAGATTAATCAAGTGCATTGGGTTAGAATGAAAAAGTGGCTAGCACAAGCACCTGAGAGCAGCTCTTTGGACCGATCATATTATGCCCAAGTAGATCTTGAGGGCCTCCCCTTATGAATTAGTATACGAGAAAGAGGTGGTTTTACCTATTTCCATAAAGATCCTTTCCTTGCAACTGTTAAAAGCCCCGAAGGTTGAAGAAAGCGACGAAATGGAAGTAAGGTTGGTAGAACTCCTAAACCTTGAGGAAGATAGGTAAAAATCTTATGAAGCCATGATCGGTCACCAACAAACAGTAAAATTATGGTTCGACAAAAATACCTTCAACCTAGATTTTAGGGAAGGAAGCCTGGTACTAAAGTACGATGAGCGCACTGCCAAATTGGGACAAAATACAAAATTTGAAGCGCTATGGAAGGGACCCTTTTGTATCAACACATCCAAGGAAAAGAATCCATATGCTCTAGAAGACATGGAAGGTAATGTTCTGGATATACTGGTAAATGGTATTTATCTAAAAATTTCCCATTAAAATGCACAAGTTCTTTAAAAAAAAATTACAATTATGCACCACATGTAAATTTTTTGTAATATACAATTTAATTTTGAGAATAAAGCCATGAGAATAACATTGGAAGAAATGGAAAAGCTACTATATTATATTCATTGAAAAAATTACATTATAGTATAAGCCCAAGGCTCTGGGAGAAGCTGAGGCTTCTTTTGAAAATCCAAAAAGATCTATATTGTGAAAAGGAAAAAAGAGAGGCAACAAGCAAAAAATAGTAAAATCCAGTCATCATTGAGTAGTCAAAAGAAACTCTTCATCAGTTTCTTCTTCTTCTCCTTCTTCTTTTCTTTCTTATTCTTATTCTTTAACAGGGTGAAAAGGGGGTCAAAACAACACACACAAGCATGGAAAACTAGGGACCTCAATCCTCATTCTTGTGGTTGTACACTAGGAATTCAAAGTGCTTTTTTGGAATCAATCCCACCAATGTGCTCCATGCCAAACTCCCTTAGGAGGAAACTGGCTGCAAAATGAGATAGCAAGTGATTCCTCTCAAGGTCCATGGTTCAAAAGTTAGTGAGAAGAGGCAGCCAAATCATGTCCTCCCCATAGTCGACATGCTTCTAAAGGTCCATAGAACTCAGAATATCGCCACCAGGGATGGCCACTTGAACAAATTTTTCGAGCTCGTCCAAGTACAGAGAGTCGAACATGGCATGACACAATGCAATTATCCAAGGCTTGGATATATCCAAGTCGAGAATGGAGGCCACCAAGCGGGAAATGACATTGGAATTATAGCGTCGATGGTTCTTGTCCTTCACATAGTCCTTGTTGAGCACCCACTTGAACGCCACAACAATGATGCAATCATTCTTCTTCACCAAGCGTTTAATTCGGTTGCTTGTAATTTCACCCATGAAGGAGTATTGTGACCTTCATGGAAAGAGCCGAATGGGAGTGCCTAGACCAGATGACATGATGGCAGTAAAAGTTTAGGCTAGTGGAATGGGAAATAGTAAGAAAAGCTTGTTAAAATAAAAAGGCTATTTTTGAGTGAATATTGCAATAAGGTGGCATAGCTATTTATAGAAAAGATATGCCAGTTAATCCAACCAACGGAAATTCCATTTCTCATTGGATGACAATGGAGAAAATATCAAAACAACCAGAGGGCAAGAGGCAGATTATATGGGAAATCTGGCAAGAGGCCTTGAGAAATAAATTTGGATGTTGGGAGTAAATGCTCACATTGGCTGATCGATGCCATGTATCCTTTTCCATCATCAACACCATCTTGCTTGTTTATACGAAAAGACATTGATTAACGTATTAAGTTATGAAAAATTAAATAGGCACATCTTTTCAAAGCATGCTTCACATAGCTAATGCTTTCCAATGCATTTGACTTATTTGTGATTCAAGAGGCATCAGGAAGAATGTACTAATTCCATTCTCACGATGAATTTGGCATTCTCGAGGGATACAGATCCCAAATCCACACATATCACCTTGGTGAAAACATTTCGTGGACCAATGGTATTGATAGAGACTTAATTGCATGTACATGTAAAATAATTAACTACACCCAAAAGTAGATTTTGCTAAGTACCAAAAAAACAAGTGGTCATTTCATCAAAGAAACTCTCTACAACTTCTCGGCACAACAATGGTGAAAGGATCAACATCTGGTCAAAAGGTTGGAGCCTCGTTCAAAAAGATAGGTTACATCAATATTTTTGGGAGGGATTCATTTTCCAATGCCCCAATGTTAGAAGAAAGAAATTTTTACTATACCAAATCAGTGCAACCAGATGATCATTTCAGAAGAGAGGTGGTGCACGATTTTGCAGACAACATTTTCAACTTGAAATTGGTGGCTAACCCTAAAAGCCTTAGGGATGGGGCATTACAAAGAATGATTAAACATGGTTTAGTCGAAGGTTTTGTATCATAACTCTGAATTTTTGGTTTGCCACAATTCATGTTGCCTGCTATACACCCATGCTCAGAGCTGGTAGACGCGTGTGCTAAAAGATTTGACAAGGAGGTAGGGATTATTGTTGGAAACAAGATAAAGGTTACAATTTTTGTGGCGGCCATCCATGATATTTTATGTATTCTTGCAACCTAGGGCTCTGAGCACTTTGATGAGGAAGAAATGGAAGGATTCTTGGAAACCAAAAGTAAGAATGTGCAATTTTATGAGGATGAAACAAGGGAAAGTTCAGAGGGAAATCATTTTCCTTTCCCTTTGGCATGCATAAAATTCAAACAGGATACACAATTTGTTTTCTTAATGTTGGATTGGATTTACGTTTTTGATGATGATGAAGAGGTCCATCCTTTTCAGATAGGCTTGGCTTTCATGCTTAAGAAAGATAAAATTCAGAAGTATTTTGATTTTTCTGATGCAATAGCTGAAGCCATGCTCGAGCAATTGGAGACTTACAATACTGAATGTAAATTCAAGCATTCTACTTTCTTGGTTTACTTGATCTTGCACCAAAATTCTAAATTTTTGGAAAGAACGGTGTCATTATCTAGGTTTGATGTAAAGGGTTTATATTGGCCAATTTTGGTCTAGACCCATGTGCTTTCAAAGATATGGGATTACTATTAGTTTGTGGATTATTTCATGAGGCCAGTGCTTTTCGACTTGTTCCCATGCCCTTTGGGTTGTTTTTCCCTTGAGGTCATGCAATGGATGAAAGGATAGCCGATACCAGTGGATTATCTCCTGGGTGAGGATTTCACTTTTATCAGATTCCATGGTTTCGTCCTGGAGCCTTTTAGGCTACCTAAATTTGTAACAGAATGGGTTTTCACTTTGGAGGCATGCCAATAGGAAACTATTGCCGACAACATTTATGGCTCTGAGAGACACAAGACAACACTTTTTCTGACCCCCCTCAATATTGCCAATAGTCAGGTAACATTAGTAAAATGGAAGGTGAATGAGGTACTCACTAGCAAACTGGTGCACTTATGCTTAGTCCTTATCTGCAACAAATGGGACTACAAACCGACAATGTACCTCCCAACTTTGAAACATGAGATTTGGGAATATTTTGACTCGAGGAGGAATCTGACCTAAGAGAGGAAAAAAATATATGTTGATTTGTCCCACATACCATTAAACTGACCACTATGGTTGAACCTCTATGTCCAAACTATGAAGTATCAAAGGAACCTCCCGATGGGGGAATCCTTCAATACGCAATTAAAATGTCTGGGGTGGTTGGAGAGAAAGAAAGCAAATTTATGGAAGTTCCAACAAGAAATGAGATGCCCCAATGCAATATTCAGAGAGCTTTGGCCACATGATGAAAGGTTTGACAAAATTTATGACAAGGAGGCTAATACTGAGAATAGTAACCCTGAGACCAGCCATGAGATCGAAGGGGAAGAGCTTTTGCGCCATGCTTCCCAGCCGCAAGAACTAGATAGAAGAAAAGGATCGAAACAAAAGGAATCAGAAGTCACGTCTTCCGCCAGTGCCCAAAGCAAAGGAAAAAGAGCTTGACAATCCCCAAAGAGGTCCACTATGATTATTGATGACCACGTTTCAATAGGATTGACCACCAAAGCATCAAAATCTACCAGTTACGATCATGCAACGAGGAGGAGATGAGTCCAAGATCTAGGCGGACCCGGTGCATCAGTTAGAGAAGAAGTGGAGTCTGCTCCGTAAATTTTTTTGACCACAATGACCTAGGTAAGTTTCACTCACTCTATTTTTTTTCCCTCTGCGTCTCTAGTTACTCCTTCACCCCCATCTATGGAGAAGGGTCATCCATCTACGAAATTTGATCTTTTGGTCCTGAATGAACCCTCAACCATTTTCAACAATGAACCTTGTGAATTACCCTCATGCGTCGAATGAGCATCATTCGCTTCAACCACTATTGATTCTTTAATCACCCTATCAAGGGCCCATTGAAAGAGCTAGAACATCCATGTTTCTCATTACTCCAAGTCCATCCGCTTCTGGGAAAATGTCTCTCCTTCCGCTCACTTCCCTTTTTACTCTGACATTTTTCCCCCCTGCTCAATCTGCATATGGTATCCCATCGTTTTCTATGATAACGCTCCCCTTTGCCTCTCCACAATCCCATACAATCGAGGTTTCTCCTTCAATCACCCTATTCGGTCTCCCTCCAAGTGCTTCCATTGTTACACAAAGCATTCACACCCCACAAAGTCTCCAAGATCATTTCTATGCAATAAAGTAGGCCTGACAAGATAGGAAACAAAAACTCCAAGTAAAATTTTCCAAACAACCAGCTACTAAGAAGATTGAAGCTTGCTTTAATGAGGAGAGAAATTATTTGTTGATCGCTACCATGAAGCTGCTTGTATCCAAACCTGGGGGAGAGATGTAGATGGAAGATTATGACATCAGAGCCATGGGTCTATATTTAAATGAAACTCGCCTACATGAAAAGGTAGTTCTAGCTAAGGCCACCCAGAAAGTGGTGTATACTGATTATGAGAGGTAGGATAATAAATTGAAGACGTGAGGTGGAGTTGATAAATGTAAGGGATACTGTGAACAGGCTACAAATAGAAATCAAGGCCAAAGATGTTGAAATGGCTCACATAAGGAAATTATAGGATTATCAAGGGGAAGCAACTAAGTTTCTTGAAGAAGCCCAAAATGAACAAATTCAACTGTATGTTGAGATTGAAAGGTTAAGAGTTGAGCTTGTTGTTGAGCACCAGACAAATATAGAGTGCCGACATATCCTAGAAAACATGCAGAAGGAGTTGGATGGCATCTGATCTCAAGCTTTTTACAATCTACAAAATGCCCAAGCGAAAGCAGAAAGGGAAAAACAAGAGAAATAGGAGATCGAGTCTTCTCTACAAGATTGCGACCAAGAGGTTAGAAGGTTGAACTTCAAATCAACAAACTCCCTTCGAGAGAATGGTCAGATGGAGGAAAATGTGAAAGAAATGGAGTCTCAATTCCATTGAGAATTAACTGTGGTGCAAGGATTCAGGATCCTACCGACATTGAAAAGATTGATATCCTTGCATTGGGAGAGGATTGTGGTTTTAGTTGTTTCTTTAAGAACAATCATTCAATTTTTGAAGGATGCTTAGGAATTAAACAAAAAGGTTGGCCCAGTGGTTGACCAAATACTACAAATATATGCTCCCCGAGCCGCAGAATCTAAGAATTTGATTTCCAGATTGTGCAAGGCCACTGAAGAGGTTTTAAGAGATGTAGGGAGTCTTGATCAAAGGGTCATCTCAAGAAGGGTAGGTGAATTCATCAACTGCCATAAGGTCGCATAAAAAATAAAGAAGCATCAAGTAGTGTTGAACAAGAAGGTGAATGAGATTAAAAGGGAGTTTAATGTGTTGCTCGATTATGGGTTACCCGCCCTCTTCTCACCAAATGGAGGAGTGTTGTCAATTGAGCAAATCATGGATGCAATTAGACAGAAATCCCAAGCCTCTACAATACTCTCAAGTTTAAGCCTGATGCCCATTGTTGATGAAATCAAGCAAGAGATCTTTCCCCTTGCTCGGCTCTATTACCACATCGGAGAACTTTGTCTCATCAAGGTGGGTGGGTATTTATTTTAAGGAAATATTTGAGTTTGATCGAGCATATGAGATTATTTGCACTCTTACTCGGCCCACTAGTTTGGAATCAAAGGAGCAACACTCCTTCTTCCTCAAACTCCAGGAATTTCTAGAGCTCTAGGTTCGTGCCTCTACAAGCGAAGGCCCCCTGTGAGTTGCCAAAACTATAAAGTAATTTTTCCCTTAATTTTTCTTTTTGGTTTTTAGCTCTTTTCTTTTTCAGCTTTGAGATGAATCCATGCTTAAGTTAGAGGTTTCTCCAAAAGTGTGCAATGCACCACATGGTGGTTGCACGGATTTTTTTTATCATCTTTCTTTCGGGAGCAAGCCGAAGCATGTGTCAGCTCGAGAGGAATTGTCTTTAAGGCCATTTTCACAAATTTGAGATTCCTCGCTCGCTCAACATGTCATCTCTTCGCTTCGGGAAAGTTATGCTTTTAAGGAGTGATCTCTTTGGATGGAATTTTTCGGAGCATGTTGGGTCTATCTTGATTTTGAGGTGGAACTTTCGAGTCGGTGTCATCAATCTATATGGCCAATCAATCATATTTTGCTAGGCTATTTTCTAAGATCCGATTGTTTTTCAACTACAATCTTTGCTAAATATCTAAGGGACATTAATGAGGTAGTTGATAATTAATGAACAAATATTTTTTCAATCTAATCAACATCTATGATCTGAATGTGAGCTATTAGGTGTAGGCATCTGGCAGTATTTGCTTCTGGAATGTTGGTGGCAGTTTTCTCTTTTCTAGCTATAAATAGATGTTGGTAACATATGCTAGGAATTTTTTGAAGTTTTAAGATTTTAAGAAGTTAGAAGTTTTGTTTTCCTTCAGTTGAAGAAATATTTTACAATAGAAAGTGTTACAAGACACTATTATTCTCTAACATTTTATATTGTTTTAACTTGAACTATCATTGAATTGGCATCTGAACTTTGTTTTCAGTTAATTTGATATTTAAATACGATTTGTTTAGAAGAAATCTTTGAAACTGTGCATATTATGGCTTTTGTCAAGTTCCTTCTTTATGTTTTCATTTATGACAAAAACACTATGTTATATTTTGATAGTCCAAGTAGTTGATTTTCATGTCATAGGATTCTATGATTTAATAATAGCTTTCGGAAATCAGATTATGTCAGTTAAACTTCTACATTTTCTTTAGTTGTTGTTTTTCCATATTATGTTGTATCAAGATGAAGAGTTTTTCGGAATTTCTAGATATTTCTTTTAACTTTTGGAGCCCTTTTATGCTTGATTGGACCTTAATGAGCTCTTCTCGTAGGGATATTTGAAAGATTGTGCACTATACTTTTATTTATCTTTTTTTGTTCGTTCTCTTTCCAACAATGAAGGGTCGTGGCTTTCTGTGTCTATTAAATCATTCATAAAATTGAATTAAGGTTTTAAATTTTGTAAAATATTTGACACATCACCATTTTTATGTTTTATATTTTCATTTCCTTCTACCTTTTCTCCCAACTCAAAGAAGAGTCGACTTTCTATAAAAATCCTAAAGGTATTCAGTGAGGCGCGAATTGGTCATCCACTCGCTGAATTTCCCATAAGACTGTTGGAGAGGCACAAGCTTTGATGATCAATAGTTTCATAATTAGGTTTTGTATTTAACTAGTCTTTCTGAGCCTTAGCTTGGTGGTGAATCCTCTTGTAGTCATAAAATACACCCTAGGACACCCCTATTGCAAATCGCATTCCCCCAATTCTATCCTTGGATTGAGATCTCTAGGATTTTTCTTGAATGATATTTAGAGAAACTTGTTGTTCTATGTCCTAAACCATAGAGCACCATTTTTCAACTAATCATATATAAAAAAATTTAGATGAGTAGCCACCTTTTTATTGATGAAATTATGAGTGCTACCTGAGTCAATCAACACTATTACTTTTTGCTTCTTTACGAAACCCACTACCTTGAGAGTTTGTGGGGTGCTAAAATTGGAGTACATGAAAATAAATGATTGGTTGGGTATCATGTTATTCATCCTCTAACTCCCTATCACCTTCTTATTTTGGTTCCTCCTCTTCTTCCTCACTTGGACCTTCAATATAGAATAATTTATTTTCAGTGCATTTATGTCCTTGGCTATACATGTCACAATTGAAACACAACCTTTTTTCTCTCGTCTCCTTATTTTTTTGTTGAGTCAACCTAGTAGGTTGAGGTAATCAATTTGTAGGATATCTCCTTTCACTTACATTTACAATCCCTTGTTTCCTACTAGTCAAAAAATTCTCCTCAACTTGTCTTGCCATTAGTATTTCTTCTGATAAGGATTATGGTTGTAACAATTGTACTTCATATTTTATGTGATCCTTTAAATTGCTTAGAAATGGTTCCTTCAAATTTTATTCTATCACATTTACCACTCTTAGACAAAGGGTTTGAAATTTTTGAATATAATCCTTGACCATGCATGTTTTCTTTAATTTAGTGAGTTTCCAGAAGTAGTTATCCATAAAGTTATCTCCATAATGGGTAGTAACTTCCTCTTGAAAAATTAACAAGGTGACCACACAACCATTCTTTCTCTTCTCATAACATACCCAAAAATACCAAATAAATTGATATGGTTCTAGGTATAATAATTCCATAGCCACATTTTGTTCACTAGGAACATGATGAATATCAAACAACTACTCCATTTGGCATAGCCAATTAGTTGGATCCTTGCCATCAAACTTTCTCATATCCAACTTGGGTATGAATTCCCTTGGCATATGATTATGAAAGGACAAATCCTTCTTGAAATTAGATTCAATTCCAAAGAATTCATGTCCAGCAAAAGCATTATATCTTCCACCTTACTAGCTGAATCTTCACCCTTACACTTCATACCCTCAATAAGTGATTTCAATTCACTCATATCCTTTTGTATGTCCTTTTTTATTGAAAAAATGTCTTTAGTCATCTTCTTCTCCATTGATGAAATATCAACCTTGAATTTGTTGATTTCATCCTTAGGGTCAACATCCTTAATTTCTACCTCATCATTCTCTGAAGATTTCCCTAGTGTGGTAGTAATTTTTTCGCCTCTTGTTGCAGGCCTTTTCATGATGTAAAATCACACAAATAAATTTAAAATAATTTTAAAAAATTATTGTAACTTACTAGGGCCTAGATCGCAGTTCACTAGAAAATTCTCTCAAAAATTAGGTGATTTGCAACCTTGCAAGTGACTTTTGTGGAAACCCTGATTTTGTAATGACTCATTTACACTTAAAATTATTTAAAATCTCTACTATAGTCTCTCCTATTAACTCTTCAAAAACCCACCAAAAATCCAAAACCAACTCAATATGATTTGGGAGATATTCACATTCTAAACAAATTAAGTAGAAACCCTAATTTTTCTATAAATCAATCAATTCAGCTCCAATTACTCTAAAATCTAGATTATATCTTCTTGATTATTTTCCTCAAAAACCCTTTAAAAATCAAATATTATTTTTCTAAAATTAGAGAGATATGCTCTTCCAAAAACGACCTTCAAAATTGAAAAGAATGCCTTGTCGTCATAGTGCCAAGATCATGCTCTGATACCACTTGTAATGAAATAACTTGTACAATAGAAGAATATAATAAGAAATATGCTGAAAATACTTGATAATAATTGAGAATAACAAACCACTTTGAGGGGGGAAACCTCCAAATATCTCCAATGAGAACACCATTCACAATTTGATGATGCAATAAGACTCATAATATCCTATATATACTTTATTTATGCCTAGGATATCACCCAGACATACTTAGATAACCCAATATAAGCCCCAGTTTGACCTAATTAACCAAATAAAAATATAATAATGATAATATGACTTAATTAGGAGTTAAGATAGCCACAAGCCAACTATTCATAATCTAATAAACTATAATATTAAGGGTGTAGCATCAAAGAATGCTTGACCCTTAGTTGTACAATTAATTGGCAAAAGAGAATATGCCATCACACTCTAACTTTTCCCTTTTAATTTTCCTCACATTTTTTCCATCTGGATTTTTCTTAGCCACTTCATTATTTGCATTCTTATGCATAATATTACTTATGTGTAAAACCAATTTTACTAGCTTCAGTTCACTCTCCAAGTGAAAATTTGTAAATGTAGGCAATTAGCCACTTAATGGTACTAAAATAATACATTTTACCATGCATTTGAACTCTTAAAACCCATCAATTTCATCTATAAATCATTTTGAATTTTGTTGAATAGTTGGCCTATAGTCCTTTTCCTACACATTTAGCCTATAATCTATTATTTGTATATATAATTGATATTTTTTCTTTCTCCAACTAAACATTTTGCACCATTGTTTGAATGTCCCCATTCCATACACATTATCTTCAACCTCATTCCTCACATGTAATGAACTCTGTAGAAGCCACTTGAAACCTTTCCACAACACTTTAACAACTCCAATGGGTTTCAAAATATCACCTAAGCCTCCAAAAACACCAGAGATCACTCCAAATCATGATCAAAGACACTTTTGAGAGTTATATGTCATCAAAATGTATTGCCAAGAACTTTTATCAACTACAATGTTGTTTAAATCATCTACAAGTCATGATTAATTTTGTAGAGGTGTTTTAAATCATAATTGGGTCATGAAAACTCATTGCAAGTCATTTTAGAGATTTTCAAGAGCCATTAAAAATTCTTAAAACCTCTCAAAAATGATACTAAGGTGCGAGAATTGCACTAGGAAAGTTTTGGAAGGTAAAAATACTATTTATCTACTTGCAAATGCATTCAAAACCTTGCCCCAAGCTATTCAATGTGAGCAATCATCATTTCCATGAGCAAGTTTTAATGAGGAAAAAATACCCCTAAAATGGCATTGATCTGTTAAAAGAGAACAAAAAACTTAAAAAATCAACCTGCATGTCAATGAAATTCCTATAGTAGTACCTTTCCTAGTCCAACTCAACAATGAAAATAGCCAATTCAAATATCATCATAGGAAAATAAGTCATTGTAAGTTTGGAGTGTTTAAATTTTTTTAAAGAATGATGGAGTGCTTTGCTTACACATGGAAAAACTTGAACATTAATATGCAAGACCGGTTTAAAGAGGGAAATAAACATTTACTGAGGTCTTTAGCTTGTATGTGAAGATATAATTGTAAATTATGCCCTACATAGTCACATTGAGCATTAATGAAGATTTTTTAAAGGACCTTAAGTTACACGTGAAGAATTAAAAAAATGATGGGCATCACCTTAGTTGAGTCAACAAAAGGTAGACCAATCAAATTCCTATCACTAAGTTTGAATGCATCACAAAATTGAGGAGTGGGAGGTGCATTGAAACAATGATGGTGTGAATTTTTCCATATGAACCAACTTCCCTTAGTCTGTAAAACATTAGCAAAATAATTATAATTTTTGTCCAATGAAAAGACCACATTACCAACTGAAGATTCAAAATGTTTTTTTTTAATGAAACCCTAATTTTTTTTATTAAATATAACCATTTCATGGGACTCACTTGTGTCAGGGAGATTTACTATTTAAAACTATTATTTATGCCCCATAAACATTTAAAACACTAAAAATATTTAAATATTTATCAAATTTGACAACATAGTGAAACTGGCAATTTAAAAACCCCATGGGCAAGATGAAAAAATCGACACTAAAAGCACATATGATGTTCAAAGGCTATGAAAATTTGTAGAGGGTCATTATAAATTAATTTTGATCCTCGTGTTGTCTCAAAATGTGCACAAAAAACTAAATTATATGGGCTTCTTTGTGATTGGGGCCATCTGGCAAGCCATTTAACCATTTTTCATTATGACCCTAGAACTTCGTTGATCATCATGAAACTGAAATGATGGAAAATGAACATCAACACAGTCACTGAAATGAAGAAATTTAAACATTTTTATGACACCTTACAAACCTACTTAGAAATGCCAAAATATTAAAATTATCCTAAAAAATTGTCTAACAACCAAAAAACTAGGTTTGGATGCTCTCCATGAATTATCTTAAAAAATTTCCAGGTGGGTTTTCAATATGAGCCGTGAATTGCAAAATTTTCATGCTAGTATTTTTAGGCCAACATTGTCACAAGGCTTAAAAATAAGGTTTCTATACAAAACTTAGGTCATTATGCACTAGAAATGAGGCAAATTCTTAGGTGTCAAAAGAACCATTTGTATAATCAACATCCTTAAAATTAAAAGGCAGGAGACCCCTTCGGCCTCTTCCCAATCTTTCCGTAATTAATCTTCAAAGAGTAGCACTAAGAGCAGAAAATCATAATAAATAAATGAAGTGAATGAAAAATCATGAGAAAACCCACAAAAGAATTGAGAAACAAGACGAAATGAAATCCATAAGAGAGCATTATAGCATACATGACCTACAAATAACCCACTTCAAAAAGTATTACAACCCCCTATTTAAGCTACACTGAATCAACAAAGAACTACTACCAAGGTACTTACAAATATAATATTTATTTAAAAATAATCCTTATCCTTTATGATTGAAAAACTCCATACCCTATTCTAAAAGCCCTCATTTTCATGTATGTAGGAGGAATGCTAGTCGAGGTCCAAGAACAAGGATGTATAAAGTAATAGCATGTGTGTAAATAAATGGTGTAGTGGGTTTGTTAATAAATATAAATATGTATTAATTGGAAAACATTTATTATTTTAAGAAAATTAACTTTTTATATACAATAAAATAATTTTACTAAAATTAATCTAGCGTTATGTGGAGATATAATATTTGTCAAGTTGAAATATTGTAATAGTACAATTTGTTTGGTTTTGTAATGTTCAATTATTAGAAGAGAATTGTAACATTTCATTTAAAATAAGACAATTGAAAGAATTAATATAGCAACATATAAACAAATGATGGATGAAAAAAATATTTGTATATTCAAAATGTTTTATAATAAATTATTAATATTTATTTAATTAAAAATACAACACATAATATGTTAATAAATTTTACTAGATGGGGTTGGGGAGGTTAATCTGCCTAAGAATGTGCGAAAAGACATAAAGTTGAAGCCACTAGAGGAGGGTTGGATCAAAATCGACTTTGACAAGGTTGCAAGAGGTAATCTAAGGATGGTAGAGGTTGGTTATGTGGTGAGGGATCATGAATGCAAAGTATTAAGGTTGGTAGGAAAGAAAATTGGAAACACAAAAAACAATGATGCAAAATTTTAGGCAGTATTACTAGGATTAATAACAGGCAGAGAATTTAAAGCAAACAAGGTGCATTTGGAAGGGGACTCTCAAATAGTGGTGAATTCAATAAGGTTGGGTCAAACACCAAATTGGAAATTACAAAGGTGGTTGGCGAGAGTAAAGAAGGCTTTACAATGGTTTAAAGATACTATCATTTCACATGTCTATCATAAAGGGAATGACTTGACAGATGAGGTGGCCGAAAGGACGACTGATATGACATCAATGAAAGTTGACGTTAAATCGATGATGGATTGGCACACCTTCCACTACCAATAGGAAGGATAATATCACTTAGTGTGGGTACAATCTCATGGCACAAGGTGCGAGCATCATCACACATGAAGTCAGAAGGGGAAAGGAAAGAAAAGGAAAGGTCCTTTTATAGTCTACAATACTAGGCGATATGTTTTTGGGTCTACAGATGGATTACAATATATGAGACTCTTCATACTCCCAATATGAAGGAGGCACCTAACTCGTGCTCCACAAGGTGTACATACCTTACCCCCTGCACGATTTGAAATTGTGACCTCTCTTTCAAGAGTACAAGTTCTCCACCATTAGGCCAACTAAAAAAGAATGACAACTTCAAGTAATCGCAATGGATCTTTATTACCACACAATATGGAGGTAATTGCATTGTAACAAATGACAAAAAGATGGACACATACATTTGGAGCGGTGTAGCTGATCATGGAGATTTCAAAACAAGAGTGCGGGTGGTTTTGCACACAATTAGAATGGTGTTGGGGGATGAATACTTGAGTGGCAATGGCCACTCCATGTCAACATGAACATAGCATTGATATTTCTTGTCATCCTCTTCGATGTGGGAGAATTGGAGGAGACGATGGAGACCTTGATGCGAAAGATTGTCTAGACAAGGTGGCATGGAGGCATGAAAGGCTACCTCAATCGTACCATCCCAAGGAGGGATCTCTTTCCCAATGGAAGACTCATATTGAAAGGCAATGTGGATTATGGGCCACTCCAACAGTTTGTAATCTAGAGACTGAACATGAATTTCACGACAAGGAGGAACCGGGCGAGGCTAAGGATCAATTTCCTGAAGGATTGTGTGTAGGGCATCGTGACAGGTGATGGGAATTGGGCATTTGCGCTAGTGCAGGAGGGTGAGGACGGGCCTGAGGAAGGGAATGAATAAATGTAAGTAAAAAGAATACTAAAGACGTTGAAAGGGTGAGCCAAATTTGATAATATAATGGCTCCGTAATGGTGAATTAGAACCAGGCGTAGGTTTTTAGGAGCTAGTGGTTTCTAAAAACTTTTCTGACAAATCCATTTCATGTGTTATATTTTATTAAGTAATACCTTTGATTAATATAGAATTATTTATCAATATCGTATTTAAGAAAATTGAATACAAAAATGTACATAGTATGACAAAATCAATCAACAAGAGGTTGAGGGGCCTTCAAATCAAAATCAATCTTGACCTCATCCATCATAGGATGTTTATGAAGAGCATTCTTCAACCAATAGGATGATTTTGAGACCTTAAGGAACAAACAATCAAAAGTCAAATGTCTTGTCGCAAAGTACCATCTACAATGGAAGATGTCTTCGTAATCCAAAGGCTAGCTCTAAAAGCAATCTAGCACTTGGAAAACAGTCTTCATTGAAAGGAGGTTTGGCAACCAATTCCACTAGAATACAAGTGAAGTTGGTGTGAAAAATTGCACTATCATGATTCACTTGAATGAAACAACTCACAATGTTATCAATATTCACATAACAAGATTCACACAAAAAAACAAAGAGGTAGATTAGAGAGGTCAATCCAAACAAAGAACAAGTTGAAAAATTTAATATGAAGATATGTTAAAAAAAAATAACACATAATTACAAATAATTAATTACAGAAATCTCATTATAACCATATTTACCAAAAACAAATATTAAAAACATTTTTCAACATTCAATAATATTTATCAAAATCAAATATTACTAACATTTTTTAAACAATTGAGACAACTATATTTTATAAATGATTTTTTTAACATTTTTAAACTGAAAAGCTCACAACAAACATACTATCTATGCAGTCAACAGAATGCACATTTAACTATATTTATTAATTAAAAATAAAAAATGAACACAGTAAAACGTGCATTCTGCTGACTGCATAGGTAACGTCCCACAACAAAAACCCTATTTTATCATTGGCAAATGTTAGAAACACAAACGGAATTGATTTTATTATTGGCAAATGTCGATTTCATATACAGGATTCAGTACTTCTGATCTATCTGTGTGAGCTGTCATAAACTGAAGTCCCCTGCACAAAGATTACTATTGACAGACGACCGCATTTGTATGCAAAATACAAACAGGTCTGTACAAAGCAAGCGTGGAGCTCCAGTTGCTTTCTATTCGTACAAAAGCTCCACCACCCTCCCATGTTGGCTTCCTAACATACAAAATATCCACCGCCCTTTCCCACTTTTCTGTACCACTTCGTTCCCCGCCGTTCACCAAATAGATAGATTTGAAGCAGAGCTCCAATATCATACTAATAATAGTGGGAGTGTGCAGAAAATTGGGTTCCTCTTGCAGCTGTTATGGCCGTCCTTATAGGAAACTGACGATCGGTGAACAAAAAATACATCTTCGTCTTTGTATGTTAGATGGTAAGCTAGGCAGTGTCATTCCTGGCTTTCTGTTTTTCTCTCCACTTGAATACATCCAATCTCCAGCTACTTATTGTGTCAGTCACTGAAACTTTATAGACGATTAACATCGACATAAGAAGTGAAGCCAATTGGCAATTCTGTACTGAAAGCATAAAAGCAGATATCATGCATTGGAATGCTGCCAGTACTTAATCGTATACTTGTTTACAGAATAGAGCCGTCTCGGCATTTCTAGGTGTACAATGCACGGTAGATTTTAGTTTTATAAAAGTATAAACCGTCCCCTCCTCCCAAAATAAGTACACAAGAATTATATTCTTGTTGCTGCTTTACTGTTTGTACTAGCTTTGTTTCAATATCATGATTAATTTTAGCTGAAAAATATATATAAGTTTTTAGATTCTTAATGTAAATAAAATATAAAATTATTATAACATTATATTTAACAATTCTAAGAAGACAAAGTATTTTTTTAGTTCTACCTCTAATTTGAGTGTTCTAGAGGTTACTTTTAAATTTGTCCAAGGTTTTTACATCTGTTTATTTGATGATCATGTGGATTGCTCTAGATCTTATAGAATCTAATTGAATTACACAATCCTTTGATACATTCTCTTAATAGTTTTCCTTGCTTTGAACTCACCTAAGTTATGGATCCTTAAGATAAAATTATTTCGTTTGGTTGTCTATAAAAATAAAATTATGATCTTATATAATGTATCTGAAAGAGGATTTATAACCTTAATATGTGCCCATTGTGGCATTTATGTTTTCTTGGATTATTATCTTGTATAGTGAATTTTTTATTTTCTATTGAGTGTTTTTGGATCCTTTATGGATTGTTGTTGGACTTATTTCTACTATAGTCTCCCCCCTTCTCGCATCCCTTCATTAAAGAGCTTATAACTAGTTATTCATCAATTTTGTTGGGATCTTTTGTTAGAGAGCAATGCTAAGATCTTTAAAAGTAAAAATCTCATCATGATTTGAGTGAGAGATAAAAAAAAATATGCATTGTCAAGATCAAAATGCATTCTCCCCCCTTGAAGGTGGAACTAAGAATTTTTGCTAATTGGAGGATATTCATTAACCCTAATACTATAGTGAATCTTATGCTTTCTCTCAAGAAAGCTACTATTTGGACTTTCCATGATCCTAACTAGATTAAATTGAATTTTTATACAAGTGACAAGAGGAACTTGCATTAGGCCAATGGTGAGGGTATCATTAGAGATCATAAAGTGGATTTTGTGGTGGATTATGCAATAAACATGGCAATTCAAACTAATCATGTTGCTAAGGCTAGGAATACATTCTGAGGAATTTAGTTAGTCAACGATCTCAAGTTTTCTCCCATCTCATCATCAACATTGACTCTCTTAACATTATCAAATTCCATAAAATATGGATTCCTTCATAGACTATCAAAAACATTATGAAGGTTTACCTTAAAAAACCTTAAGAACTTCAAGGAAGTCAAACTTGACATACTTATAGAGAAGATAATAAACTAATTAACAAAGCAACTAACATTGAAGTTGGGGTGTAACATATGAAATTGCATACCCTTACAACTTCATACTATTTTTTGCACTAAATTTTTTGTCAATCCCCTTAGCATGTTTTTAGGCTCATTTTAGCCTTTTTCCTAGATTTTTTATTGTAGTTTTAGAGACCTAAATTTAACCACTTACATTTGGTCAAATTTATCCCTTTTCATCTAAATATCCTCTTACCCGCATTAATTAAATAATATTTCCATTATTTAATTAATACCCCTAAAGTACTCTAATCCCTAAATAATTAAATACGCTATCATCCATCCTACCTTACCCATTCTATCTCACAAATTAAATAAATAATTTCTATTTATTTAATTTACTCCTTCAAATGTAACATCCTCCATCACTTTTTCCTAATCTTAATCCCAATCCCAATCCCCACTTAACCTACCAACTAAACATGTGCACACACTTAATCCAAGATTAGGTGGGTCAACCCTCTCCCAACCCTTGATCTCAAAATCTAATCTTGGTCATTCATTCATTATCCTTAAAATCTTTTTATCCAAAACTTAGCCATTTTTCATCTCTCTCACCCATTTTTCATTGGAGCGTCGTTATGCTATCGAAATTTCGAGTGAGCACAAATCCAATCAAACGTCGTGGAAAAATCTACACAATAGGAGACTTTGTATGTTGGTTTGAACTCCTCATCACCCTATCTTGAGTGTTTTGCTTGATTTTCTTGCATTTTAAGTAGATTAAAAACACTACACACATCTAGCATGCCCAGTGGGACCCATGTCACAGATATGTTTTATTGTTTGCTTGTTGTTTTAATTTTGCAGGTTCAAGTTCCATACACAGGGGCGAATCTTCCCTCGATAGGCAAGTTCGCCTAATGCAGGGGTGAACTTGCAGTAAACATGGGAGAACGTGCTCCCGCCCTTCTTGAGAAAGGGTGAACCTGCATGCATCAACCCATAATAGAAATTTTAAAGGTGAAACCACTCACAGAAAAGGCGATTGTGTAGTTGCCCCTCCTCCCGAAAGGTGATTGCGCACTTGCCTGTCCATCACCTGACGTACAAAGATGATCCCGACTTCAACCTTTCTGCAGAGGCGAGTTTGCTTCTCGAACAAGCGAACCTGCTCACCCAATAGGCACATTTGCTCCCGCCTCTTTCCATATAGATGAATTTGTAGATAGGTGAACCTATGACCTGAACAGGCGACTGTGCTAGATACAAAGGCGAATTCGCTCCTGCTCACAGGGGAAAAACTACATTCTAGAGGGGCGAACTTGCAACCTTCTTGGGAGAATTTTCCACATACAAGGGTGAATCTGTAGGGTCTACAGAAGGTATAAAAATCCCAATTTTCAAAAATAAATTCATAGCGCTTTATAGTTTCCTTTTCAAAAAAAATTCTCTGAGGGCTTAACCCCTAGACCCCTGTGCAGGGGACCAAACCATCCCCCTGCACCCCCCTTTTCATTGGGTTGGGTGTTCCACCCCCTTGGGCTAACAATCATCTATTTTTCATCATTTTATTTGGCATCTAATCATCTTCTTGTCCATCTTGTCCTTGCTTGTCTAAGATCGGAGTATCAAACTACTAATTTTTATGTTGCAGGACAAGCGGTCGAAGCCCCTATAGTTAGATTTGTGTGTTATTTATCATACTAATTTAGGCACACGTAGATTAATTAAAGGGTCAATTAATTTGTTTGTCATCTTTGGGGGTGAATTGTTGACATATCCATTCCCGTTACACCTTTCGGTGATCTTGGGTGATGAGAAATCGTAATTCATTCCAGTCCAGTCCAGTCAACCTAGGAGGTGCTAGTGCATCTAAGAGCTCCCCTTGCACTACATGCGAACTTGGGGACCAACCGAAGCATCTAGTGCTTCCTTCCTTTAGCGGGACTTGCTTGAGATTTCATCACTTGAGGGACGATTACAACCACATGTTATTGGTGGGGTATATAAAGGGGAGAGAGCTAAAGTTGTACCCCAATCCAGTCACATTGTGTTTAGCAAAGCGTTGAAGCTAGGGTGATACCTAGATAAGACGTGCAAGGTTGGTTTGAGTTTCTATTACCTTGTTGGGGCTCCCAACCTACGCTTGTGATGGGCTGGTGTTCATGGTTCTGCCTCATGTACCTAGTGTATATCGAGGATGCATGAGATAGCCTTGTTTATCCTAGATAAAGACCCATGTTTTAGCCACGGCTTGGTGTAGTGCAGGGGATGCACACCGTACCCTAAAGTTACTCACCAGGTACTCCCTTGGGTTGAGGTAGAAATACTCGTGGTGGACTACGATAGTCCTCGAGTGAGAAAGAGAAGGTGAGCTTGTGACATTTGCATATGACCCTATGCCACTGCATCTCTACCTATCTGCCTTCGTGAGAAAGGGTGATCTAAAGAACCACCCTAGTATCATGAAGTATTAACCTTGGGATGTCCCCTCAAGGTGGTGGGCCTACATCGAGTTTCTAAACCCTTATCACTAATTCTAGTATTGTGTTGAATGGCATGTTTTCTTGTGCGATACCACTGCTTGTCGTCAATCTGAGTCTATCCAGCTTACTGCTTTTTGTTTGTTGTGTCTTCAGTCCTTTGTTGTAGTCTCCCCCTACCCTCAATGGCCAGTTTGTCTCTCATAGAGATGAATTTGCATTGTGGACAGGCGACCCTGCCCTGAACAGGGGCGAATCTACATCTTGAGTCCGGTCTAGGTCATCCTTTGGGCAAAATTATCCTTGTCAAGCGAGAATTTTCTTGTGGGTCCCTTCGTTAGGCAATCCCACATCCACCTGTTCCTTGAATAGGTGATCTTTCCTTGTCCTTAGGCGAGTCTTTGTTTAGTCCATGTCATCCTCATCCACCTATTCCCTTAGAACGGGCGATCTTCCCATCCTTTTGGCCGAGTTCATGTTCAATCTTTGTCATTTGCGTCTGCCTGTTCCCTTAGAACAGGTGATCCTGTCATCCTTTTAAGCAAGTCTATGTCTAGTCTATGTCATCCTCGTCCGCCTGTTCCCTAAATAGGTGATCCTACTACCCGTAGGGGTGATCCCGTGTCTTGTCTATACCCTCTATGTCAATACACCCCTTAGAATAAGCAAACTTGTTATCCATAGGGGCAATCCTGCTTTGATTCCATAGCATCCCTATCTGTACATATCCCTAGATAGGTGACTGTCTCCTACATAGGCGATTGCATCATCCTGTGTTTGTATTGAGTCCTTCCCTAATTGGCGATTTTGCTTCTTTCTTGGGCAATCCTACATACCGCTCCATACAATCAATCTGCATAGTCAATCTTGTCTTTACCAATAGGTAATCCTTATACCTACATGGGTGATTATGTGATATCCATAAATAGGCAAATTTGTGATCTAGAGAGGCGAATGCACTATACATTAGAGTGAATATGCTTCCCATCCAAAATCTAGAGAGTCAATACTTCATATCACGATTAGCCTATATCTTCCTCAGTATGAAACCATAGTCCAATCATTTTTCCTTTGCATATTCATCTCCAAATTATCACTTTCATCTCATCAACCCTCATTAATCTATCCAAACATTATCCCCTTTGAGCAAGGAGTCAGTTAAGCTTATCCTTCATTCATCCAACAATCATCCTCATCATTTTAGCTCTATCCTTGAACTTAGGAATCTAACCTGTCACACCCTCTAATCCTATCCTAAACTGAGATTCAATCCAATCCTAATATGAGCTTAAATCAAATCCCAATCTAAGCTTAATATACATCCCAATTTGAGCTTTTGTCCCTCTACATCGAAGAACTTTTGATATCGAAACAAATCTTTAAGACCCCTTCTTTCATGTTCTTCTAATCCATTCTATTTATCTTTTCATCATCTGTCCTTTCTTTCCAATCATCTATTCCCATCTTTTCAATCCGCATTCATCCGATCCAACACCATGAATCCTTATCCTTCATCAATGCAACCAAATATAGTGGTCAAGGGGAATCCCAATTATGTTGATGATGATAATGAAAGTCTTGTTGATCAAGATGAGTATGATATAGATCCCCTTGATGCTATTATTACTAGAAATATTTCCCCAACCATCTTCCAAAACCCAATCACTCCTCCAAGCTATCCCATCACACCTTCATCCACATGATGCAGGGGCATCCAAAAGATTCAATTAATTGGGGCAAATATCATTTAGTTACAGAGCATCGGTGTTGCAGTGAAGTTTTGTATGATCGCTAGCTTAGTATATTGAGGATAAGAAGTATTGGATTAAAGGGTTTGTTGACAAGCATGTCTAGTTTATCCACCGGAAGTTTCACAGGTTCACATAAAGATTTGATCAAGTTATGATATTTTGTGCTATAATAGTTGTTCAGTTGCTTTAGTTGGTGTTTCTGAAGGAAGATGATGTGATTCTAGTAATCTAATTTGTTGTGGATCTTCAGTGGTAATTTGTGGTTGTTTCTAGATCATGATCTATCGGTGTTGTCAATTTGCATCCATTTTTGTGCTCATGATTGGTGATTTTCCTTCGAGGAGTTCATGTTTTCCTATTCTTGGCTGACAGGATGATTGTAACATGTTGTGGATCTTTGAGGCTAATTGTTTAAGGTGTTTTGTGTTTGAGGCATGTTGTTTTGGGTCCCTACTATGGGCCGAACTTGGTAGATGCACATTGATAATTGCTTATGGATTTGGGCCGACAATTTGTACACTTTTATATATTGTTGGGTTGACATCTAGTTGATGTTATCCTTGGATGCAAATATATACGACCGATTATTTTGAGGAGATTGATAATGAAAAAGGGAAAGAGGGAAGACATATGTGTGATATGTGTGAATTTATGTATGCGAACAATGTTCTAACCTTTTGAAGGCAAAGATGAAGTGTGAAGAACAATAGTCATGAAGCATGGTGATGAGGTGTTCTAATCCAGTAAGATCAACAAAGCAGAGAAATCTTGAAGCAGAAGGAATAATCGATGAAAAATTGTTATTATATGAATTGTTTGTAATTCTTGGGCTACTGCCTAGCATCTGCAAATCCTGAGTGGCATATGTAATGTGTTTTGAGATCACAATATAATGAGGAATGAACTTTGAAGGCTAGGTTTTATCCTTTGAGGTTTTTCCCAGGGTAATTCTTGTGTCATTTGTTCTCGCATATATGTTATATATCCTTATGTCAATTATCTATTAGCTTCTATTGCATATCAATAAGATCTGAGTGTTAGTTGTTGAAGTTGTGAGGTTGGACAGTCCCTCACCAAACCCTCCTACCTTGGTGTTCATCAAATTGTATCAGAGTTGGTTCTGAACCTGTTGGCTAGTTGAAGATTTGGTTACAAATCTATGAATAGGTTATGAATCTGTTGGATGGTTGCAAATCTATTTCAGAGCAGGTTGTAGAGATGGTTGAAGATCTGGTTGCAAATTCATCAGAGAAGGTTGTGAGTTTTTTGGTTGGTTGCAAATCTATTTCAGAGCAAGTTGTAGAGAAGCTTGAAGAGCTGGTTGGGAATCTGTTGCGAGATGGGGAAGATTGGGAAGAGGATAAAGAGGGAAAAAGAGAACCTGATATGTGAAAGGGATACCTTGGAGGAAGAATTGTGCGAACTCAGGAAGTATAATTCAAAATTGATGGAGAGGATGAAATAACTAGGAAAAGACAAGTATGATGCTCTTGAAGAAGAACTGTAAATTGAAAGGAGAAATAAAGAACTAGAAGAAGAATCGGATAAGTTTGAAGAAGGATTCATGTTGTTTAAGGAATTGGATAAGAAGAGTAGAGATCTGGAGGAATGTTTGAAAGAGTTGAACAAGGAGAAAATTTTGCAGAAGAAGGAAATATCTAGCTTGAAGGAACATGTTAATCAGTTGGAGCAATCACTTATAGCATGTCAGAAGAAGAATGGGAATCTGAGACCTAACCCTGAACTTTGTGATGTTTCTTGTGATACTAATGATTTGTGTGATGTTGGAGTGAGGTTAAAGATAACAATTTAACTAAGCCTGTAATTGTTGGAGATGGTATTGGTTTCAAAATCATGTAGAGAATGGGATATGAAGGAAAAGGATTGGGAAAGCATCAACAAGGAATGACAAAACCTATTGTACCAATAATGAGAGCAAAGAGCGAAGGCCTTGGATATGTCAGAGGTAAGGATGTTGTTACAAGTTCAAAAAAATCGAATCAGGGAAGAAAAAGTATGTATTGTTCACATTGTAATAGGCGGACATGAAAAGGAATTGTGTTGGGATTTACACCCTTGTAATTTTTTTGGATTATCATATGTTTTGGATTAATTGGATGGAATTTTTTCAACAAGTTTAAGAATATACTGATTCACTCCCCCCCTCTCAGTATGTTGGATATTTAACACCTTGTTTATTCAACCTTGCTTTGGCAACCCTTAACATTCATCATCTATGAATCAAAGCCTTCCTCTCGTCCAAGCTCTGCAGGTGATCCTTGATTATCGTTTCCTTTGTAGACTCAACTTGGCAACATGCAGATCCTTCATTTAAACAAGGCTCCCGATACATTTTATACAAAGGAACTATTATCTCATTCTTCCTTGAAGAAGTACTTTATCCCAGCAGAGCCCCATTATGCAAGTACATCCCCATATCTTCATTCACCATGCACATAGCAAAGGAAATCAATTAAAATGAGGTATCCATAAAACATTAATGAAAACTATAATCAGGAGCAAATACTACTGTCCACAATTATAGGAAGGGGGAACTTGAATTTCAATCCACAGGGTTCCCCCCTTTCGGCTTTGATCGTTCCTAATCTCACACGGCTTCCACGAGCTATGAACATCCAGCTACCAATTTCCTTCTTATGAAAGGCCTTTAAACCTGCACCTACACACAATTGAAATATCTCCCATGATCAACTTGGTTTAAATCCCCTCCACTGAAATTCATATGAGTTCCTTGGATTGCAGGCATCGACCCATCCATGTGATGCATATCTTGCTATTAGTCGAGTGCATGTGTGGGCTCACTTCATCCCTTGTTAGCGTAATTTTGATCCTTGGCTTTCTTTAACAAGACTCCCCGTCGAGAAAAGTGGCTTCCTCGGTCCATTTTAAAGTGACAATTCCACCCATCCCAACAATAAACCATTCTTGTCTACCCACTCGATCATGGCACTCCTCAAAACTTTTGTTTCCTTGTTACTTTATTGTATTATGAGCACAATGTTGTATCGTTGGGGAGAAAAAGTGCAGACTTCATTCCAATCGATACCGTCTATGGGCTCGAGAGTGTGGGGTGATGTTGTTAGCATATCGTTTATGGGTGTATGAAATGGTCAAGTTGTGAAAAAGTTCCATGGAGAACGACCTTGGTGGTGGTAGCCTCACAAAGAGGTGGTCACGGTCGAATCAATGGCGGGTTCCGCAGGTCAAAAGTTTGCGGGTGCTGGAGAGTGGAACGCTGAGGTGAGAAGGTCGCGAAGGGTAGTGGTGTGGAGTGAGAGGAGACCCACACGAAGACTCCCACAAAGAAGTTGCATGTAGGCCGTTGTACAACACCTCCCGATTTCCCACCAGCCCCGTAGGGTTTCAAGATATTATAATGGATATTTGAGGAGAGTTTCCTTTCAACAATATCTCTAGGTTTGGAAAAACATACACATGAATAAACAATTCAAGGCGAACGATTAAATACTTAAGAATTGTAGAGCCTTACCTCCCCCTCACGATGTTGCCCGATCTTATACATAATGTGAGGAAGAGTCGTTGGGAGGCAGTAGTGAGAGCACCCCCCTGGGTGGCCATAGAGGTGGCAGAGTCTGTAGAGGAGGCTGTCGCGGGGTGAAGCATGCGGGTGGTAGCCCCTGAGAAGCCACTATGAGAATCTCATTCATCAATGACCTAATAAGCGACGGATCCCACAAACAAACAACCCACAACACACGTACACTTAGGCAACACTCCTTATAGAGATCATTCAAATCCCGATGGCGAAGTATCCCCATTTGTCATTCAATCTGATCATGACTATGGTACAATCAGGTGAGAGCTCACACTTATCTATGGTAACCAAATCTTAACCAGTCATTTTACTGTAAAGGATTATCTTCCTTGATTACTTGTGGGAAAGACATCAAACCTCGACTAATTAGATGGTTTTCATGAGTTTCAATCATGAAGTATTTGTTCAACGTGTCGAACACATCAAGAAAGCTCAACACCCTGATTTTCACAAAGTGGAGTTCGGGCATTATATGAGATGGGGGCCATCTAAATAAAAATCTCCATTTTCAACTACTTTGCAGGTCCGGAGGTGTCTTATGCCATTTGTGGCCAAAACATATGTGGTGCCCGCATGTCCATACTCTGTAGTGGCCAACCCAATTTCCATACTCTAGTCTACACAACTTTCGAATTAAGAGGTGAAAATATTCAACTGGCTAGTGCAAATACGACCCCGACCCCTCTCTCATGTATCCTGTGCATTTCCTTGCAAAACCACGAGCAACAAACCCCTGTGCCATAATAAATCGCGACGGTTAAGATCTTCGCAAATCATATGAACAAAGATAGGAACTTGAGGAATTTAGAATCTTACAGTGAGGGATGTTATTTCTTTTTCAAATATCTTCTTTCCTTAAATAGCCATTACACTCCCTTTGCTGCCTTCTAAGATGTCAATGATCATGATTGAGCTACAGGCTTATGACAATGATGACATGTTTGTTGATATTCCCTTAATGAAGTTTGCATTGACTTCCTGTGAAACTGACGCATGGAGATTTTATTTCATCAGTCCCTGAAAGACGGTCTTCATGCAATCAAACTTTAACTCCATCTGTCATGTATTCTTCTTGTCCCCACGGGCGGGTGCATGGAAATGGGTAACAATTCCGTGGACACCCCCTAAAAGAACTTTGGAAAACCATAATGCGAGCATGTTATAATGCGTCCGCGTTATGGCTCGTTATGTCGAGCCTGAGGCTCGACAACTACAAACCAATAACGCGCTTGTGTTATTGACTGTTAAAAGAAAAAAAAGAAATGCAAATCTCTCATTCAGATTTTGACTAGTTTTTTTTGCTGCCGCGGCCAAAACCACCACAATTTCGCGCTCGCGTTCTAGGAGGAAAATTTCAACAAATTTCTTCACCAGCAATCTCTATTTTTTTGCAACAATGGCGCAACGACGACGAGGAGCTATGAGAAGTAAGGATTCTATGGTTTTTGTTTTGAATTAGTTAGTTTTAGGTTGAATTTGATATCTATTTATTTGAATTTTTAGGAGATGCAAATCAACTTGAAAACCCTCAAAATCCTCAACAAGAAGACCAACCAAATCTTCAAGATCAAAATCAACCACAATATCAACCTCCTCCACCAATGACTCAACCCCCTCTTGGCACTCAACAAATGAGTGAAATTGAGAACAACAAAAAGAGAATTGAGGATTTCATCAGTAGGTTGAGTGATCCAAATGGTTCAACCGTAGAAAGAATGACCCTAGCAAATTCATTAAAATATATGTTAAAAAATGTAGATTCAATTAGCAAACAAATAACTGGATAGCAAGATAGGAGGCAGGCGACTATGGATTATTATGCAAATAAACTATCATACAAGGATGTGAAGGATTTAAAAATTACAAAAGGTGATTTGTGCTCGTTATTCACCGACCCACACATAAATCAAAATCTTACCCTCAAAGCGAAGAGGTTTCCTATCCATTGGTGTCACCACCAACAGATTAGGGATCGGTTTTATGATAGGTTGTACATGGTTTTCGATTACCCACCATGCAACAATTGCGAGGTCCCACAATATTTCCTTAGGAAACTATAGAATGAGTTCATATTGAACAAAATCCCAAATTATTTTGATATGAGGGATTTCCAGGGGAGAGGTGGGGGGTCAGCTCAAGATAGACCTAGTACACAGCCGGATTCTATGCAGCAAGGTAGACAAGTTCTCGCTAGGCCACCTTGTGAGCATGTTGTTATGCCTTTCGTCGTTAAGGAAAGTGTTGACGTAAAGACATTGCAGTCAATCAACACTTTAACCCAGAGTTTCATCCATCATACTAGCCCTATTCTACAGTGCCATCCAGGGGAGTCTTCGAGTGGTGTCCTTCGAACACATGCGTGTTAATCTTGCAGGGCTACTTGTTCATATGACCCCACCAACACTCAAGAGACTGGTACGTAGGATCCATTTGCAACTATGGAGATGGAGAGGGCAACTGACATTTTGCATGAGGCATATGGTATTGATAGTCAGGTAAAAGTTAGTGCATGTGTTCATTGAATTTAATTTATTAAATTTTGATTTTGAAATGCAAGATTAACTAAATTTTTTTTATGATTTTAATAAAATTGTAGGGTTACAGTGTTCAGACTAGATACACTGGCCCCCCACCAACCTATTTCTGCAGTACACCTATCTTTAGGGTATGTAATTAGTAAACAATTATAAATTTATTACATGTTAATAGCATTGTTTTACAAATGGTAATTTAATATGCAATTTTGATGGAACACTTCCCACTGGCGGTGGATTTACTCAAACCTTCACGCAGGTAATAAAATAAAGAGCTTAACTAATGAATCAAATACTTAATAGATTTGTGTAGTTTATATGCACATCGTTGATTATGTTGAATATTTTGTTGTTTTATTTTCAATTGTTGTGAGACGATACACCTCCGAATGTGACAAGGGCAATGGATATTGGCATGACATTTTTTATACAATCATCGATGGCTCTGACAGAAGAGGTATGAAGAAAATTAGTAAATTTCAATTTATATTTGTTGTTATAGATGTTAGTTAGTGAAAAATCAAACCATTATTGATTCATGTAGTTTAATTTCTATTTGTATGGTTTATACAGGGTTTGAGCACGCCTGAACATGGGCGTGAAGATATTTCCCTCGTGGAGAGAGATTGTGAGATGGTTGTAAGTGATTATTTTGCCAAATATATCAATTTTAATAATGTAATCTCTATATATTCATGTCTTTACTTTTATTGTAACAATTAAAATTTCACCATGAACTAAACCCTAGGAGGAGTAGCAGGAGCACTCCATGAGCACAACAAAAATGAGTGACAGACCTATCGTCATCCGAGTGAAAAGGAAAGGGAAAGATTTTATTTCCAGGGTATGGAGAGCAATGACTTTTGATTCCAAAGTCCTTTGTTGTATGCCTACGTGGTAGTTTTGTACATATTTTTTATTGGACATATTTGACATTGTATGCCTATATGGCATTCTCGTAAGCCTATATGGCTATTTTGTATATATATTGATGTATTCCTACATGGCTATTTGGTTAATACAACTATCTTTTATCGATGCCTATCCATATTTGCATTCTAAATTGATGGTTCAATAGTTATGAGTTACGTGTATTCAATACATCACCCAAAGGAACCTTTAGAGAAAGCAAGAGTGTCTTTTATCAATGCTTATACTTATGTGATTGATGTATGTTTGTGTATGGGATCATACTAATTTCTATTTGATGATGCTATTGTGTCTTTAAGGTTTATTTATTAAATGGTGCATGAAACAAGTTTTAAATCCTTAAAAATTCTTTGAATTTCTTAGGTTTTTCTATTTGTCGAGTCTGGGCTCCGAGCCCAGTCCAAGTCAAAAATTGGCTTGTCAAGTCTGAGGCGAGTCCAAGTCTTGTAACACTAGTGTCAACACATCAAGGAATAATGTATATGACGATGAAGAGAGAACCCATCCTTGTTTCCAAACAAACCATGGTATAGATATGGGTGGTTGAGATAAAACATCACTCTTCTGGATAGTTCGAACCATAATCTTTCATGGTTGCAAACACACCTTCATTATGTGTGTTCTTGATCTTACTGAAGAAATGGTGGAACCTGTTGTAGATCAAATATTGCAACCCTAATTCCACAAGAAGGTTACTTGTCCTGATTTCTGCAAATTTCTTTAAGATGTTCATCCTTCTTGAGTAATGCTAACCACTATCATCGGTTGCCATGCTTCTAATAGAAATTCAATTGTTGCATTATCTAAAGGCTAGTAGGTTCATTCGCTCTAATACCATTGTAATTACTCGAGATCTAGATCAATAGATTTTTTATTTATTTATTATTGGAATGACAAAGGTTGTCATCCAATATTATTAAGATAGATAATGGAGTCCCCAAATTATAAATGAAATAAATTTTGAATATGAAATCTAATTCAAATATTAATTTGATAATGAAAATTTGATAAATAAATATAATAGTTGTTTCTAATTAATCAATTAAAATCATGTGCTAGCTTTGAATATAAATCTGCCTATCATTGATATATAGGCCTTGAGAATTGGGATGCCTTTCCTGATCGATACTTTGTATTCATGCATCTAACTTTGAGTCCTTTCCGGATTATATGCTTGAAACGTATACTCCCATATTATAATTTTTTCTCATATAGACCAATCCCACACTAGGTAATTCAATAATAAAAATAAGTCCACAAATTGATTACCCTGATCTTCCCTTCTTATTCTCTTTTATACTCGAAAACTACACAATTGAATCCTGATAGCAATATCACAATTTGACATATTGTAGAAAATACCTCCTACTTATCAATTGATGAGCTAAAGGGGCTCTATAATGAATGTTTCATAAGGCACAACACTTGCTGAAGGTTTTGCAAATGGGGTTGCAACCTAAGTGGGCTTAACCTTGGGGAAAAAACTTTATGGTTAAGCGCTTGAGCTAGAGTAGTACTGGGATGGGTGACCTCCTAGGAAGGCCTAGTGCCTCACCTCTGTGAGCATCACCTACATGCAATGAGTGCTAAGTGGGCCATTCATTATCATGAGAGATGGGTTCTTGTGAACTCAACCCTCTTTCAATCCATGTTAGTCTTGGGACTGTACAGTAAGTTGGAGGTCGTACCAAGTACAGGATCAACAAGTTTGTATAAGAAATATAAAGAACAAAGAACAGTGTGAATAATTATTATCTTATCTTCTCCAAAATTTCATCAACAACCTCCATTCGAGCCTCTCAAGGATTTACATAGTGTTTTAAACCCTTGTCTAACTGATCCATGCCCTCAACTAACTAAAAACCAACTTTCAAAACAATTAACCATTGCATTTCAAATTTGTTGCTTTAAGCAACTTACAAATTTGCAACTTTAGACTCCTCCAACCTAAGGGATCGATTCGGTGGAAGATAGCTCAAAGCGATTCCACATGTTTCGGTGCGAAATAAGACCATGCCTAGCATAAACATACCTATTTGGATGTGTTGGAACAGTCTGCTTGGTCACACGAGTTACATAACGAAATTTGTACCACTTTGCAACTTTACATTTCTTGCATTTGATGTTTTTTCCATCAAGTGAAAATCTGCCACCATGGGAAAACCAATCCAAGATAGCCAAAACTAAGAGAGGTTTTTGTAGAGGGGCTCAACACAATCCTATTGGATCAGATGAGAAGTTTCTAAGCATCATGATATTTGAGTAATAGCATGCTGAAGTTTGCAGCCATTTTGCATTTTGGACCCTTAAGGGATCGATCTGGTGGAACGTAGCTCGGAGCGATTCTATGTGTTTCGATGAAAAACAAGACCATGCCTAACATAAAAATACCTATTGGGAAGCATTGGAATAGTTAGTTTGGCCATTCGAGTTGCAGAGCGAAAGTTGCACCACTTTGCAACTTTGCACAACTTGAATTTGACACTTTTTTCATCAAGTGAAAATCTTCTGCCACGAGAAAACCACTCTGAGATAGCCAAAACCAAGAGAGGTTTTTTTAGAGGGGCCCAACGGCTTCCTATAGGATCAGATGAGAAGTTTCTAAGTGTAACGGTATCCAAGTAAAAGCATGCTGAATTTTGCATCCATTTTGCACTGTGGACCCTTCAAGGATCGATCCAGTAGAACATAGCTTAGAGCGATTCCACGTGTTTCGATGCAAAAGAGGATCATGCCTAGTGTAAAAATACCTATTTAGACATTTTGGAATAGCCCGCTTACTCACACAAGTTGCAGAACAAAAGTTGCACCACTTTGCAACTTTGCACTGCTTGCATTTGATGCTTTTTCCATCAAGTGAAAATCCGCCACCACGAGAAAATCACTCTGAGATAGCCAAAATCGAGAGAGGTTTTTGTAGAGGGGCTCAACGCGATTCTGTAGGATTAGACGAGAATTTTCTAAGAGTCATGATATCCGAGTAATAACATGCTGAAGTTTGTAGCCATTTTGCACTTTGGACCCTTAAAGGATCGATCCGGTGGAACATAGCTCAGAGTGATTCTATGTGTTTCCCTGTGAAACAAGACCATGCCTAGCATAAACATACCTATTCGGATGTCTTGGAGCAGTTATTTTGGTCATATGAGTTGCAGAGCGAAAGTTGCACCACTTTGCAACTTTGCATAGATTGAATTTGACACTTTTTCTATCAAGTGAAAATCCACCGCCACGAGAAAACCACTCTGAGATAGCCAAAACCAAGAGAGGTTTTTCTAGAGGGGCCCAATGCCTTCTTGTAAGATCAAATGAGAAGTTCTAAGTGTAACAGTATCCAAGTAATATTATGATGAATTTTGCAGCCATTTTGTATTTTGGACCCTTCAGGGATCGATCCAGTGGAACATAGCTCAGAGCGATTCCACATGTTTCAGTGTGAAAGAGGACCATGCATAGCATTAAAATACATATTCAGATGTGTTGGAACAGTCCACTTGGTCACACAAGTTGCAGAATGAAAGTTGCACCACTTTGCAACTTTGCACTGCTTGCATTTGATGCTTTTTCCGTCAAGTGAAAATCCGCCACCATGATAAAATCACTCTGAGATAGCCAAAACCAAGAGAGAATTTTTTAGAGGGGTTCAACATGATCCTATAGGATCAGATGAGAAGTTTCTAAGCATCACGATATCCAATTATTAGCATGCTGAAGTTTGCAGCCATTTTGCACTTTGAACCCTTCTGAGATCGATCCAGTGGAACATAGCTCGGAGCGATTCCATGTGTTTCAGTGCGAAAAAATACCATACCTAGCATAAAAATACCTATTCAGACACATTGGAGCAGTTAGTTTGGTCACACGAGTTGGAGAGTGAAAATTGCACCACTTTGCAACTTTGCACAGCTTGAATTTGACACTTTTTCTATCAAGTGAAAATCCGCCGCAATGAGAAAACCACTCCGAGATAGTCAAAACCGAGAGAGATTTTTTTAGAGGGATCCAATATGATCCTGTAGGATCAAACAATAAGTTTCTAAGTGTCACAGTATTTAAGTAATAGCATGCTGAATTTTGTAGTCATTTTGCACTTTGGACCCTTAAGGGATCAATCCGGTCGAACATAGCTCAGAGCGATTCTATGTGTTTCGGTGCGAAAAAGGACCATGCCTAGCATAAAAATACCTATTTGAATGCTTTGGAGCAGTTAGTTTGGTCACACGAGTTGTAAAGAGAAAGTTGCACCATTTTGCAACTTTGCATAACTTGAACTTGACACTTTTTCTATCAAGTGAAAATCCATTGCCACGAGAAAACCACTCTGAGATAGCCAAAACCGAGAGAATCTTTTCTAGAGGGGTCCAATGTAATTTTATAGGATCAAACGAGAAGTTTCTAAGTGTCACGGTATCCAAGTAATAGCATGCTAAAGTTTGCAACCATTTTGCACTTTGGACCCTTAAGGGATCAATTTGGTGGAACATAGCTCAGAGCGATTCTACACGTTTCGGTGTGAAAGAGGACCATGCCTAGCATAAACATACCTATTCAGACGTATTCGAACAGTCCTCTTCGTCACATGAGTTGTAGAAAAAAGTTGCAAATTGTTTACATCACCAGTATATGACCTTTTTCACATTGTTTACATTTCAAAATTCAAAGTTTGCAAATTTTCCTATTCAACGCATTTACAGAACAAGGTGCTACTACACCAAACATGAACTGAAACCTTACAATATTTGAGTATATTTCATTATGTAATTAAATCTTATTACAATGACTTAGGCACTTCATTCTCACATATCTTTTACAATGTCACTCATACATTTGAGATTCTCTTTAAATGTCTACATCATAGGTGCTCATTATGAGGTTAACTTCAAATGAGTAACTTCAGATTCCCTTGTTAAGCTTCACACGCTCTTTTATAATGGCTTGAAATCAAAATTTAGATTTGTGAAGATCATCAAAATAAGGATGTTGCATTATTTTTTTGGCTAAGATTCTCTTTGATGGCTCTTAAATCAACATTTTTTGCAACGAAAGATCAATCAATTTTTAGTAGTTTACTTACAAATACGTAAAGTAAAAGAGAAAAAGAAAGAGCATCCAAAATAGAAATTAAATAAAAATAGATGGAAGGCACTTACAGATGTTGCATGCAGGCATCAAAATAAGGATGTTGCATTTCTTTTATGGCTGACATTCTCTTGGATGGCTCATATATCTGCAATTTTTGCAAAGGGACACCAATCACTCGAAAAGAAGATGATAACATTGGCATCAAACAAATTAATGTGCATACAAGTATAAATTAATAGGAACCAATGTGGATATACTTACAAATTAATCCAATGAACCATTCGGGTTTGCTCTACTCTTTATTGTGTCAAGTATTGCCTCATGGTCGGACTCATGGACCTTCCATAATGTCTTGTTCAAAGGTCTACCCCCATATTTGGTCAAATGAACATTGGATGCCACGAAAAGGTTCGAGTAATGAAGAATCTTACAATGCATGTCAAAGTCCTAAAATGGCCAATGTTTAACACTTGAATGTGGGTACATTCTAAGCCATGTTCCAGTAACCACAACTAACCCTGTAAGGTATTCGATATTTTCTCCATCTATAACTGGGGCCTCCAATTTTTTTTTTGGTCTCAACACAACAACAGAAGTAATAGTTTGTTCCCTCTTTATTGTCTTCATCTGCAATAACTTCATAAACATACCCTACATTGATATGTGCAAAAAATCTCTTGAAATTTGTCAACATTATGAATACAGTACAAAGTAAGATAACGATATGGAATTTCAACAACTAAGAAAGTAGATATATTACTTGGTTGAACTAGATTTGATACGTGGTCAAAGTCGATCGATGATTCCATCTATTTCAGTTCCAATGTCATCAGAGGGCGATACGTGTGAAGTGGGCTAAGATAACTTGTGAACCATTTGTCAACCCACTCCCCTGACTCACAATCATTTCGGGTTTTCATTGTACATGAAGAACAAAAGAATGCCATATTTTGTGTATTGATACTCCATGAACCTGCATTTGAGCTAAGGAAAGAGTGTACCTCACTCGATCCTGTTAGTGTACAACAATATTCATATGGTGCAATGTTAATATCATCCATCAACCAAACAAATCTATGAACTGAAGACGTACTTTCATTACCTGGACCCATCAAAACATTACATCACTTGACGATTGATTCTGCATCTGTCAACTTTGCATTGTCTTTATACTTTAAGTCTTCTCGTGCTAATGCTCTTTTCATACATGCTCCTGCACCATCATGCTCCCCCTTTCGATTTCCAGCCTCACAAAAGTTCCACATATGTTGAACACCTGTAATGACATGCATCCTACACAACCAGTAGAACAGAACATATGCAAGTTCTTGAACTATGCTACACGGTTATAAGACTGTATTATATGTTGATCGTATTCTATGCCCCTCTTAGCCAAACCATTGTAGAAAATCTGGAAGCAACCTTGCACAAACTTTGGAGAATGTGTGTGATCATCACTAATGTAAAAGTGGTACTCCCTCAATACCTTCCTTTGCTCATTTGTACTATCAGATGCATAAATGAATGCTATGTGCACAAATATCGAAACTTGTGTGGAGTTGTAATACTGTGACTGCACCTCATGTTGTGGCTATAGAGTGTAGTTCTATGCAAAGTCAACCACAGATACTATGCTTCCAATTGGAAAGGTGTCCTTGCATAGCTTGAAGTACGTGTCCAACCATCGGGCTCTATGGGTATGCATTGCATACTCAGATAGTATATTGTCACAAAATGTGGTCATAAATTGGTACACTGGAATCTTCTCAATAACCAAATCACACCTTTTTGCTTGAGATCCATCTTTTGTAGCATATGCCACTGTTTTATACTTCTTGAACTCTACTAGTTTCTATCCCACCTCATTTGTGCTTTCCATATGTTGACATACTGGCATACACTGGAAGGCACCGCAACGCTTGCATGAACCATCCAAACATGTTGTCCTATAGAATATCTGGCCATCCTCTATTTCACATTATTTTTTTGATAAGAACTCTCTTGAAGATTTTGGTGGGGCTTCTATGCCACAATCCAACAAAACATTGTTAGTATGCAAATCTAAACATATAGAACGATAAACATCATAATGGTTAGAAAATTCAATATGTAGTCTACAACAACAAGTAGTGCATGTGTGATTTATCTTGACATAAAAAGGTTTAAGCAATTCAAAAAATCTTTCAGAAATACTAATTTAAGGATAATCATTTTCAAATTTCCAAAAAAATTGGGTTTGAGTCATATCCAAAAAATGCTTTGGATGTGGCTCACGATTTTGACTATCGATTCTCCTTCTTACCACATCCCTTTGATTCAAAGATGGCCTTGTGTTATTCTTCCGATACTCTTCAATTAGTTTTCTCAAGGCTTCGACAACTTCTTTATCTTTTCATGACAGTCTCCTCGAGAATGCCCATAATTCATTTGTATCATTGCCCTCAATTATTTTCCGCCTTTGAATGGCTCTTGATAAAGTTTTTCTACTAATTCCCATTTGTTCACTAGTCTTTTTAATTAGGCGAGCTCTCTTTGTTTGACAACTTACCAAAGTCGATGTAATGACATGTCGGGTGACATTACTATCCTTTGAGCGTGAGGTCTTACCCACACTCTCATAAGCATCCATTAGATTCTTCACAATAGTCTCTTCACTCAATGCATTCGATGTTCTCAACCCAAGAGTCTTCATGATGTTCCTATACTTTACACCCCACATCATTTCAACAAATAGTTGACATCTTGCAATCTCATTTAACCTTTCAAAGAATCGTTCCCAAATCTTATCAGCATATCTTCTACAAGTGCGTGTTGAAATATTACCTTCCATGTGCTGCAAAATGTCATCATCAATATTAATCAAATACTTTGGCTTTCTATGCAAAATTATTGGTGGTGTTCTCCTAGGTACATACATCTCAACATTAGGAATTTCATCAATATTTAATTGAGGTGGGCTAGATTGCATACCTTCGATCGAGGGTGGAGAAGAAGACATACCTTGAGGTTCACATGGGGATGATGGCATACCTTCTTCATCAACTTTGAGTGATGATGTACTCACAACTTGAGATGTGCTGGATGGTGTCCAACAATATTCACTTGCGGTACATGGTGTCCGTCCATATTCACTTGCAGTAGATGGTGTCCCTCCATATTCGCTTGTGCTTAATGGCGTCCCTTCATATTCACTTTTCATAGAGTGTGTGTCTCCAACTATGGTATCTCAATATGTTTTATGACAATGCTTTCACATTCGTGCTTGTTGTGCTACCAATTCCCATTCTCTTTTTGACAGTTGAGGCTCCTCTACAATCGGGTTCTTTTCATCAATCATTTCCAATTTCTTCTTTTCACGATATGCCACCACCCAAACTCTCTCCTTTTCTTTCAAGGTTTCGTTCTCTTCATATGTTAGTTTCCTCTTTGTCTTTTTCTTTGGCATGGCAAATAATTTTATATGTACCATGGTAATGAGACGAATATTAGTTCCTTAAAAATGTATCCATTCAAGTTAATTGAAAAATATATGTCATTGAAGGATTCATTTGAATAATACTTACAATCATCATGTGCAAAAGTTAACCTAGCATGTAAACAAATGTGTACAAGTTATGGAAGCACTAAGCTGGCCAAAGCACATTTCTAACTAAAAGTGAATAACCATGATGGTGATTCTGAAAACTAATGAGTTAATGGAATTGTGAGTGTTTGATAAGTTTGTGGTGTAGGAGCACCTTGACAATCTATGCTTCCATTTTGAAATTTGATTCAATTTTGGGTATCTTCATTTTGTAAGAGGGTCATTAAAGACATTTTCCATGTACCAATTATATGAGCTTTCAAAGGCATGTTGTTTGTTACTTATAGGAATTGGGGGGAGTTGGTTGTCATTGCAAAAGGTTTAAACAAGCTCCATTGGCTCGACAATACGTTTGAAGGGAGCAATTGACAATTTTCTGAAATTGTTCATTTGAAGCCAGTCAAGGGTTTGAGTAGGATTTAATTATGAAATGACCATCCCACCTAGTGTTATGACTTTTTCTCGGTGGGATGGCATGTACATTTTTAGAGTATGGTATTATATTGTTGAACATGCCTTGGAATGAAACTAATGACAATAGGATAGGGTTCTTAGGCTGAAACAAGCACTTTTCCATGAGAATTTGAAGAACCAAGGAGTGATTTTGAAAAAGTGTTGAAGGAGTGGTATATGTAATGAAATTTTGACCTTGTGCAAGGTATTTTCAAGATGTTTGATGCTTTGGAATGGTCTGGGAAGGCCCAGGTATAGGAGGTTCTATAAACCCTCCATTTTTGCATTGAAAATTGGGGGTTTTTGTATTGGAAGCCTAGTTGAGCGGGTAAGGTCCTAAGACCTAGAAAATATCTTGTTTTAAGACCTATTTAAAGACTTTTTTTGGGTTTGGAAGTTTGGTGTGAGGATCTAAGGGTAGTTCCTTTGTAAAATTGGCCTACTTGGAGGCCTAAAATAGTGAAAAGGTAAGTTTTCTTAAAGTTGTCCCAAAGGAGTAATGTGATGGGTTAAGGTATGTCTTGCAAATCTGAAATGGGAGCTATAATCATTCTTTTATTTTCCTGGTTTTTTGGAAAGTTTTGGAGTTAAGGGCCCAAAACTGGTTTTGTACAGTAACTAGATTCCAAGGGTGAAATGTGGGAAATAGTGTTTATGTTTGTTGTCTAGCTTGGAGGAGTGTTGGAATTGGTCCATTAGGCCTTTTTCATCTTTTTAGATGCCTTGGTTTGGGAGATACATGTGACACTTTGCAGATGCTTGGCTACTAGTAATGTGGATAGTGAACAAAGGAACTAAGTTTGTGTGTAAGGGCATACTTCTAAAAGGTTTATTTTTGTTGTACTAAAACAAATATTTATTAAGAAAAGAATGGTTTGGTTGTGCCTTAAGAATTATAGTTTGTGTTTGTAAACAATGGTGCCATTATGGAAGATTTAAGATAACTTGTGAATGACATAATCATTGGTTGATGTTTTGAGGAACCTAGTTGATTGTAATCAGCTATTTTCAAGATTTTAAAGGTGTTTTGAAGGTCCTTAAAAGGAATTGGGAACTCTTAATGCTAATTTGATTATATGAATCAAATTTTTTGTGAAGGGAAATATAGTTGAATAAGTGTGTCAAGAAAGGTGTTGATTTCTTCCTTTGTACTGCATCAGTTTGTGCAGAGGTATTGGAAGGTATTTGGACCTTTCGGAGGAATGGGAGAGGCTTGGAGTTGTATTAAAGGGTGAATTTTGGTGAATGGTTCTGAGTCTCTAATCAACTTTATGCTATGTTACAATCAATTTTATGATGGTTAATCTATTTTTTTGAGTCTAAAAACGAGTTGAAACCAAGTTCTAATTTTTTGATGAAAAGATGATTGAGTTTGTCTATTGATCTTCTTCAATTTAATTTAGGGTCAGAACTACCCTTGATGATTTGTAGATCCTGGTAGATGTTCTGCATCAAGTTTAAAATAGTAATTGGCAAGTGTATATAATTGTGTATATAATGGTAATTTAAAATGTGCATTGACAACCTAAGGTTATAATGACAAACAAAAATGAAAGCAAGCCATAATAGAATGAAAGAAAATTTGTAAAGACTTCACATACCTAAGAAACCAGACTTTCAAATGGAGGATTTCAACCCAATTATGTAGCCTTAGCTTCTTCTTTCTTCAAACTCCACAACAATTTGACTTGTTCAAAAGCTTGTTCCCCTCCAAACTTCAATTGTATATCACTTTTCAATGGAATTCAAACTTCAATTGATATTATATGTCTTTCAACGTGGAAACTTTGCTATTTCATGCAAAGGTGGTAGAAATATCATGGAAAAGGTGATGGAATGTGAAAAACATGCTTGCACACTTCACAACATCATCAAAAAGTCATTTTTTGTTGGAGCATGCGTAGAACCAGGGGAATATGCAGACTATGGGCCTTGAAATCATGGGTATATAGATTTTTTTACCGTTTTAGTGGAGTACAACATGCACTCGTGTTATAACACGAGCACGTTATGTGAAATATGGTTTTCTTTGTATATTTATTTTCTACCTCTTTGTCTTTACCCTCTATCCTAATTCTATAATTGTCCCCTACACCCTTATAGTAGAGGAGATAGAGGTGTGTGTGTGAGAGAGAGAGAGAGGTAGAGGGAGTGGGAGAGAGAGAGGAAGAGAGAGGGAGGGAGAGGGAGAGGGAGAGGGAGAGGGAGAGGGAGGGAGAGGCAGAGGGTTAGAAATAGAAAGTAGGAGACATGGAGGTAGATAGGGAGGGAGAGAGGGGGAGAGTGGGAGAAAGAGAAAGTGAGAGAGAAAAAGGGAGAGAGGGAGGGAGAGGGAGAGAGGGAGAAAGAGATAGTGGGAGAGGGAGAGGGAGAGGGTTAATCCCTCAACCCTCAACCCTCAACCCTTAAACCCTAATCCCTCAACCCCAATACCCTCTTAATCCCTCAACCCTCAACCCTTCAACCCTAATCCCTCTACCCATATACCCTCTTAATCCTTGAACAATCAACCCTCAACCCTTAAACCCTAATCCATCAACCCCTGTACCCTCTTAATCCCTCAACCATCAACCCCTATACCCTCTTAATCCCTCAACCCTCAACCCTCGACCCTCAACCCTTAAAACCCTAATCCCTCGACCCTCAACCCTCAACCCTTCAACCCTAATCCCTCTACCCATATACCCTCTTAATCCCTCAACCCTCTTAATCCCTCAACCCTCAACCCTCAACCCTTAAAATTTAATCCCTCAACCCCTATACCCTCTGAATCCATCAACCATCAACCCTTAAACCCTAATCCCTCAATCCCTATACCCTCTACCCTATAACCTATTAATCCCTCATCCCTGAAATCTAAACCCTTAAACCCTAACCCTCTACCCTCTACCCTCTACCATCAATCCTTTGTCCTCTACCCTCAACCCTAATCCCCCAACCCTTAAACCCACTTAGTAAACTCTCTACCCTAATCCCTCAACCCTCTTGAATATTAAACCATCAACCCTTAAACCCTTAAACACTCAACCCTAAACCCTCGACCCTCAACCCTAACCCCTTAAACTCTAAACTTTTAAACCCTCTACCCTCTACCCCTATACCCTCTTAATCCCTCAACCCTCAACCCTCGACCCTCAATCCTTAAACCTTAATCCCTCAACCCTTATGCCCTCTTAATCCCTCAACTATCAACCCCTATACCCTCTTAATCCCTCAACCCTTGACCCTCGAGCCTCAACCCTTAAACCCTAATCCCTAAACCCCTATACCCTCTTAATCCCTCAACCCTCAACCCTCAACCCTTCAACCCTAATACCTCTAACCCTATACCCTCTTAATCCTTGAACCCTCAACCCTCAACCATTAAACCCTAATCCCTCAACCCCTATACCCTCTTAATCCCTCAACCTTTGACTCTCAACCCTTAAACCCTAAACCATCAACCCCTATACCTTCTTAATCCTTAAACCCTCAACCCTCAACCCTCAAACCTTCAACCCTAATCCCTCTACCCCTATTCCCTCTTAATCCTTGAACCCTCAACCCTTAAACCCTAATCCCTCAACCCCTATACCCTCTTAATCCCTCGACCCTCAACCCTCAACCCTTAAAATTTAATCCCTCAATCCCTATACCCTCTAAATACCTCAACCATCAAACCTTAAACCCTAATCCCTCAACCCCTATAACCTCTACCATATAACCTATTAATCCCTCATCCCTAAAATCTAAACCCTTAAACCCTAACCCATAAACCCTCTACCCTCTACCGTCAATCCTCTACCCTCAACACTCAACCCTAATCCCCCAACCCTTAAACCCACTTAGTAAAATCTCTACCCTAATCCCTCAAGCCTCTTGACTCTTAAACCTTCAACCCTTAAACCCTTAAACACTTGACCCTAAATCCTCGACCCTCAACCTTAACCCTTTAAACCCTAAACTGTTAAACCCTCTACCCTCTACCCTCTACCCTCTACCATCTACCCTCTACCCTCTACCCCTATATCCTCTTAATCCCTCAACCCTCAACCCTCAACCATTAAACCTTAATCCCTCAACCCATATACCCTCTTAATCCCTCAACCCTCAACCCTCAACCCTTGACCCTCAACCCTTAAACCCTAATCCCTCAACCCACAATCCTCAACCCTTCAACCCTAATCCCTCTACCCATATACCCTCTTAATCCTTGAACCCTTAACCCTCAACCCTTAAACACTAATCCCTCAGCCATCAACCCCTATACCCACTTAATCCCTCAACCCTCAACCCTCAACCCTCAACCCTCAACCCTTCAATCCTAATCCCTCTACCCCTATACCCTCTTAATCCTTGAACCCTCAACCCTCAACCCTTAAACCATAATCCCTCAACCCCTATACCCTATTAATCCCTCAACCCCTATACCCTCTGAATCCCTCAACCATCAACCCTTAAACCCTAATCCCTCAACCCCTATAAACTCTACCCTATAACCTATTAATACCTCATCCCTAAAATCTAAACCCTTAAACCCTAACCCTCTACCCTCTACCCTCTACCGTCAATCCTCTACCCTCTACCCTCAACCCTAATCCCCCAACCCTTAAACCCACTTAGTAAACTCTCTACCCTAATCCCTCAACCCTCTTGACTCTTAAACCCTCAACCCTTAAACCCTTAAACACTCAACCCTAAACCCTCAACCCTAACCCCTTAAACCCTAAATTGTTGAACCTTCTACCCTCTACCCTCTACTCTCTACCCCTATACCCTCTTAATCCCTCAACCCTCAACCCTCGACCCTCAACCCTTAAACCCTAATCCCTTAACCCCTATACCCTCTTAATCCCTCAACCATCAACCCCTATACCCTCTTAATCCCTCAAACCTCAACCCTCAACCCTCAACCCTCAACCCTTCAACCCTAATCCCTCTACCCCTATACCCTCTTAATCCTTGAACCCTCAACCCTCAACCCTTAAACCCTAATCCCTCAACCCCTATATGCTCTTAATCTCTCAACCCTCAACCCTTAAAATTTAATCCCTCAACCCTTATACCCTTTGAATCCCTCAACCATCAACCCTTAAACCCTAATCCCTCAGCCCCTATAACCTCTACCTTATAACCTATTAATCCCTCATCCCTAAAATCTAAACCCTTAAACCCTAACCCGTAAACCCTCTACCCTCTACCGTCAATCCTCTACCCTCTACCCTCAACCCTAATCCTCGAACCCTTAAACCCACTTAGTAAACTATCTACCCTACTCCCTCAACCCTCTTGACTCTTAAACACTCAACCCTTAAACTCTTAAACACTCAACCCTAAACCCTCGATGCTCAAACATAACCCCTTAAACCCTAAACTATTAAACCCTCTACCCTCTACCCTCTACCCTCTCCTTAAACCCTAATCCCTCAACCCTTATACCGTGAAATCAAAGAAAACTCTCTTTCCTAATCCGTAAACTGTCAACCCTTAATATCTCAACCCCTATAACCTCTACCCTATATATTGGACCCTCGACTTTATACCTTAAACCCTCAATCTTCAACCCTCAACCCTTAAACCCTCTACCTTTTACCCTATACATTAAATGCTCAACCCTCAATTCTCAACCCTCAACCCTTAATCCCTCAACCCTCCATCCTTAAACTCTAAGCCCTCTACCCGTTGCATTGGACCTTGAACCTAATCCTTGAACCATATACCGTCAAACCTATACCCTAAACCCTCTAACCTCAACCAAGTAAACCCTTAACCCTAAACCCTTAACCCCAAACCATTCAACCCTAAACCCTTAAACCTTCTAACCTATACCCTCAACCAAATACCCTCTACCATCGACCTTATTCCCTCAACCCTCAATTTTAAACCCTAATACTCTAGAAACCATCAACCCTATAGGTCCTCCACCCTAATCCCTCAACCCTATACCCTCAAACCCTATCACTTTCTCTGTATCTATACATCTCACCTCTCCCTCCTTCCCTCCCTCCCACCCTCTCTAATTGTCTCTATCTACCGTCTCCCTCTTTCTATGTACCTCTCGTTCAATCAATCCCTACCACCCTCTCTCGCTCCCTCTATCCATCTCTCTTTATGTCCCTCCCACTCCATCCCAGTCTCTCCCACTAGCTCTCTCTCCATCTCTCTCATGTCCCTCCTTCCAACCCCCTCTCTCTCGGGTCTCTCCCTCTATTAACCTACCTAGGTAACTCTCTCATTTTCTCTCTCCCCTCTCACTCCACCCTCCTCTTTCTCTACCTCTATCAAGTCACTCCCTCCCACACCCTCTCCCTCTCTTAGGTCTCTCACTCACACTCCCTCTCTCTCACACTCCCTCTCTCTCCCACTCCCTCTCACTACCTATCTCTCAAGTCTCTCCCTTTAGCACCCTACCTACATAACTCTCTCTTTCTCTTCGTCTCTCTCTCTCCCCCCATCTCTCTCTCTCTCTCCCTCTCCCTCAATTCTCTCTCTCCCACCCCCCCTCTCTCTCTCCCTCTCCCTCAATTATCTCTCTCTCCCTCCCTCTCTCCCTCCCACCCTACCTAGCTAAGTCCCCCTCACTCCAACCCCTTCTCTCCCACTCCCTCTCTCTTAAATTCTCACTTCCACCCCCTCTCCATCTCTCTAGATTCTCCCTCTCTCTCTCTAAATTCTCCCTCCATCTAAAGATATACATAAATGCATACATACAAGCATAATATATATAAGCTTACATCCATACAAGCATACATACATACATGTACATACAAACATACAAATATATTAGCATACATTCAATATATTGGCATTTAACATAAAGGACATAATGCGAGCACATTATGATGCGCTCGCGTTATGTCTTAGTTGACATGTTCCCTGCAAAAGAAAAAACCATGTGAAAAGTGCGATATAACGCACTTGCATTATAACGCGCTCGCGTTATATCTTGATTTGGGAATTCCTGAGCCTTAGGCTTGGTATTTGCCTTGGAATACCAACCCAAAGGATTGGAGGGCATTCCCAATGACCAGAGATGTGTTTTTAAAAAATCCACCATATTTCTCATAATCGAGTTCGTGCTCACCATCAAGATTGCACGTGGTTCAATATCGAAAAAATCGAACACATGGGTAATGTTGGGTTATCTCTTAGCTATCCAGCGATGTAAATTTTTTCACTTTCTGAAAATGTTAAGTCTTTCATCCATAATTTATTTTATATGTATATCTTTTTTTTTGCCAAAAAGTAGTGTTTGGTATTTTTTTCATTATAAATTAACTGTTCATCAATTTTTCAAATAAATTACATTTTTAGAAACTAGACTCCATTCTACAAATTTTAAAGAAATTAAAAAAAATCAATTAGTTTCCAAAATTTGTAGGGGTAGCACAGCCAAAATTCTATTTTTAAGAAATGTCCAATTCGCAAATTAGTAAAAAATCAAATATTCATTAAAAAATTATCAGAAAAATCATGCATCAACTACATATTATTAGTTAATTTCTGACCATTGCCATTTTAAAAATACTAAAAAAAAAATTCACCGTACGAGGGTCGTACAAGAGTTGCTATGTTATGTTTTTTCTGACAAAAAAAACACCAATTTGTGTACGTCCCTTGTTTGAACCCCTTAATCTCAACCATTTTCAAAATAAATTAGTAGTTTAGAAAGTAGAATTGGAGCACTTGAATCCTTCTTTTTCTTCCATCTCAAAATTTTGAGTCTAAGTATCCTCAATTTCACATCCAAGGTCAGTATTTCTTGATTTCAGAAAAAAGTTGTCCACTTAAGTCCCCTTTTTGGGAACCATCTTGGTGCACTTACCCCCACCACCCTAACAACTATCGTCGAGTGCACCTTTGGATCAAATTGTTGGTAGTCTTTTAATTCTTCATCAATGTGACAAGATGGTGTAGCACTGCCGTGCGAGAAGACGAGTGCGGGTGGTCAACATGGTGAAGCCATTGTAATAACGACAAAGAAATAATAGCCAACGACGACACATAACCTACAAGCCTAAATGACCACTTAAGATAAAATCACCTCATTCGTCGTTAACGACTAACATCTACCCTTCCAAATAAGCGATTGCTTCAAATTTACTAAGAGATGCCTTAAACTACGATACTTCGAACACCACTCTTACTCATTAAATTACATCATGTGATTACGCAATCATGGATCATTGCTAGGAAAAAAGATGGGTCGACTACATGGAGATGAACACTACAGACCCCGCAATGTGGAGATTTGTCCAAGCTATGCCGTCAAGAGAAAAAATAAGGGGACAATCATCTGCTTCATGGAATTTGCAAACCGCTTGATGACCTGCACCCAAAAATCCAAATCTAAGGCACCTTCTTCGTAATTCAATACATTCTACCGCTTCAATAACTTAGCATGATGGTTTGGATAGGAGCCATCAAATTTTGATGCGGTTCTAAATTATAACACTCCTCTTAAAATGCAAACACCCTTACCTATTTTTTTTGCTCAAAGACAAGCCATATATCCAATCCTCATGAGCAGATAAAACCATTTAGGGAAAAGGTTGTGGGCGTGCAGCAGGAGGACACTATAGAAAACAACAATATAAGGGTGGAATCTTGCAAGGTGGGTCTTGCACGGAAGACCTCCATTGAGGAGCCTATGGGAAGAGAAGTACGGGGTGTGGTAGCTAGTTTTCCGCTAAGGGTACCACTTGGGAAAAGATAAGAAAATGGTGTCCTTCGCTTCGTAAAGACCCACAAAGAACGGTAGGAGGGAAATGATGTATGAGAAACTATGCCTAGGGAGCCACCTCCTTGCATAAGTGGCATCGTTAGATTCATTAAGGCCGAGGGTCAGTTAAATGGAATCCAAATGCCAATTTTGTTGACATTCATTATGGGAAGTTAACGACATTGTTAGAAAATCCTATGATGCAGTCATGGTAATTACTCAGCCTTCATTTCCATGAATGTTGGTTACAACTTCTTCATCTTCTCACATTGCAATCCCCATCTGGTAATAATCCATCAAGATGTCATATGACCCAAATGGTCTTCCCTCTTTTGTTTGACATTGGTGGAAGAAGTAATGTCCTCGTCCTTGGAAGTGTGTGTGTAGAAGGGAATGTGGGTGGCTTGTGCAGGTATGTCGCATATGAATTTAATTTTGTAGCGATGGAATGATGGATGAAAACTTCCATGGGGAGCCCGCAAGAGAAAAACAACACTGGTAGGTTGTGGGTCCATGAGACGGGGAGGTAGCGAACCTTTGTCATTATGAAATGATGTCGAAATGACGGCCTCCCACAAGTGGTGACCCGTAAGGGCGAACCCGTCGGTGAGCACAAACCTAAGAGCTCACCACAAATTTATGGTTTCATTCTTATGAAATGGTGTATGCGGGTCCCACCCAATCGGACGATGTGAGAGCTTAGTCGTTTGATAATGATGGTTGGGTGAAGGTAGGTCACACGTAAAGATTGGAAAACATTTTGGAATTAGGCAATTTTGAAGTGTATCAGGCCTGGTTTGGTAATGGCGATGACAGGGATGGAGGAGTCTTGTGGGGAGTCCACCATGCAAAAGGAAGTTGAGGGTCGATCGTCACCTAGCAGAAAAACAAGAATGAAGACTCACATGAGATGACCCACATCTGGGGGTCCGTGGATTTCGATGGACACAAGGATGAAGGTTGATGTGGAATCCACCCTACGGGCGGACATTGAGGCTTGGCTGCAGGTGAATGACAAAACACAATGGCGAATGAGAAGAGGAGACCCGCAAATGCGAGTGCACAAGGCTCAACAAACGTCGAGGTGAAAAGCTAAGGGAAACTCGCAAGACCCAGTTTGTAGAGGAAAATAACTTGGTGAAACTCTAGCAGGTAAATCTAGTCATAGGGAATTTGATCATTTTAGGGCATATGACCACTTTGAGCTCAAATTAAAGGCATGCAAAGTGAGACGAAAGCAAAACAACCCGTTGAGAAAAAAAATGATCTGTCAGGAGCAAAGAAAGGGAGGTCCTTGTCCTTGAAGGGGTGTGTGTGCAAAACATGCACACCATTATGCTTTTAAGGAGTGATCTCTTTGGATGGAATTTTTTGGAGCATGTTGGGTCTTTCTTGGTTTCGAAGTAGAACCTTCAAGTCAACGTCATCAATCTATATGGCCAATCAATCAGATTTTGCCAGGTTATTTTCTAAGATCTGATTGTTTTTCAACTACAATCTTTGCTAAATATATAAGGGACAATAATGAGGTAGTTGAGAATTAATGAGAAAATATTGCTGCAATCTAATCAACATCTACAATCGGATCATGAGCTATCAGGTGTAGGCATGTGGCAGTTTTCTCTTTTCTAGCTTTAAATAATGTTAGCAATGTATGCTAGGAAGTTTTTGAAGGTTTAAGAGTTTAAGAAGTTAGAAGTTTTGTTTTCCTTCAGTTGAAGAAATATTTTACAATAGAAAGTGTTACAAGACACTGCTGTTCTCTGGAATGTTATATTTTTTTAACTTGAACTATCATCGGATTGGCATCCAACCTTTGTTTTCAGTTCATTTGATATTTAAATATGATCTCTTTAGAAGAAATATTTGAAATTGTGCATACTATGAACTTTTTCAAGTTACATTGTGTTAAGCTTATTTTGATATTCCAAGTAGTTGATTTTCATGTTCTAGGCTTCTAAGATTTAATAATAGCTTTCAGAATATTATGTTAGTTAAAATTTTGAATTTTCTTTAGCTGTTTTTTCATATTATGTTGTATCAAGAGGAAGAGTTTTCTATAATTTCTAGATATTTCTATTAAGTTTTGGAGCCTCTTTATGCTTGATCAAACCTTAATGAGTGCTTCCTGTAGGGAGATTTGAAAGATTGCATTGTGCTTTTATTTAGCCTTTATTGCTCATTCTTTTTCCAAAAATGAAGGGTTGTGGCATTTTATGTCTATTATATCATTAATAAAATTGAATTAAGGTTTGAAATGTTGTAAAATCTTTGGCACATCACCATTTTTATGTTTTATATTTGCATTTCCTTCTACATTTTCTCCCAATTCAAAGAAGAGTCGGCTTTCTATAAAAATCCCAAAGGTATTCAGTGAGGTGCAAATTGGTCCCCACTTGTTGAATTTCCCATAAGGCTATCAGAGAGGCACAAGCTTTGATGATCAGTAGTTTCAAAATTAATTTTTTCATTTCATTAGTCTTTCCAAGCCTTAGCTTGGTGGTGAACCCTCTTGTAGTCATAAATCAGACCATAGGACACCCCTATTGTAGATCTCTTTCACCCATTCCTATCCTTGGATTCAGATCTCTAGGGTTTTCCTTGAATGATATTGGGATAAACTTGTTGTTTTATGTCCTAAACCATAGAGCACTATTTTTCAACTAAACATATATAAAACAATTTAGAAGAGTAGCCACCATTTTGTTGACGAAATTATGAGTGCTACCTGAGTCAATCAACACATTTCTTTTTGATTCTTTAAGAAACCCACTACCTTGAGAGTTTGTGGGGTGTTAAAATTGGAGAGTACATGGAAAAAATTATTTTTTGGGTGGGTATGTGCAGGATCATAATGGAAAAAATAGGCCCTTAAGTGGCAATGAAAATTCAGAAAAATCAGAGTTAGACAACTTGACGTAAAAATTTGAATAAGTTATCTATATTATTTCAAAAATATGTAAAAATAGAATATGTGGAAAATTGAATTTAGTTTCTAAACTACTAGGTTATTTTTTGTAAAAAACAAATCTATTTGGTGAAAATTTGAAATTTCAATGCAACAATACTAAAATTTCAAGGAAAAAATAAGAAGTAGGTGTCTGTTTGACCACCCTAACCATAATAAAATGATAATATTTTTTAATAAGATTTTAGATATAATTAGAGGACTCATGTCCGGATGTAATGCATATATTTTTGTAAATTTTTTTCAAATAAATAATTAATTATGATTTTTTTATTACAAATTTTAAAAAATATAAAAAATCGTATGTCTGACCACCTTAACTGGTCAAAACTTCACGAAATTATTATTATTTTTTTAATCCTATAGTATGCCAAGCATAGAATGTGAAGCATATTTTGGATTCAAAAAATGTGATACCGTTTGAAAGATATAGATGTTTTTCTATTAGACTATCAATTACGACTTTAGTCGTAATTGTAATAAAAAATGAATAGTAATTATTTATTAGATTCAAAGTAAAGTATAATTTATATTGGTAGAAAGCTAAGAATCTCCTTTACAAACCATTTTTTTTTCATCAATTTTGGGTAAAATAAAAGTCGTCAACCATATGGGCGAAGTCTGGAAAAGCAAGCTAAGTTGTTAAACATGTTTTTCGTGTTGACTTCTTAGGATTGGTAGGTCCAAACCAAATTCAAAAGCAAGCCTGAGCCTAATCCATAATCCCTAGGCATTAAATTTTGTGTCATCATATCAGATATCCGATTCAAATCGGATATCCGATTTGAATCTAATATCTGATATGTTTTAGATATGAGTTTTAAAATTTTTATACAATTTTTAATATATGATTTCAAAAATGCAACAAAGTTTATAATTTAATATATATAATATACAATATAGTTTATAATGTAATATATAATATACAATTTATGATAATCTCTTACCGAATTATGTATTTAATAAATAATATATTATTAAATGTATAATATTTAAATATTATTTCAATATTTTAGTTAATCTATAAATATTTAAATATATATATTACCAATATATAAAATATTTAAATATTATCTCTTTCCCTCTCTCTCTCTCTCCACCTCTATCTCTCTCAAGTCTCTCACTCAATCACTCCTCTCTCTCTCTCTCTCTCTCTCTCTCTCTTTCCCCCCCTTTCTACCTCTCCATCTCACTCTCCCACTCTCCTTATCACACTCCCACTCTCCCTCTCCCTCTCCCTCTCTCCAACTCTCTCTCTCCCTCCCACTCCCTCCCTCTATCCCTCTCCCTTTCTCCCACTCTCTCTCTCTCCCTCAACCCTAAACCCTCTTTCTCTCCCTCAAACATTCTCTCCCTCCCACTCTCCATCTCTCCCTTTGACTCTCCACATCTCTCTCTCTCTCCATCTCCATCTCTCCCTCTCCCTCTCTTCCTCTCTCCTCTCTCTCTCACCTCCTACTCTCTCTCACACACACACAACCATAAACCCCTCTCTTTCCATGTATCCCTATCTCTCCCACCTTCCCACTTTCTCAACCCTAAACCCTCTATCTCCCCTCCTGCCCCTCCCACTCTCCTCCCACTCTCCCTCAACCCTAAACCTCTATCTCCCCTCTCGTCTTCTCCCTCTCTGCCCTCTCCCACTTCTTCTCTCTCTCTCTCTCAATCTCCCTTTGCCTCTCCCCAAACCCAAACCCTCTCCCTCTCTCCCTCTCCCTCTCTCCCTCTCACTCTCCCACTCTCACACTCTCCCTCTCACTCTCACACACACACACTCTCTCTCTCTCTCTATCTCTCTCTCCCTCTCCCTCTCCCTCCCTCTCCCTCTCCCACTCTCCCTTTCTCCCTCTCCTTCTCACTCTCCCACTCTCCCTCCCACTTTTCCTCTTATTCTCTCTCTCCCACTATCCCTCTCACTCTCCACCTCTCCCTCTCTCCATCTCTCCCTCTCCCTCCAACATCTCTCTCCCTCTCCCTCTCCCTCCCACTCTCCCTCCCTCCCTCTCTCTCTCCCTCCCCCTCCCTCTCTCAATCTCCAAATATCCCCCTCTCTCCCCTCTCCCTCTCTCCCTCCCACTCTTCCTCTCTCCTTCCCACTCTCCCTCTTCTTCTCTCTCTCTCTCTATATATATATATATATATATTTATCTCTCTCCCTCCCACTCTCCCTCTCCATCTCTCAAGCTCACACTCTCCCTCTCTCCCTCTCCCACTCTCCCTTTCTCCTCTCCCTCTCATCTCCCAATCTCCCTCTCACTCTCCTCTCCCTCTCCCTGCCTCTCCTCCTCCCACTCTCCTTTCCCTCTCTCAATCTCCCTCTCTCCCTCTCACCCTCCCACTCTCCCTGTCCCCCTCTCCCTCTCTCAATCTCCCACTCTCCCACTCTCTACCATTAACCCTTAGGTCTATGTGGGCACAAATTGGATATTCGATTTGTAAAAATCCGATGTGTAGAGCTAAAATATTGCCGTTGCAAAATATTATGAAATATTTTCCAAATCAGATATTTGATTAGATTGGATATCGGATTTGTGGGCCATTTTCATTCCAACATACCCTACATTTTTTTTGCAGCACTTTGCAGGTGACAAAAGCGCAGTTTCAGACAGAAAGAGACAAAGATAAATTTTTTGGAGAATCTTGTACTCAAATTTGCCATAAGGAATGATTTTTTAGCATATTTTATGAGGTATAATGGGGAGCAGCAGTCATCGGAAGCAAAAACGTAAGAGAAAGCTAACAAAAGAACAAATTGAAGAATATAAACAAAGAGATAGAGAAGGTCATAGGAAGAAAAGACAAGGTATGTTAAATATTGGTGAACTTGAGTTCTATGGTCTTTCAAGTGAAGAGGAAATTGAATATGTTCAAGGTGAAAATGTAGAACATGATATTGAAATTGGGAATGAAAATTTTCAAATTGATATTGAAAATGTTCAAGGTGAAAATATTGGAATTGAAGATGTTGAACATGATATTCAAATTGGGAATGAAAATATTGAAATTGATAATGAAAATGTTCAAGGTGAAAATGTTGGAATTGAAGATGTTGAACATGATATTGAAATTGCGAATGAAATTATTCAAATTAATATTGAAAATGTTCAAGGTGAAAATGTTAGAAATGAAGATGTTGAACATAATATTGAAGCAAGTGTAAATTATGTTTCACCAGATTACACGAGAAATGAAGAACCTTGTGTGGAAGAAAGACATATTCCAAATTCAAGACCTTCAAGGACCCCTAAATGGTTAGTTGAAATTGATGATAACAATATAAAAAATTTTGAAGGCAAGAAGTCAACACAAACAGTTCGGTTGTAGGCTAGAAGACTTTTCAACCAATATTTTAGCGATAAGACATTGATCGAGCAATGCCAAATTTTTGTACAATTGCTAAAGATGCAAAAGATGAGACCTTTGCTAGCCAAATTGAATATTCATGTGAACAAGAAGACCGAAAAAAATTCTATTATTGTCAAAAATATTTTTAATGCTCTCAAGTCTATTGGAAAAAATAACAAGGAAAAAGATAAGAGAGTTTTTGGGAGAGTCATTACAACCGCCCTAATAAGCAATCAATTGAAAAAGGCTCGCTTTATGAGACAAAACTGTATTTATTTTGACATAAATTGTAAAACTTTGGATAAAGCACTTGCAAGAAGAGAAAGAATAGATTATCCTCTTCAAAATGATGCATGGGCTTTTGCTGGGAGGCTTCCACGTGTTGATAAGAAGCTAACCGATAATATAAAGCAGGTAATTCAGAAATTTTGGCATGATAACTCTAGAGTATCACCCAATGAAAAGGATGTTTTAAAGTTAAGAATTAGCAGTCGAGACCGTACACTGCATCCTAAACATTTCTTGGAATCAAGCCAAACAATGTTGTTCAACAAATTTATTGAAACACATCCAAATATGAAAATATCGGAAAGGAATTTTGAAGGTTTGAAGCCATTTTATTGTGTGCCTCTTAAGATTTGTAATACTTGTTGTTGCAAATACCATGTGGAGTTTTCAATGTACGATGAACTATTATGCTATATCCATTCTACTTTGCATACTAATGAAATGTTGTAGGAGTGTGGTGCAATGCATCTTCTGAAATCATCAAGGGACTTGCTAGATCTATTTTTATGTTCTAGAGATGATGATTCCTTTTTCTATAGAAATGATTGTTTAAATGCGAAGTGCTCACAATTTGGTGGCTTGTGAAATTTTGTTCAATGTTTTCATGAGGGTTCCGAACATGAATTTGGAAAGAATCTTGTAGAGAAAAAGAGATATGATATAGTCAAATATACTTTGCAGAGTGGAGGTGAAGGTTCTAGATGCGAGTTGGTTACAAAATAATGCAGTGTTGATTTTATTTCAGATTTTAAGGACAATCTTTTTTACAAATATGCAAGGCATAGTCATAGGTCTCAGTGTTTGGATCAACAATTCAAGATATGTAAGGACTCTTTTCCGATTGGCACTATTATATTAGTGGTTGATTTTGAAGAAAACTACACATTGCAACCACAAAATGAGGTACAATCTCAGCATTACAATTTCATTTAGATTGCTATTTTTGTCCACATAATGTTTAGACATGCACTTGATAGTACAAATGAGGATTGAAAGATAATTAGAGAGTATCATTTTTATATGAGTGATGATAGATCTCACTCATCCGAGTATGTCCAACATTGTTTTGAGATTTTTTTTGAGTTCTTGTAGGAGCATGATATAACACTGGGTCGACATCTCATTTGGTCAAATAACTGCACAGCTCAATTCAAGAATGCTCGTATGTTTTATTGGTTGAGTAGAATGCATGTAGAGAGGGGTGTACCTAATATTTGGATATTTTTGAAGTTGGGCATGGGAAAGAAGAGCATGATGGAGTAGGTGCATGTATAAAGAGAGCTCTAGTTAAGGAGCAATATAATATTTCAGGAGAAAAATTCAGTGATGCACATTCTATTGTTGATTGGTGTAGTTCAACATTGTCACAGGGAGGGACACTTGATTCAATAGTGCACATATTCTTTTGGTTGGTTGAGGAGGGTATAGTGGGAGGCAGATTGGATTGCCATACAATCAAAGATTCTTCAAAGATACATTTGTTTCGAAGCTCAGATGCAAGCAAATGGACCATTTGAACATGACAGTTGGCTTGTTTTTGTTAGAGTTGTATTCAGTGTTGGTGGGATCAATGTGAGTCAAGTGAGTGGGTGGATACATGGGTTCTACAATATCTAACTCCTTTATCTCAAACTATATCCATGATAAATGACACAATGGAAATTTCACTTGATTACGACAACCTTTCAGATCTACTATAGCCAGGACATGTTTTTGCAGTTGTTGCACCACAAGGGAATGAAAAGAGATCAGAATATTGGTTGGCTCAATGTGTGCGGGTAAAGCACAAGCTAACACAATCGATGGAAGATGATGATGGGTTTGTGTATCCTATAGGTTCAATTGTGGTTGCAAGAACTTGGTTGTGAACATACATGATTAGAAATAATGGCATACCTACATTTGAAGACTACGAGAAACAAAAAACCATTGTCATGTATTCACACCTTATTATAGCAACAAATGTTAAGGTGTTGAAGCATCATGACAAACCAAAGACAAAACAACTATGGACACTTAATAATGTTGATCATGAAACAATATTGGATACTCTTAAGAAAAGAGAGGGCCCTTTAGGCACACTTGAATAGAATATTCAAGAATGGAAGGTACAATGCTTAGGTTCATTATGCTTAAGTTCATTAGTGTTCTTTATTTAATACTAATATTTTTTATACTTTTGCAATACAGGTATCTTTAATAGTGATATTTTGTATGTACCTTTGGGATATTTTTGGCACGATTGATCATGGACCTGCTGCAACAATAGCCAACTTTGATCCTTTCATAGAGGTATGCGACATATTACAATAATATAGATTAGTTATTCAAAGCATCTTTTTTAGTTTGCATTGCCATCTCATCATCAATTAGGTCATTTAAAATGCTATATATTGGTTATTCTAAGCATATTTTATAGTTTGCATTACCAATTCATCATCATTTAGGTTGCTTAGATTAATATATATTTGTTAGTCTAAGCATCTCTTTTGTTGTGACAATATAGATTTATCATTTGAAAACTTTTGCGATATTCCTGACATGATTGATCATGGACCTACTGCAACAATAGGCAGCTCTGATCCTTTCAGAGAGGTATGCGACATATTACAATAATATAGATTGGTTATTCTAAGCATCTTTTCTATTGTATGTAGTTTAACTGCTACCTTGATGGTTTGTACAAGTGTTTTTCACTCCAGAACATCAACATACTACTCTTGTGGAAGATTGTGCCCTGAATGCCTCCAATAGAATATTTTTATAAAATTTGAAATTTGAAATGTGAAACAATGTAAAAAGGTCATAACTGTGTATAGGAATAATCTATATCCAGTGATGTTTTTTGAAATACGGGTCAAATGTCTGGCATTGTACAAAAGGTATGTTTAAAATGTAAAGATATTTTTATACTTAATCGAGCTACAACCAGAGATTTTATTCCTATTTCTTTCCTGTCAGTATTCTCTTTTGAACTAGGTTTTGTAATATATCCTATTTATATATAATTATAATTAAAGATGATTTAAACTCCAATTTGATCGTCAAAACCAAACTTGGGTGCAACTTCACTCCCCAAACCTTGCCACACCCTATAAAATCATCAAACACATCTATTAGGAATTGTAGAAGATTGATCCAACCTTAAATATTTATGCCTCCACATTTCATTGACATTAGCATATTCTAACCATCATGTTTTCCAAGAAATAGCCCTTCAAAGATTGTTGTCTTTTAGCACTTTGGACTCTTAAGGGAAATCACTGGTCCAATGTAGTTTAGAGTGATTCGACGTATTTGGGTGCAAAAGAGGACCATACCTAGTGTAAACGTACCCATCTAGACGTGTTGGCACAGTCTATTTAGTAGTACGAGTTGGAGAATGAAAGTTGCACCACTTTGCAACTTTACGCTACTTGCATTTGGAAACTTTTCCCTCAACTGAAAACTCATCACCATAGGAAAACGCCTCTGAGATAGCGAAACTCAAGAGAGGTTATTGTAGATGGTCCCAAAAAAATCCCATATCCTCAGACAAAGAGTTTGTAAGCATCACGATTTCTGATAAATAGCCCTTGAAAGATTGCTACCTTCTAGCACCTTGGACTCTTAAGAGAAATCGTCGGTCCAATGTAGCTCGGAGTAATTCGGCATATTTTGGTGCAAAAGAGGACCATACCTAGCGTAAAAGTACCCATACAAATGTGTTGGAACAATCTTTTTGGTTGTACGAGTTTAGAGAATGAAACTTGCACCACTTTGCAACTTTACACTACTTGCATTTGACAACTTTTCTCTCAACTAAAACCTCATCACCATGGGAAAATGCCTTCGAAATAGAAAAAATCGAGAGAGGTTATTGTAGATGGTCCTAACACAATCCCATATCCTCAGACATAGAGTTTTTAAGCATCACGGTTTTTGAGAAATATCCCTTCAAAGATTGTTGTCTTTTAGCACTTTGGACTCTTTAAGGGAAATTGTCGGTCCAATATAGCTCAGAGTGATTCAACATATTTGGGTGCAAAAGAGGACCATAGCTAGTGTAAAATACCCATCCCGATGTGTTGGAATAGTCTATTTGGTTGTACGAGTTAGAGAATGAAAATTGCACCACTTTGCAACTTTACACTGCTTGCATTTGGCAACTTTTCCCTCAACTGAAAACTCATCACCACGGGAAAACACCTCTGAGATAGAAAAAACTAAGAAATTTTATTGTATATGGTCCCAACATGATCCCATATCCTCAAACGGAGAGTTTGTAAGCTTCACAGTTTCTGAAAAATAGCCCTTCAAAGATTGTTGTATTTTAGCACTTTGGACTTTTAAGGGAAATCGTCGGTCCAATGTAGCTCGAAGTGATTCGGTGTATTTGGGTACAAAAGAGGTCCATACCTAGCGTAAACGTACCCATCCGGATGTGTTGGAATAGTTCATTTGGTCATACGAGTTAGAGAATGAATGTTGTGCCACTTTGCAACTTTATACTGCTTGCAATTAGCAACTTTTCCCTCAATTGAAAACTCATCACCACGGGAAAACACCTTCGAGATAGAAAAAACTGAGAGAGGTTATTTTAGATGGTCCCAACATGATTCCATATCCTCAGATGAAGAGTTTGTAAGCATCACTGTTTTTGAGAAACAACCCTTCAAATATTGTTGTCTTTTAGCACTTTGGACTCTTAAGGGAAATCGTCAGTCTAATGTAGCTCGGAGTGATTCAGTGTATTTAGGTGCAAAAGAGGACCATACCTACTGAAAATGTACCCACCCAGACGTGTTGGAACAATCTATTTGGTTGCATGAGTTAGAGAATGAAAGTTTTACCACTTTGTAACTTTACATTGCTTGCATTTGACAACATTTCCCTCAACTGAAAATTCATCACCACGAGAAATCGCCTCCGAGATAGAAAAAACTAAGAGAGGTTATTGTAGATGGTCCCAATAGGATCCCATAGCCTCAAATGGATATTTTGTAAGCATTATGTTTTCTGAGAAATAGCCCTTCCAAGATTGTTTTCTTTTAGCACTTTGGACTCTTAAGAGAAATCATCGGTCCAATGTAGGTCAGAGTGATTCAGTGTATTTGTGTGCAAAAGAGGACCATAGCAAGCTTAAACATACCCATACAGATGTGTTGGAACAATCTGTTTGGTCGTACGAGTTGGAGAATGAAAGTTGTACCACTTTGCAACTTTACACTGCTTGCATTTAACAACTTTTCCCTCAATTGAATACTCATCACCATGGGAAAATGCCTTTGAGATATTAAAAAATGAGAGAGGTTATTGTAGATGGTCCCAACATAATCCCATAGCTATAGATGGAGAGTTTGTAAGCATCACGGTTTTTGAGTAACATTCCGTCAAAGATTTATGCCCTTCTACACTTTGGACTCTTAAGGTATTTCACTGATTGATCGTAGCTCGGACTGCTTCGATTTGTTTGGGTACAAAAGGGAACCATACCTAACCTAAAAGTACCCATAGAAATGTGATGAACCAGTCGATTTGGTCATACAATTTGTAGAACAAGATTTATTGATGCCCTTACAAGTCGTTTTCAGCCTCCAATCAAACTCCAATGTTGTTTTTTGTGCAAAAAAAATCCATGAGACCATAACTTGTTGCAAAAAACTAGTAAAACATCTTTATTTCAACCCTACCACAACTTCTAGACTCTTATATTTCACTTCCCTTTACAATTTTAATAATTTTCCTTCAAAAGACTACATGGCAATTTTGACAATTTTAAAGCAAGAATGCATTTTTGGCATATTGGACCCCTAGACTCAAAACTTCAACTTAATACACCTTAAATGGTCTTCATTGACCTTATTTAGCATAAATATATCACACCTAACCTCTCAACCTATCAACATTCAAATGTGTAATCTCGCAAATAGTAGATTAGGTGGGAAACTAGAGAGGAAGAGTTGATGGTGAGTGGCCTAGTGAAGGCTAGAGAAGAAGAGTTTCAGGAATATGGTGTTAGGATAGGGGATTGTCCTTGGTTGTCATATTTGGTTGTGTGGAAAATTTATTCTACTATGGGGATGGTTCTAACCATAGAGAACTTGAGAAAGATTGTGAAGAGAAGAGTTGAAGGGCATAAATACATGTGTAGTTGGCAAAAGCTTATGGAAGAGCATGAAATAGATATACTAATGTATGGATGTTTAGATTTGTGTACTGAATTTTTGTGTGTAGGTGTCAAAGCTTGGGAAACACCATTTGCAGGTGTCAATGAAGACAAATAGTAGCAAGACGATCCATTTGAGAAGGATCAAGCATGGCAAGACCAAGACAATGCAAAGCATGAAGGGTACAAAATCCCTCGGATGAAGATTTACATGCAAGTGACTTGGAGCGGGTTTGAAGGGATTGTGAAGAAGATAGGAGTAGACCTATGGAGTGATTTATGGGGCATAAATATTTTGTACCCAGGGAGTATGGTGCAAGAGCACCTAAAACATGTAAGATTTCATGAATTGACAAGGCCATTCATCCTTCTGTATAGGTTGTACCTCAGAGGAATGGGCATGAATTAGATAGGGGTAGGCACAAGAACAATTTTTTAGGGGTGATAAAGGGATTAGAGTGGTCTGAGAAGGTTGCCTTGTTAAGAAACACAAATTTTTGTGCCTTTTGAGTAAGGCTAGAGAGTGAGTTTTTGAGAAGTTGAATGAAAATAGGTTGGAACTTGTTGCAAACTGTTGGAATAGGTGTATTTAATGGTCTTTAAGAGCTCTGAGTGATTAAGAGTAGCCTAAGAAAAGTAAAAGTGTGAAACCCTAGTTGGAAGGGGCAAAAAAAAGGGAAAATTGGTGATTTTACAAAGAAATTGTAAGCCAAATTATGGGGCAGCATAATACAATGATGTTTTAATTTTAAGCAAACAAAATTAAGAGGGAATGAAGTTGTTTTGGGATTGAGTGAGGTTAGAGCGTAGAAGTTCCAATAAGCCCTACTAACAAGCCAGTGAACTGTTTGATAAAAAGCTTTGGTAGACATGTATGAAAAATGTGGTAGCATAGACAAGGCAGTGGGCTATTTGGAAAAAATCCTCAAAGAAATGTGGTATCATAGAATTCCATGACAAGAAAATACAATTGACAACTGCTGGACTAGTTTTTAGTTATGCAATGTGAAGTAATTGCATAACTGCTTAGGTTGACTTTGTAAAAACTATATTATAATTGAAATTTTTTCATCTATCAACATCTAGTTGTTAGTTATGCAATGTGAAGTAATTCTTTGAGTTTGAAAGATGTGCAATGCAATTTAATCAGCGATATAAATATAAACTACATAATATACCCATTATTTTTTATGTTATTGTACATTGATATTCAACCATTGCTCAAGATAAAATTTTCAAAGAGTTTAATCATGCACATGAGGAAAAAATTAAATTTCAATTGTCAACTTCTATATATAAAATAATCCAATAATCAACTGTATGTCCATATACAAAAATGGCATTGACGCCAACTCAAACAAAGTTTTACAAAATGTGGCATATGCCATCTCAATATCTATTCAAAATTTACATGCCAAAATGTCTATCTCATCCTAAACTACTGGTGGATCATCAAAATGGAGCCTCTTTGAAGCACTCATTGGCTCTGAAGGTAGCTACATAAGAAAAATTAAAACCACAATTGAGATTAGTTATACTATATAATTTAAAATTGAATAATTAACATCAGAATCAATATACAGTGAATTTTAATCGAATTCTACAATTGAAATCTTGATTACCTGAAATATATGTCTCTTCAAAGGGTCGGGAGTCCTAGAATATACCAAACCAACTTTTGAAATGCCAATCTATATATGTGAACAAAAACATAAAATTGATCCAAGTTAGCATACGATTATTGGTAATAGGAACATATTTACCAAACATAAAATAAAATAAACACATACCTCTTTTGGTTGATCTTTTTCTATATCTCCTTCAGGTGTTTTGACACCTCCTCCTTGAGGTGTTTCAACACCTACTCCTTGAGGTGTTCCAATACCTACTCCTTCAAGCGGTGTGTCACTTGTCAACAACGATGTATAGCTCATAATTTCCTGTACATTAAAATGACAAGTACATATGAAACTACCAATCTATGTTGATGTATGTATAATCAATATAAGATCTTAAAAATATTAATTCAATCCAATTTGAGTTCAATTACCTTCCCCTTATCTAACTTTGTGCCTCCATATTCTAGACGAGGTTGCACCTCACTCGCACTAGGTGTTTCCTACAAAAGGAAACTAAGATAAAAATATAAGTTATTATATAATTTCATTAATGACAATTCAAATGACAAGAAAGTATATAATAAAAAATGTAAATGAGTGAGTGTGAAAATATATGCTATGTGTGTGTGTCGAAGCCAAATGAAATGGCCCTAAGGGTGCTATCAGTCACCCATGTGAGCTCCTCCTCAGACATCAACTATTAAATATACCATGTAAATAAATATTAGTACTTGATAATATCTCTTATTAATATTCATTTAAAAATAAATGCAAGTTATGAATTTAAAACTTAAATCTTACTTGTGTCACTATTCCAACATCCCCCTCTCTAGCAGGAGATGATTTTGTAGGGTGTGCTCCACTCCCTTCTGACTGATCTATAATGTCCACATCATGGAGGTCATAATAAGAAGTGTCGAAGGGATGCTCAACGGTCTGTACAAGAGGACTCAAACATATCTAGTGGCACATAGTGCAAGTATATGGCACACAAATATGTGGACCTGAGGAGGATGATGCAACAACACTCAAGCCTTTACCAACATCACCAGAATGTGGATGAGCTATTTGTTGGTGTAATTAAATGTTTTTTACCTTGTCCTAGGTCATAATTACACCTTAGTTAAGTTTACTTAGGGACCACATAGGAGTTGTTGGAGATTTTCCACCTTTGGTGGACTTATCTTCTTATTACTTTATCACCTCCACCTTTCATGGACATATCATGTGATTAGGTTTCCACCTTTTGTGGGTGATTCACTATTTGTGGTGGTTATCACATTATCACTTTCCACTTTAGGTGGAGTGATAGCTTTTCATTGTTGTCTCATGTCATGAGATTACGAAACTTGTCATAATCTTATGCACTCCTATGTTTTCACCTTGGCTATATAACTAAGGGGTCTCTACTACATTTGTACACATTGAAATATCATTATCATATTGACATTGAATACAGTTTATTCTTGTCACATTAATTTCTCTCTTCTTTGTGCTTTCTATTTGGTCCATAGATCTTGGCATCTATAGCCAATTCTAACATGGTATCAGAGCGGGTTGGATGCCATTGGAGAGTCTTTTTCTAAGGAGAGATACCAAATTTGGGGAGGTTCCATTTTTGGCTCTTTATTGCAGGTTTATATCAAAGCTTGCCAGTACAAATTTAAGCTCACTATTGTGTCCGAAAGGTTCGAGAAAGTCGATTTTTCCTTTTTTTTGTCCAAATTGGACATACGAGGCCAAATCTATGAGGGTTTGAAGCTACATTGTGGTTGCCAGATCTAGAAGGTAGTTGCATTTTTGGAGCATTTTGGGTCAAATCTAACCCTGCCATCGCGTCCAGAAGGGCCAAAAACACTAAGATCGACTGTCCAGTCATCCAAATCGGAGCAAGTCATCCGGTGAAGCAAAAAACATTTGCCCAAAGAGTCGTATGACCCCAAGTCATCATTATTGCAGATCAGTATGATTTTTACAAAAATAAATATTTTATTCGTAGAAAATATTTTGAAATTTTTTTTACAAGCGATTAAATTTTTTTTTTGAAAAATCAAATCAAAATTTCCAAAAAAAAAATAAATTTTTTTTTTTGGAAGTTGTAAGTCTACATATCGCAGACTGTACCTGCTTCTACAGACTTGTAGGTACGAAGTGACCAGTGGTGGCCACGTGGCTTCCACGGGCCCATCTGGCCTTTACCGGCGTTAGATTTTGGCAAAAAACCGATGGCGCTCTAAAACTCTCATCGGCCGGTCAAAGAAAATTTCGGGCAGAATCTTTAAAATCCTGCAGCGAATATTCCAATGGACTGAGGTTTTCACCGACGATAGGGAAAAGCGACAACCACTTTGACAGGCCGCAGGCCATCAAATTTAAAACAGTAAACTGCCTACGTCAACATGTGTCAGCACTGACATCAACACTCATTTGAAATTTTTTGACCCCCTCATGGATGAGCAATTTCATTTTGCAGTCTGACTTCAAAGCTCCATATCTTGCTCATTTTGGCTCCTTTTTTCGAGCAATTTGTTTTTATTTGGTCTAATTTTTTGTGCTCTCCGCAGTGGTGCAATCCGTTTTTGGTTTTGGCTTTTGATTTTTCCAGAAATTGCAGATTCTCACAGGTTTTGTTGCTTCGTCCTCATTTTTGGCACTTTGGGAGCTCATAACTTGCTCCTACGGTAACATTTTTGGGTGCCATTTTTTTGAAAGTGCATAATTTTTCATGTAATTCTTAGTGGTATGATCAAATTGATTTGATTTTGTACCAAAAGTTTTACTTGAATCTGTGGTCTATTTTGGCATCTGCATATACCAAGATCAAAGTCCACTTTGCTATTTTTTGGCAGTGGCAATTGTAAACACACTAAGTATAAAGTGCCAAATCTGATATTGCTTGGGGGGGTTTCTTTTTTGAGTGATTTTGGGGGGGGGCATAATTTTGCAGTGATTGGTTGCATTCTTTTGTGTGGTTTGTGTTCTTACAATGGGGAAATCTCAAATTGAACTCCTAACTCCACATATTTATGCTACATGGATAAAATTAGTATGGCACTATCTCATGGGAAAAGGTCTAATAGGCTATCTAAAGGAAACCATTTCTCAACCTACTGATGCTAATGAATTGGCAAGATGGGAGATTAATCATGAGAAAACACTTGGATGCATATGTTCATTAGTCTCATTTGATTTACAATTTCATATTGATTCATGTACAACAACTAAAGAAGCATGGGAGACTTTTAAAAAATTGTATGGTAAAACAAATAAGATTAGGGGATATCAGATTGATAATGATTTGATGAATCTTGATCCTAAAAGTTTTGACCACATCCAAGACTACATCCCCAAAATCAAGCAATTAAGAACACAATTGAAAGAATGTAGTATTTAAAAAGAGGATTTACAATTGATTCTGAATGTGTTATCCAAGCTTGGTCCTGAGTATTTAGTATTTTTTTTGGCTTTCATACCCATCGACTTTCTATGGGAGCATCATATGTTGATCCTAAGTTTGATGACTTTGCAAATCTCCTAATCCAAGAGGAAGCTAAGTTAATGAACATGAGTCTAATCAAGTCTTCCAAGCCACATGCATTGGTTTCTAGTGAGTCAAAGGTACATAAAGAATCAAGGAATCTTGATAAGAAGCAAAAGATGAAAAAGAAAAAGCCACATAAAGAATCATAATCCATTCATTCAAAAGAAGAATCATCTAAGAAGAAGAGGTCTTTTTGTGCATATTACAAGAAATATGGACATGAAGAACAGTTTTGTTATAAGAAGGATATTGATGAGTTGAAAAATCTTCTCAAAAGAAATCAAATTGATTTGCCTTCTAGAATGTCTGAATCACCTCCTTCTTCTTCAAAACAATCTAAGGGAAAAGGTCATGTTGATTTTTCATCTACATCAGGATATAAAGGTCAAGCTCTTTGTGCTTATTCAAGCCCAGGATTAGGTAGATGGCTTCTAGATTCAGGAGCATCACATCATATGGCATCTTCACAATCTATATTCTCTTCATTTCAGCCTTGTACTATGTCTCCTATATTCATGGGAAACAATACATACATGAGTGTAATAGGGAAGGGATCTATTAGTTTTGGGGACAACACTTTCCAGGATGTTTTGTGTGTTCCTCATTTGACGAACAATATTCTTTCCATATATCAGATTACACATGGTAGAGATGGGAGAACTGTGGAATTTACATCTGATTCAGTCATCATTTGAGACTTGGAGAGTAGAGAGATCATTGCTACTGGGGTGGTTGATCATTCATCTCAGTTGTATACCTTTGCAGATTTTTCTTCTGATGTTGACATTGTTCCTTCGACTGTTGATCACACTTCTAGTGTGAACCATGATTCAGAGGAGACTTTTGGCTACTTGAACTTGGGGGTTCTCACATCAGATCTAGTACTTGAGCCATGCATTTCATCTCCTCTATCTACTATTGCAGTTGATGATGCTTGTGATTCCATAGTTTGGGTTCCTTGTGATTTAGTGCAGCAGGATATACATTGTCTTCTAGATATGGCTACTTTGGATGACTTCTTGACAGGTATTTTAGACTTGTTTGCGGAGTCTCATCTTGTAGATTTTGGGGACACCATTGATGACATTAATCTTCTCTTTGATGAAGATGCTCCTTCTTCAGTTGTTGTGAGGGAACACTCTGACCCTCTTGTTCATTCTCTACATGATCATTCTTTGTAGTTTGGCGTGAGTGTGGATACTTTTGGACAACATTTAGAGGAGGGTTCTTTGTCTTTAGAGGCGATATCATTCTCTTTGGATCATGTTCTACATTCTTCTCTACTAGATGTTGGATTGTACTCTTCAGCAGTGTGGCCTAGAACGCCTGTTTGGAGTCTGTAATATTTCAGCATCGACATGGAGACACTTGAGCATGCTTTAGAGACATCATACATCCTGCATACATCCTCGGTTTTGTTTCTTCCTAAGGGGAGGAACGTTGTTTGGAAAAATTGGATCATCTTCAGCATTCAATGTCGAGCTTCTACCATCATTGTAGGAGACTCAACATTGAGGGGGGCTTCCTTGTCTCTCTTCTAATTCTCTCTTATGGGGGGGTCTTTTTCCTCACATGGGGTTTTTACCTTCTCATGCATCATTGAGAGCATTTCTATTTTGTATTTCATCTCTCTTTTGGGGAGGAGTTTTGTCCCACTGGGTTTTCTCCTTTTCTCTATTTGTGAGAGATTGCATTGCATTTGTACATGGGTACCTAACATGGCCTAGTTGCCAAGACCCATCTTGCATTGTTTGATTCTCCCTAAGTTGAACTTGAGGGGAGGTTTTGGTGTAATTAAATGTTTTGTACCTTGTCCTAGGTCATAATTACACCTTAGTTAAGTTTACTTAGGGACCACATAGGAGTTGTTGGAGAATTTCCACTTTTGGTGGACTCATCTTCTTATTACTTTATCACCTCCACCTTTCATGGACATGTCATGTGATTAGGTTTTCACCTTTTGTAGGTGATTCATTATTTGTGGTGGTTATCACATTATCACTTTCCACTTTAGGTGGAATGATAGCTTTTCATTGTCGTCTCATGTCATAATATTATACACTCCTATGTTTTCACCTTGGGTATATAACCAAGGGGTCTCTTCTACATTTGTACACATTGAAATATCATTATCATATTGACATTGAATATAGTTTATTCTTGTCACATTATTTTCTCTCTTCTTTGTGCTTTATATTTGGTCCATAGATCTTGGCATCCATAGCCAATTCTAACACTATTGTAGAAGCATGTGAAACCAAATGACCACTCAAAGAGTGAATAGCCTGAATAGTCTATGTGGCTGCATCCTAGATAATCTTTGGATGATATACTGGAGGTGGCAGAGGATGGGGAGGAGGGGGAACATATGGGCGTGTGACTACTCTAACTACCCTTGATCTATCTTGGGGCATACCTCCACCGACACCCTAGAAGGGTTTAATGTCAAATTAATTGACATGATGCTCTAACACAAACTTAGCATATAATTTTTTAATATAGTAAAATGGTATATCAAAATTTTTGCTCGATGGTTTATCAAAAACCATACACCAACAATCCCAAAATTTATCTACAATGTCCCTATTCATGCACCATTTTATAGAATTTTTTGGTTTATTAACATTCACTGGCAAACCGGTGTGGGGGTTAGTGAATAAAGAGGCTATTTGTGCTTTGGTTATTTGGAGATCTTTCACATCATCGTAAGACAATCCACATGCATAATATTCCCTCGTGTCTTCTCACCATGAATGAAACGCATTATGTTGGGTGGAGAGGGTTTCTATATTTTTAATTATTTCCTTCAATGTGTTTGTCATATCTCTCAATCGAGAGATTGTCTTATAAACTTCACAAATTTCCCTCAATTGCCCCAATTTTTCAACAATTAAGTCTTCAATTGGTGATTGCGGAGGTGGTGGAGCATTTGGCTGCAAAGGTGGTGGAGTGTTTAGAATTTGTAAATTTTCATTCTTAGCCATAATATCTGATTAAAGTTAAAAACTAATTAATCTAATTGAAATTACACAATATAAATGAAATTATTGTAAAAAACCCTAGTTTTTAATAAAAATCCAAAAAAACCTACTTTTTCACAAAAATCCATAAAAAACTCTAGTTTTTGATACAAATACATCAACAACACTAATTTTTATTCAAAATTCATTTAAAAACATTAAGTTTTAATAAAAATTCATTGTAAACTCTAGTTTTTAATAAAAATCAATAAAAAACCCTACTTTTGAAAAAAAATCATCAAAACTAATTAAAATTATAAGAATCTAATTGAAAAATCGATAACAACATTAAAAAAACCAAAAACTTACCTTTGAAATTGGATATCTGGTGAAAATGGATATTGGATTTCAACTTCTCCTTGTGCACCCATGTTCAAAGTGTGTAAAATGACTTTAACAGTCGGTTGTTTTTTATTTATATTGTTTTCACAAATCGGATATCCGATTTGTAAAAATAGGTTTGGGAATTTGTTTGGAGGAATGTACCGACACCCAAGCCTAAAAAAAGTCAACTCGGCATTTCCGCATTTTTGAGTCGATCCAAAATGTAATTTTTTCCCATTGCCACTTTTTGGCCCATCATGATCCTGCACATACCCGGGTATCATGTGATTCATCCTCTGACTCCCTATCACCTTCTAATATTTGTTTGTTCTCTTCTTCCTCACTTGGACCTTCAATATAGAATAATTTATTTCCACTGCATTTATGTCCTTGACTATACATGTCGTAATTAAAACACAACCCTTTTTTTGTCTTCTCCTTTTTTTTTGGAGTTAACCTAGTAGGTTGAGGTAATGAATTTGTAGGATATTTCCTTTCACTTACATTTACAATCCCTTGTTGCCTACTAGCCAAAAAATTCTCCTCAACTTGTCTTGCCATTAATATTGCTTCTGATAAGGATTATGGTTGGAACAATTGTACTTCATATTTTATGTGATCCTTTAAACCGCTTAGAAATAGTTCCTTCAAATTTTCTTCTATGACATTTACCACTCTTAGACAAAGGGTTTGAAATTTTTGAATATAATCCTTGACCATGCATGTTTTCTTTACTTTCTACCGAGTTTCTAGAAGTACCTATCCATAAAGTTATCTCCAAAATGGGTAGCAAGTTCCTCTTGAAAAATTGACCATGTGACCACAACCATTCTTTCTCTTCTAATAACATACCCAAAAATACCAAACAAATTGATATGGTTCTAGGTATAATAATACCACAACCACCTTTTATTCACTAGGAATATGAAAAATATCAAACGACTACTCCATTTGGCATAGCCAATTAGTTGGATCCTTGCCATGGAACTTTCTCATAGCCAAATTGGGTATGAATTCCATTGGCATATCATTATTAAAGGAAGGATCCTTCTTGAAATCACATTCAAGGCTTTCTATCTTTTTCTTTGTATGTTTGATGGTAACCTAGGTAGTGTCATTCACAGCTTTCTATTTTCTCTCCACTTGAATACATCTAATATCCAGCTGCTTATTCTGTCAATCACTGAAACTTTATAGATTATTAACATCAACATAAGAATTAAAGCCAACTAGCAATTTTGTGCTGAAAACATAAAAGCAAGTGTCATACATTGGAATGCTTCCAGTACTTAAACATATACTTGTTTACAGAATAGACTCATCTCAACATTTCTAGGTGTACAATGCATGGTAGATTTTAGTTTTATAAAAGTATAAACCGTACCCTCCTCCCAAAAGGATGTGTCTAATCTATAGATAAAACGAACCTATGTACATTGAAAAAGGAATGCAATCATACATAAAAACAGCCATAGAAACATAAATAATATGACTAGATGACGTAGTGTGGGGTCCTTCAATGGATGATAAAAGTGATGGAAATGGCAGATGGAAAGAAACATCATGACGAGGAAAGTGAGGACATGTCTTGCCGCTTTGAATTATGCCTGCATTTTTTACCTTGTGTGAGAAGCTATCTGTTCACCTCAGGCAATAAGGGTGTTGATGTGATTAAGATGTTTTTAAAATTGTAACAAGTATTGTTCTCAGAAAACACTTTGTGTTCTAGGTTTTCTCATTATGTAGGTTGAAATTGAAACATTGGAGAGCAAGAGGATGTTGTAGGCAGGGGATATGACTAACCAAGTTGAGGTGAGGGGTTTGTAACTGATTGTATGTACAAAGGTGCATTTTGTATGTTTTTATGTATGGTGTCATGCATTTTTTAATGTAGATAGGTGCATTGTTGTTGTGGGATGTAGGTTTCTCAGTGTTTTGCAACCTGGGATTTTAGAAAACAATATGAATGTCTTCAAAATCTTTTGTTATTAAGACTGTAGGAATGTAATGAAGTGTGGTATGTTTTATAAACACCCATTGTTTTCCAACAAACTTTAACACTATGTTGTCGGCTCTTTCATTCTAAAGGTTGAAAGTGAAAGGTTGGAGAGTGGAGTTGCATGTGGGGGAGAGGAAAAACTAATAGAAGTGAGGTGAGGTGTTTGTAAGCAATTGGGTTGTTACTTCTAAAGGGTTTTAAAAAATTATGTGGGTTGGTTTTTGTAAAGGGTTGTACATGTAATCAAATCTCAATTAGACTAGGAGCCTAAAACTAAGGAAATTCTTAGTATAAAATTATGTTCAAAATTCTAAGTCAAAGTTATTTCTCCTTTAATGAATGTGTTGATTGTAGAACATTTATCGATTTCAATGTTTGCAGATCAACAAAAGAACCACCATATATATAAAGAGAGACACGCCTCTACAAGAGACGCGTCTCATGAGAGGACCTATCCCTTGGGCACACAAGCTCCAAACAAACCAAAATATTTTAGTTAACATACATAAACTAATGTGTGGGCAATAGTATATATAATACGAATTCCGATTTTATTAAAGCAAATTTTTATTTTTATTCAAATGCAAATTTCGATCATCTTAATTTGAATAACTTATTTGAAGGTATTTTATATTTAAGAGCGGATTGATTAAATATAAATGATAATGATGCATAAATGCAATCATCATTTATATTCGACTGATGCTATCTTAAATCAACACTCCCTCTTAACTACGGAAGATAGAAAACAAATAAGTGTTGATATCACCTTCACACATGATATCGAAGATATGATATGTTTTCTTAATTTTTTCAATTCCCATGACATTCTTCATAACACATCTCCATTATGGTATGTGCACTGACATCAAGTCACATGATGTCTACCATAATAGTTCATGGCATATCCATGGATATAATTATCCACCATGATTATCTCTTAAGGATCACAATGATCTTCAAATGACATCAAGTCCCATGATATCCATCAAAAAGTGTCCAAGAGATGCTATCATACATGTCCACAGATATCAATTCACATGATATCTATCATGATAGTTCAACTCATCATTGTAGAGTCGTCACTTTACAATGTCACATACAAGTGTTCATTATTAGAAAGATCATCACCTTTCAATAATGTACACATGAGGAGTAGGCCCATAAGGTCACAGAGTCACACACATGACAAAAGAGTTTACACATTAAACATTTATATATATTCGTACAACTTATAAACAATTTGAATTTCAAACATAATATCAAATTACATTTCAACCATACCAAGTTTCTTCCTGAAGTGCTCTACCTTGATTCAAGAGAGAGGTTTGGTGAGAATGTCTGATGTTTGATCATTTGTACTAACATACTCCAACTGAATCACTTTCATTTCTACCATGTCTCTTACATAATGATAGGGGATCTCAATGTGCTTAGATCTATAATGGAAGATAGGGTTTACAAAGAGTTTGATGTAACTTTGATTATCACAATGAATAAGTGTAGGATTCAAGGGCTCACCAAAGAGTCCCACAAACAATTTATGAAGCCAAACTGCTTCTCTTGCCCCCATAGAGGCTGCAATGTATTCAACTTATGTTGAGCTCTGTGCTACTGAAGACTGTTTTCTGCAAATCTAGGAGATCATAGCCAATCCTAAACTGAAGCAACATCCTGATGTGATTTTCCGATTGGTTACACTTCTAGCCCAATCTGAATCAAAGTATCCATGTAGATCTAGTTGGTCATTTCTGTAAAGAAGACCATATCCAATAGTGACTTGAAGATATCTCAAAATATGTTTCACAACCATAAGGTGAATTTCCTTTGGCTTGCACATGAACTGGATGAGAGCATTCACTGCATAGAAAATATCAGCTCTGGTGTTAACTAGATACATCAAGGATCCAATCATTTGTCTATAAAGGGTTGGATCTGCACACTTGGATTTTTTTGCTACTTCTTTCAGTTTGTGAAGGTTGGTTTCCATAGGTGTAGACATGGGTCTATAGTCCAACATTCCAAATCTCTTCAGAATATCAATAGTATACTTTCCTTGGTTTAGTATAATGCCCTCTGATTTCTACCATACTTCCAAACCTAGGAAGTAGTGTAGAATGCCCAAGTCTTTCATGTCAAATTTATAAGTTAGATCCTTCTTTCCTTGAGAAATCAAGTGATCTTCTCTTGTTATCAATAGTTCATCAACATATAAAATAATTATTAACATATCACCTTTGATTACCTTGAAGTAGAGATTAGAGTCTGCAACATTCTTGGAAAATCCTAGTCCCAAGAGATAGTTGTCAATTCTTTCATACCAGACCCTAGGAGCCTGTTTAAGTCCATAGAGGGCTTTCTTTAGTCTGCACACATGTGAGTCAGGTTTATGTATCACAAAACCTTTAGGCTGTTCCAGATAGACTTCCTCTTCAATGGTTCCATTTAGGAAGGCAGTTTTCACATCCATTTGATGGATCTTCCAGCCTTTAGCTACAACAATGGTTAACACTACCCTCACAGATGTGTAACGGGCAACAGGTGCAAATGTTTCTTCATAATCAATTTCTTTCTCTTGAGAAAAACCTCTTGCCACAAAAAGTTCCTTATGTTTTTCTATACTGCCATCAGCAGCATGCTTGATTTTGAAGAGCCATTTGGAAGAGACAATAGATTTCTCTTTCGGTCTAGGCACTATATCCCATACATCATTATTTAGAATGGAATGATATTCCTTTGTCATTGCATCCTTCCATGCTTGATGTATGAAGGCTTCTGTAACACTAACAGGTTTTGAATTTATGTTTCTCATTAGAGAAACATAGCTAGAGAACCGTTTGGGTTTATTACTTTCCCTAAACGTTCCTTTGGGTGTTGCATGATTCTCGACTTCTTTGATCATCTTTCTAGCCCAAAGTGGCCTCTTCCTATCATTGTCATTTGTATTCTCATCTAAAGTAGATTGAAGTTCATTTGGCATTTCCTCATGATACTCCCTTTGAATCTCAGGAGCAGGTTCTATTTCAAGTACTCTAGGGGAATATGTTTCTATCTCACTAGAGCTTCTTGCCCTTTTGAATGCAATGTCTCCTTTAAAGATGACATCTCTGCTCAATTCAATTTGTTTCTGCCCGTGTATGAATATCCTGTAGGCTTTGGAGGTTTCACTATATCCCACAAATACCCCTTTCTTTCTGGAAGGTTCTAGTCTAAATCTCTTCTCTTTGGGCACATGGATATAGACAGCAGTTCTAGAGGCTTCTGCCCAGAAAGAAGTTTCAATGTTTTGGTCAAGCAACATAGCTTTAGCAACTTCTATAATGGTTCTATTTTTCCTTTCAGCAACCTCATTTTTTTGAGGGTTGTAGGCAACTGTGAACTCCCTCTTAATTCCAGCACTCATGCAAAATTCCTTAAAAATTTCAGAGGTGTATTCTTTCCCATTGTTTGTCCTTAAGATTTTTATTTTCTTCCCGGAGAAGTTTTCAGTAAGGGCTTTGAATTCTTTGAACCTTTTGAGGATTTCTATTGATTCCTTACACTTAAGGAAATGGATCCACGTTTTCGTAGAGAAGTCATCTATAAATATGACATAGTATAGAAATCCTGCCTTGGAAGGTACAAACATGGGTCCACATAAATCAGAGTGAACCAATTCTAATACATTTTGGGTTTTACTCAAGCTATTGTGAAAGGATCCCTTTGTATTCTTTCCTAGGGCACAACCTTTACAGGTTCCTTCATGAGATGGTTTTAACTTAGGTAAGCATGTTAAAAGTTTTTCCATAGAAGGTAGGGCACAAAAATGAAGGTGTCCTAATATTCTATGCCAAATCTCATTTGAATCAAAAGTGTCAAGGGTAAGGGCTTGCTTAACCTCAGTGCATAGTTTGTAAAGATACCCTTGTCTTAAACCTATGGTTTGGGATTTCTTGATAGTTGAGTTCTTAGGCCATGCTAGAACTTTCCCATCCATAAAGATAACTCTATATCCATTGTCTTCAAGGGAAGAGATGGATATTAGATTCCTCTTTATTCCAGGTACAAATAAGACTCCAATGAGTTGAAGAGAAAGACACAATTTCAATTTGATGGAGCAAGTTCCAACCCCTTTTACAGGGTGTGCAGAATCATCCCCAAAGGTTACTTCTTCATCAATATTTTCAGTCATAGTGTCTAGGTGTTCTCTGAACCATTTGATATGTCTAGAGGAACCACTATCAATTACCCAGTTGTGGGTGTTGTTAGATACTTGACTAGATAAGGCTGGATAGAACACAAAGTTCTCAGATTCATGATCTGAATTTGACTTTCCTACTTTAGCAAAAGATGCTTGTTGTTTTGATTTGTCAGGGCACTTCATTGCATAGTGGCCATATTGATCAAATCTAAAACATTGTACTTGAGAGATGTTTTTCTTTTTAGAAGATCCCTTTCTATTGGAATTTCTCCTTCTTTTAAAAGATCCTCTCTTGTAGGAGTTTTTCTTATTCCTTTTATTAGATGTTGTGTTGAGCACATGAATGTCTTCATCTATGTTCTTTTGTTTATTTTCCTTTATTGAGAGTCTTGTTTCCTCTTGAAGGCAGTCTATTCTTAGCCTATCAAACTTGGGAAGTTTAGATCTCACACTTATTCCTTGAACAAATGACTCCCATGAGTTTGGTAGACCTCCTAGTGCAATTAGAGTTAACTCTTTGCTATCAATCTGATATCCAATTGTGGATAATTAATCCCTTAGTTGAATGATTCTCATGAAGTATGCATTAATAGTTTCTCCTTTGTTTATTTGGACATTGTTGATTTGCCTGTTTAATGCAAGAGTCCTACTAGTGTTGTTGATCTCATAGGTGCTCTCAAGAGATTTGAACATTTGATATGTAGTTTCATGTTTTGCTAGGATGGCAACTATATGATCCCTAACTGCATCTACTAAGATTTTCATGGCCTTTTCATTGTTTTCAATCCATTGAGTTTTCTCGAGATCAGCCTCTGGTTCCTTTTTGTTTTCTCTCACAAGTGAGTCTAATTTATTCTCTTTAAGAAACATCATGATTCTAAATTTCCATGATGTGAAGTTGTTTGCTCCTACAAGACAATCTTCAAATCTGATCACACTTGACATTATGAAGAATGTGATCTGAATTTGATTTTAAAAATACGAATTTTCTTAAGCAATTTGATATCTAGATTTGATTTGGATTCACTCAACTTGGCTCTAATACCATGTAAATGTAATCAAATCTCAATCAGAATAGGAGCTTAAAAATAAGGAAATTCTTAGTATAAAATTATGTTCAAAATTCTAAGTCAGATTTATTTCTCCTTTCATGAATGTGTTGATTGCAAAATATTTATCGATTTCAATGTTTGTAGATCAAAAAAGAACCACCATATATACAAAGGGAGACATGCCTCTACAAGAGACACATCTCATGAGAGGACATGTCCCTTTGGCACGTGGGCTCCAAACAAACCAAAATATCTCAGTTAACACACATAAAGTAATGTGTGGGCAGTAGTATATATATAATACGAATTCCAATTTTATTAAATGCAGATTTCAATTTTTATTCATACGCAAATTTCGATCATCTTAATTTGAATAACTTATTTGAAGGTATTTTATATTTAAGAGCAGATTGATTAAATATAAATGATGATGATGCATAAATGCAATCATCTTTTATATCTGATCGATGTTATCTTAAATCAACAAGGGTTTTCAAATGTTAAGTGGGTTTAGGGTTTCAGAAAATCCAATGTTTGACAACTTGGAATTTTATAATATAGTATGAATGTCTTGAAATTTTTTTTTTTTTTTTAAACCATAGGAATGTAATGATAGGCACCGTTTTGTAAACACCCAGTGTTTTCCCACAACCATTAACATTATGTGTTGTCGATTTTTGGATTCTATAGGTTTTTCAATTTTATGGAGCAAGTTCCAACCCCTTTTACAGGGTGTGCAAAATCATCCCCAATGGTTACTTCTTCATTAGCCTTTTCAGTCATAGTGTCTAAGTGTTCTTTGAACCCTGTGATATGTCTAGAGGAACCACTATCAATTACCCAGTTGTGGGTGTTGTTAGATACTTGACTAGATAAGGCTGAATAGAACACAAAGTTCTCATATTCATGATCTGAATTTGACTTTCCTACTTTAGCAAAAGATTCTTGTTGTTTTGATCTGTCAGGGAACTTCATTGCGTAGTGGCCATATTGATCACATCTAAAAAACTATACTTGAGAGATGTCTTTCTTCTTGGAAGATCCCTTTCCATTGGAATTTCTCTTTCTTTTAAATGATCCTTTCTTGTAGGAGTTTTTCTTACTCTTTTTACTAGATGTTGTGTTGAGCACATGAATGTCTTCATATATGTTATTTTTTTTTATTTTCTTTTGTTGAGAGTCTATGCCAAATCTCATTTGAATCAAAAGTGTCAAGGGTAAGGGCTTGCTTAACCTCAGTGCATAGTTTGTAAAGATACCCTTGTGTTAAACCTATGGCTTGGGCTTTCTTGATAGTTGAGTTCTTAGGCCATGCTAGAAATTTCCCATCCATAAAGGTACCTCTATATCCATTGTATTCAAGGGCAGAGATGGATATTAGATTCCTCTTTATTCCAGGTACAAATAAGACTCCAATGAGTTGAAGGGAAAGACCAGATTTCAATATGATGGAGCAAGTTCCAACCCCTTTTATAGGGTGTGCAGAATCATCCCCAATGGTTACTTCTTCATCAGTATTTTCAGTCATATTGTCTAAGTGTTCTTTGAACCCTGTGATATTTCTAGAGGAACCACTATAAATTACCCAGTTGTGGGTGTTGTTAGATACTTGACTAGATGAGGCTGAATAGAACACAAAGTTCTCAGATTCATGATCTGTGTAGATACTGAAAACTGGTCTAGGCCTGCGAGTACACATTCGACATAATTTTCTATAGTCCATGGTCATGATTAAATAATGTTAATTATTTAATTACCTTTTCTAACACATACCTCTTCTATTAATTAAATACCCCTTTTTTAATTAATTCATTATTTTATAATGACCTTTATTCAACTTGACTAATTAAATAAATCATAATTATTTAATTATGTCGCTAACTAATTAATTCTTCCTTCTTAATTAAATATTTATTATTTATATTCAATTCCACCTTTACAATAGTCAAATTAAATAAATTATCTTTATTTATTTAATTAAATCTCTCATTTTCGAATGTTGAATAAAATTTACATTTAATTCATATTTAAATCATTTATGTCACATTCTTCTATCAATCAGTTGACTAATCATTCACTCACCTTCTAACTAAAGATCTATTTTAAAATATGCCAGTTATCTCTGGGTTCGGTATCTGACCGTCTCTGCGAGAAGACTCTCCGTCACAACTAGTCGATTAACTAGTTTTAACTCATGTTTGCATTTGAATGCATTATTCTTCAAGTTCTAAATATTTCTTCGACATACAAAGTCTATTTCTTCTATTTTCGAAGACTCTTAACTGAAGATTAAGATCTTGAACTCTTGTTCTTTATGTTTTCAAACAGTCTTGACACAAGATTAAGTTATCGTTCTAACTTAGTCTTTATCCTGCAGTCTTTCCTGACTCATGTTCTAACTCACGTTCTATCTGAAATAGAACTCACATCGCATGAAATTCATCAATCTCGTCCGTCAATCTCTCTTTCAATCTGAGCCGATCGTTTGAAAACCAAAAATCTATAAAATGGCCTATCATTATCATTATTCCTCCTCCCGAAATCATACAATTTTGAGAAGAAACTTATCGTTGATATTTTTCTTAGACATTCGATGAAGTTATGCTTGCATCAAACACACAAATTTGAGGGCAAGAATACTGAAACAACAAAATGGAGAAGAGTAATCAAGATAATTCGAAGGAGTGAATGCATATTCGGTGAGAGCTTTCCAATTAATTTGTTTAGTTATTATGTTTAGTTGTTTCGTTCTTTGTTGTTTGATTTAGATTAATTTTGATTAGATTAGGATTAACATCATTTATTCTAGTTGCAAATATTTTATTCCAAATTTTTAGTCTATGTTACATTTGGTGAACCCGACGTGAATTATGCTTCAAATTCACACATCTTTTCGTCTTTCCATTTTTTTGTTTTCTTTTTTTTGCAGGTTATCATATGGCACACCACATTTATTTTGAAAAACAACGCATCTGTCATCTTACACCGCATCTACCATATTTTGTGACACATCTCTCATTACACAATGCATCTATGAAAATCTGAATCGCATCCGCCTGTCAATGATTCCCGAACCGCATCCGCCTGTCAACATCGAGCCGCATCTATGACTTGAAATGCCGCATTTTTCTTGTAATCAATTTTCATTTTTTTAGTCATTTTCGTACATTCATATTTTCATTTTCGTTGTTTGGGTTATTTTGATTTTTGCTAATGTTTGGTTATAGTTCTGTTAAGGTGTATTAACTTAGTGTTTGCAGGACGAAGCATAAAAGACCATAAAAACACAAACCATTGTTTTCTGGAGGAAAAAAGTTGAAAACACCAAAAACAAACTAATAATCATTCTTAAATGCAGGACCTAATGGCTTTGTCTTTATTTATTTAGCAATATTCTTTTTTGGTAGATAGATAACTGTCGTTTGGATTAAAAGAATCATTGTTTGCCTTTTTTGGTGCGAAAGCATGTTTTGTAACCCTTCACGATTCAGTATATCAGAGTATCCTCTCCCCTTGTGTAGTCATGCGATCCTAGGTGTAAGAGAAATAGTTACTGACTCTAGAACTTGGGCCTTTCTTGGTGGGAAAATTTACTCACCCCAAGATGACTTAGATCGGTAACACACTAAAGCCAAGCGACTACCACTTGGTATATAAAAACGGATTTCTGGAGAAAGCCCAGAAATCACGCTCACTATTCTGATGAGATGGACAAAAATGGACTCTTGTCAAAGTTGGATAGTGCCCCACGAACCGAATGCCCTTACTAAACACCCTGTTGTAGTTTTTCCAAAATCCTACCTACTTGTTGGTACAACAAGGTCAGCCCTGTGAAGTCGTCTTACATTCTTACGGTTTATGTGTTGAGATGAGATTTATGCCATGGGAATTTCATGAGTACAGTAGCTTGGCTGCCCCGTATAAGTGAGTGTTGTGGAGGGGAGCCAGTGGGGTCAAGCTACTAGTCATTCGCCATAAATATGCATAGCTAGAGAAATCCAAGTAGGAACTCAATAAGTATTGTCCAAAAAGCCTAGGTTGTAAAAATTTTTGGGTCTTAACAGTTCTATCATCACAAAATGAAAATACATTGATTGTTGTGTTTTTTTTTTTGTATTCGTCAAAAATCTTGATCAACAAATGGAGTCAGTCAAAACAACTTTCAGAAAACTTCAACTATCAAAACGTGAGTCGCAAATGCCATTTTTAACGCTGCATATGTCTTAGCGAGTCAAATTTGTTAGGGGAAAAGACACATGTGTCTGTAAGAAAATTCAATTTTCATAGTTTGGATATTATGAGCCGCAACTGTCATATTTTGAGTCGCATGTGTACACACAAGTTGCGTCTGTCAATTTTCGAGCTGCAAGTGTCTATCAAAAAATTTAGGTTTACAGAGTCCATATTTAAAACCACATGCGTATTGAAAAACCGCATTTGTCAGAAAACCACATGCGTATTGTGAATCGCATCTACCATAAAGAAAACCACATTTTTCAAAATTCCAAGACTCTGTCACTGTATGAAACAAGGTTTTAGTCAAATCACTGCATGCACAATTGTAAACCACATCTGCCAAAATTTGAACCGCAGCTGTTAGGTGAACCGCATTTGACTGTCAACAGAAAACTTCAAAAACCGCAAACTACGTCTGAAACATCACTGTCATTTTTGCTTCTGTTTCTAAAGATCAACCTTGGACAAAAACTAGAAATTTTTTCCTCAAAATCTTGCATTATTAGGTGTCATATACGTCTTATTCATAAGTCATCCTATGTTGCATGCATATAGATACTTCCTAGGAAACTGCATATAGTCGAATAGAAGAACTTTCCATGTCATTTGGATATGTTCATGTTCTGATTTGTTCTTGTCATTGAACCTAATCACTTTGGTCCTATTTAGTGAGTCTTTTCAGCTCAACAGTCTAGTTTGGAAAATTCACCTTGTCAACTGTCCTTGTCCTACAATCAAGTTCCTTGGTCAAACACAAATCATTGCATGCATTTATTCCATAGGTGGTGGGTTAAACTCATTTTAGAATCATTTACCATCATAGTCTACTAGAACATTTTGCATATTTTTCGTCCTACTATACATCATCTTAGTATATGTCATTTTTGAAATCACTTTACCAACATCATTTATTGTCAAAAAATCAAGAAAACATAGACATAGGTCATATTAGTTTTTAGACATAGTCTGCATTACCTCGGTTTGAGTAAATTTTCATGGTCGAAACAAGGTCTCAAAAGAAACATAAAGCAATATCAGACCCCAACAAATTCATCAATCCATTTGAAAATCAACCATTAGGAAGTGAGAGACCACACAAAACTTTGTTGGAAAAACACGTCACTAGAGACACACATGGACGAATTTATATAGAAGACATAGGTGCCGCTGTACAAGATTCTGATTTTGCATCCTTTATGGATGAGTGTTTGGCAAATGATGCCCAACGATATCTAGCAAAGTTTCTAGTAGAAGGTGCCACACTACCACCAGGATTTGATATTCATACTTTGAAAACATAGTCTACTCAACCAACGCAAATTGCGACGTCAAGTGTTTCTATTCCCGAAATTACCGCATCGATACCAACTGGCATACCAAATCAAACATTGTCAATTGTAAACACAACCCCTTTCAACATAACACAAGGTTTACAATTTACTATGGGGGAAACTTCTTCCAACCCCTTTGGCACCAACACGACTGGTAAGAGATCCAAAGTGGGTAGGAATATTCCGATATCAATTTAGACCATTCAAATAGGCAATATTCCTATACCAAATAAGACCATTCAGACAGGAAGTATTCCTATACCAAATCAGACCATTTAGACAGGAAATATTCCTATACCAAATCAGAACATTCAGAGAGGAAATATTCCCATACCAAATCAGAACATTCTAACTGGATATAGTCCCTTGCCAAATCACAACCCATCACAGAACATGGCATATTAGAACACCTACATTGATCCAAACAACGAAAACACCATGTCCTTGACACAAGTAGATGTCCTCCAAAACCAAATGAAAACTCTTCAACAACAGATGGACAACATGTCTATGTCAGGAAAATGAAATATCTCAATGCAATGTCCATGTCCATTCGACAAAGTGCTTTATATGACACCTTTCCCCCATGGATACATTATACCGATTCTGCCTAAGTATAATGGGAGAAAGAATCCTTTGGAACACATTAGGGAATTCCCAACGACATGCATGGACATATCATATGACCCCACATACTTGATGAGACTATTTCTGTGAACCCTTATCGAGATAGGACTGGAATGGTTTTCTAAATTACCATATGGTATACGATCTTGGGGTGAATTAGCTGAGAAGTTTGTCAAACATTTTTCCTTTAACATAGACAATGAAGTAAAAATAGCAACCTTGTGCCACACAACACAAGAAGACGGTGAAACTTTTACCACCTTCTTCTAGAGATGGAGAAGTCTAGCTAGCAGATGTCCAATTGAAATACGAGAAAAACAAAAGTTTATGATATTCCTAGAAAACATCAATCCAAAACTACGAAGTGACTTAAGGGTACATTATTGTAATTCATTCCTAGACTTGGTACAAAAGGGAATTATCCTTGAAAAAGACCTTATTGATAGAGGAGAAATAAAAGTACCAGGCAGAAATCCGGTTGTTCAACATTAGAATGCACCAAAAAATAGAAACAAATTTTGGTCTAGAAACAAAAATGTTACAAAGGACAACATTGTTGATGCTAAAAGCATACATACGGGACCAGTTATCACACTTAGAGGTTACTACTCCAATCAAGACATGATGAATATTTCAGATCAAACAGCCAATTATGTCCAAAATTCATAGCAACAATGACCTCAAAGAAGATTTCCGACACGTGAATTTACTCCTTTAGGACAACCAATCGAGACAATTTTCAAAGAGTTGATTAAATATAATCTCATCAAACCTTTGGAACCAAGAGAGTATGATCCTGGACAGTTCAAACCTTCATGGTGGGATGATAATGATTTTTTTGACTATCATCGAACGAAAGGGCACAACCTACAATAATGTCGCCAACTGAAGAATATTATACAAGACTTTGTTGAAAAAGGAACCATAGAGGTCAGTGGGCAAAAAAATACCAAGAACAATGATCATAAGGTCTTCACAGACCCATTACATGAACACACAAAAGGAAAAGCCTCCAGTTTGGGAACCAAGAATAATCCATCAGCCAATTATAACAATACCAAGTATGACTATGGTAGAGGAACGATCATAAATCACCTCTGAGCCGCAAATGAAAATGTCAATACCATCATCATTAAGAAGCATCTAGAATGTAATGTAAACACACGTAGAACTAAGATTACTATTCTAGGTCCTTCTTCTAAGCCACCTACGTAATCTTCCAAGTCTAAGTAAAATCTCCTTGATCAACTGAGAAAAACCCCCACACATATATCCATCTTGGAATTGTTGAATTTATCACCTAAGCATCAAGTCATTCTTGACAAATCTTTACAGAACATGACTGTTCCTACAGACTTAGATGTCAATCGTTTCAAAGAAATGGTGGGATATTTAACTAGCTTGCATCATGCCACATTTTCCCAACAAGATTACTCAACTGAAAAGTCTGATCATAATGAACCCTTACATCTTGAAGTCTTAGTCCATCAAACCAAAGTCAGACAAGTCTTGGTAGATAGAGGAACAGGTTTGAACCTGTGTGCCCTAAAATTGGTTAAGGCATTAGGATTATCAGATGACTGCGTAGACACCTCTAAGAGTATAGTCATCAAGGCTTACGATGATGAGGAAAGATCATCCAAAGGAGTTCTCACACTCCCTATCAGAATTGGCCCAGGAATCATGAACACGAGCTTCCAAGTCGTGGATCTCACCCCTCCATACAACTTGTTGTTAGGTAGACCTTGAATACACGCAATGAAAGTTGTACCTTCAACATATCACCAATGTCTTAAATTCCCATATAATGACACCGAGATCACGATTGATGGTGATCTAGATCCTTCTCAGTATTGTACAAGCCTAAGGGAAATTCTAGAATGACAAGTACCAGTTAACCAAGAAGCTTCATCATCCACTTTATCCCTACCTGTTGACCCATCACATCTTACTAAGTCCATTTCATTCAAACCACCATCATCTACTCGTAAGGTTGAGATCCAAGACAAGGGTTATGGAGAATATTACATAAAGGCATCATACTGTGTCAGTCACCTGGTTCCACCTAAGGCATATGGCTTACCCTTGGCAGCTAGAAGACAGTCAGTAGTCACATTTCATGTTCCCCCTACAATGACATTAACCAAATGGGGAGAGTTAAGTGAATAAATTGTGGATCAAGATGATATTAACTCTTGGTTGTATCAAGAAGATAGTGCATACCCCTCCCCATCTATTCAAATAGCTAAGGACCAATATGGTAAAGGCTTTAAGATAATGCAAAATGAAGGCTATGACGGGCACAATGGGTTAGGACTACATCAAAATGGAAGGACGGAACCGATCACTATCTCACCACGACAGAAATACCTAGGGATAGGGTTTCAACTACTTCGAATTGGGTTTCCTAGTACTTTGTCACCATTTCAAGAAGAAGTGAGTGCTTGCACAGACATCGAGATATCTCATGAACCACTTCCCCTAGTTTATGACAAACCCCCAGTTTATGATGAATCCCCTGACTCAAGCGATTGTGAATGGGATTCCCTTTCCTCTACCAATACCATGAACATAGATGCTCTATTTGGAGAATTGGACCTAAAGATAAAACCAGTACCAAAACCATCTAGTCCCCATCATTGGAAACACTTGTCCAAAGAAGAATGGCAAAAGAACTATTATTGGAAAAATCTTGGTCATGCATCTTGGGCACCTGACAAACCATCTTCTAATGATTCATCCCTTGTAATAGTCCCACATCAGAGTTTTCCTACCCCTAGGAAGAAGAACAAGAAGCAGTTAGTCCAAAACTTCTATGACCATGTCAACCATTCTATACTCACCTTGTCGGCTTCCACCTTTGCTCACTCTGATGATGACATGCCCCTTATATATCCCAAACTTATAGACTGTGATCAACAAGGTACACCCATCATAGACACATTCGAGAATGACGAAGCAATTGTTAAGTTCATGGGACTCCGAGAAGGCATACCCAGAGGGGATCATAAAGCTGGGTTTACCATAGAGTTAGATGACAAAGCATATTTTGGGGAGTCTATTTACACCTCTAGTCACAAAAATGAGAATAAAAAGCAAAAAGACAATGAAAAAGAAAATGATGAGTCCCTAGGTGAAAACTGAAAGGCGCCTTTGGACGAAGAAACAATCAAAATAAAGGACCTATCTGAGGGCGAAAAACTCTTAGAGGCATCCAATGATAGAGGTTTGAATATTCTCCCTATTGAACAGGACAAGTCTTTGATGCTAGTAGAAGAGTCTATTGAATTCAACATAGGTACAAAAGAGAATCCTAGGATGGTATATTTTGCAGCTTCCTTAACAAAGATAGAAAAACCTAAGTTTAAGGACTTCTTCAAAAAGAGACAGATAAACTTTGCATGGTCATATGCTGACATGCCTAGGCTGGATCCAGACCTAATATTGCACCATTTACCACTACAACTAGGTATTAAGCCGGTCAAACAAAAGTTAAGGAAAATGCATTCGCAAATTGCTCTATTGGTCAAGGCAGAATTGAAGAAACTCTTGGATGTAGGGTTCATAAGGATGATAGACTATGCAAAATGGATATCAAATCTTGTGCTAGTGACTAAACCAACTAGGGGCATTCGCATTTGCATAGATTTTAGAGATATCAATAAGACATGCCCTAAGGATGACTTCCCTTTACCGAACATCGACATGATAGTAGATCTTACAGTAGGATACGAGATGCTATCCCTCATGGATGGTTTCTTTGGATATAATCAAATCAAAATAGCAGTTGAATACCAACACAAGATAGCTTTCACGTGTCCATGGGGCACATACTGTTGGAATTTTATACCTTTTGGCCTTAAGAACGTAGGAGCTACTTATCAATGGGAAATGAATATGATTTTCCATGACTTTGTACACACTCTCATGAAAGATTATGTAGATGATATTATAGCTAAATCAGAAACAAGGGGAGATCATTTGAAGGTTCTAGACAAGATATTTTGGAGGCTAGAAAATTACAATGTCAGGTTGAATCCAAAGAAATGTGTCTTTGGAGTGAAATCAGGGAAGCTTCTAGGGTATATCATCTCCAGAAGAGGCATTGAAGTAGATCCAAAGAAGGTAAGAGCTATCATAGAAATGACTCCCCCAGTCAGCATTGGTCAACTAAGAACCTTGCAGGGAAGATGACAGTCCATCAGGCATTTCATAGTACAACTGGCAGATAAAATACACCCATTTAAACATTTACTCAAGAAAGGAGTACCATTTGTGTGGATACCTAAATGTCGGGAAGCCTTCCAACAAATCAAGGACTATTTTCTCACTCCACCAATCTTAATGCCACCTACAGATGGAAAACTATTGATACTATACATTTCAGCAACTCAATCGGCATTAGGGGCTCTTCTCACACAAAACGATGATCAAGGTCATGAAAGAGAAATATATTACATCAGTCGTATCTTAGTGGGATATGAATTTAATTACAACAACATAGAATGTGCCTATCTTGCAGTAGTCTTTTCTACCCAAAAACTTTGGCACTATATGCTCAATCGCCAAACAATGTTGGTTGCAAAGATTGATCCCCTCAAATACCTCCTAAGTAAGGCAACATTAATAGGCCGATTGGCTAAATGGGTTATGATACTTAGTGAGTATAACATCCAATATGTCGAGAGGAAGGCTATAAAAGGGTAGGTGATTGCCAATCAGTTAGCTAATGCACCTATGAAGGTAGACCATCCTTTAGTGGCAAATTTTCTCTATGAACTTCTCTTCAACATTGACATTAAAACCGAATGGAAATTATACTTTGATGGGTCACATATAAATCCTGGTTCAGGAGAACATATCCTATTTGTTACACCTCAAGGAAATACCATTCCTAAATCATTCAGGATTGCTTTCCCTTTTACCAACAACATAGCAGAGTATGAAACCTTAATGACGGGATTAAAAATGGCAGCTCAGTGGAAGATTAAGAGTCTACATGTTTTTGGTGATTCTCAGCTAGTAATCCGACAAGTAAATGATGATTATGAGACTAAGGATGAGAATCTTGCCCCTTACAAGCGTATGGACGATAGTTTCAAGTAGTACTTCAATGAAATTACCTTTCAAAAAATACCGCTTATTCAGAATAGGCCTGCAAATGATATGGCAACCGTGGGTTCCTTGTTGGATATTCTGAGTAACGTGCCTAAGTTTGAGTTTCTAGATGAACAGCTGTTGGTCCCTACCTATGATGTCTCTGATACTGCGATGGTGTGTACCATTGTTGGTCCTATGTCCCCTTGGTATAAAAACATATTCGACTATCTCACTAACCAAAATTTACCTCTAGACCTATCAAATAACCAACATTGAACCTTCAACTGTAAGTCAGCTAAGTACACCATCATCAGAGAAACCCTATATAGACGTACCTTAGATAACGCCCTAATGAGATGTTTTGATGCTGAGGAAGCACAAACAACTTTACGAGCGGTGCACGAGGGTATATGTGGATCTCATTCAAGTTGACCTACTTTAGCCCATAAGATTATGAGACTAGGTTATTATTGGCCTACAATGGAGAAAGACTCGTATATCTTTGTAAAAAAATTTAGACAGTGTCAGATACATGGAGATTTGATAAGAGCACCAGCACATGAGCTTTGTTTGATTACATCACCATGGCCCTTTTCCCAATGGGGACTTGACCTCATAGGTAAGATACACCCTCCATCATCCAACAACCATAAATTCATCATAACCACCACCAAATACTTCACCAAATGGATTGAATCTATTCCCATGACCTACATCACCGGCACACAAATATCTAAGTTTATCCTAAACTATATCATTTGTCGATATGGTGTACCCCAATCCCTAATCACAGACAATGGTCACCCATTCAAGAACCAAGAATTATGCCATTTATGTGAAGATTTTCATATCAAACATCATTTCTCCACCCCATATTACCCACAAGGTAATGGCCAAGCCGAGGCATCTAATAAAATCATTGTTAGAATCCTAAAGAAGACTATTAATGACACTGATCATGACTGGCACCTACAGCTGAATCCTACCTTATGGGCTTACCGCACAAGAATCGGTACTCCCACTGGTGCCACTCCATATTCCCTCGTATTCGGGTCCGAAGCTATCTTACCTATTGAGGTTGAAATACCTTCCCTGAGGGTACCCTTGAAGGGTCACATTGACGATGAAGAATATCGTGTATCTAGGTTACAAGAGCTAGAAGTATTGGATGAACGAAGATAAAAATCACTAGACCATTTGCAAGCATATCAAAATCATCTTTGTCGAAGCTATAATAGGAAAGTTCTCAATAGAAACTTTGACATTGGTGACCTAGTTTTAATGGAGAATCCTAAGAATCAAGTTGAACGAGAAAAACCAAGTAAGCTTGAACCTAACTGATTAGGGCCTTATATTGTCACAGAAGCTTTTGGATCAGGAGCGTACCAACTCTCTACTCCTGAAGGAGAGCTACTTTTGTCACCTATCAATAGTCTTCATCTAAAGAGGTTCTATGCTTAGCTTCTGGGAATGTGTGTCTTAATCTAGAAAATACAAAAAATAAAAATAAAAATGGTTACCTTGATGAAAACCTGGCAAACAGGCGTCTTTGTAACACCCAAATTTTTTTTTTGAGAAAATAAAAAGAAAAAGTAAAGAGAAATAAATCCGTCCAATAGTGAAAACCGCTTCGGTGGCACTATGGATAAGTACCATGGTGAAAACCTGGCAAATAGGCGCCATGTGTAGTCAAGCTCACTCTTTCATCTACCATCATTCCAATTAAAACTTTTCACCATCACTCCTAATAAATGGTTTTCTTATCCATTGCTTGGAACGATTGACATCTAACATCGATTCTATCACATTCCCCGATTCTATCACATTCCCCACTCCATCTCACATGTCTTATCTCTGACTGGGGGAAAATCCTTGTTTTGTGCCCTGACATCTTGTACATAATGTCACACCATCGAAAATGTCCTGAAAAATCCTAAAAACATTAGAAAACTTCAAAAATCCAAAAAAATCAAAACATGTCAAAAAATACCAAAAACAGAGCCAAGAAAGTCATGTTCAGTCAGTCATAGTCGAACTATGTTGCCTCTACGATTGGGACATAGGCAAGGCCATCAATCAATGTGCCCCTGAGGCATTAGGTTGTCAGTCTAGGTTTTTCATGTATCACACACATTTAAATCATGACTCTTTGTCCATTCAAAATCATTGGTCGTGTCGAACTACGAGGTATCTGTGTGTACAATGTAGGCAAGGCTAATCAATTGATGAGCTCCCAAGACCACACTAGGTCAGTCCAATAGGGTTTATTCACATTCACTATCACACACATTGTATATCATCAACTTGGGTCAGTCCTTTAGGGTATCATCTCATGTCATACATTGTCTACACACACTTTTTATCAATCAAGGAATCAAAACAAGTCATGCATCAACAAGGCAAAACATCTCAAACTATCATCAAGTCAATATCAAACACATTTCCAAAGCGATCAACCTATGTCTTATGTAAGATATATCTTTCTTGTCAATAGACACTATCAAATTTTCATAGCCTCATGTAGCTTGTCGTATCAACGTCATCAGGCTCCAACATCTTATACGAAATGTGTCTTTCTGAAGACAGGCTTTGTCATGCCTTATACAGATAGTCACCAAGTCCAAATCAGACTCAATGCTTATTGTGGTATGTGTCATCCCTCACATTACGCTATGTCAAACATCAAAAAATCAAACAGTCCTACAATATCAATTTTTGGCGAATACTTTTATTTGGATTTATGACTTTACATCTTACTTTATCTTATCTTTTTATCGATTTGTGAATTTAGTCCGATTACTAGCTTTCTCAAGGATGTATCAAGACTCTTTTTCTTTGGTTGTTGTCTATCAACTATCTTTCTAAACATTGGTTTTTGAGTCATGTTACTAATTTCCTCAAGGATGTCCTGTCAAGGATTTAGAGGAGCAATGACATCTCATGACCTGTATTTTATTTTGTTTGTTGTTTGTGGTTTGTCAAGACAATGACGACTGGGGCATCATGTCCATAGTATGACTTAAGACATTCCTTGTCTACAATTGTCTGTTTTTCACAAATGGATGACTTTTTACACTATGGTATATCTCATATCATAGTGTTTACTATCCATTTGTGTCATGTCCCACCCCATGATGATAAACAATGAAGCATAGCATATTTGGCAATATATCGAAGATTATATGTTTTTCTCAATCAATCAACCTTAATTATTTCTTACTAACATTCTGAATTCATTCATGCTAACATTTCTCTTCTTCGACATAATGATAAAGTGCTGTGACACAACAAAACATTAGATCATCTGCATATGCATACATTCAATAAGCATTTCACATAGTTGCATTGCATTTCAAATATATAGATAGTAACATTAACATCTTCATTGCATACATTTGAAATCATGACATAATAGGCATTTCATCATCATAAGATACATAATGTAAACATTGCATGTACATATCACCATCACATATAAATAAGCATCATATAGAGTATTACATCCATTATCATAAGTAAACATAATCATTATAAAATTCATAACTCATAACATGTAGAAACATTCATTCATAACACATGTACATACATCATCTAGGAAACATAATGATATAGAAATAATGCATCATCCATAAAATAGAACTGCATATCATATAGAAGCCGCCAAAATCATATATATATCGCTCAAAATAATGTGTCACAGTACAATTTCTGAGTGTATCCATAAATAAAATAAGAGCTCATTGGCTCTCTGATCAAAATACAATGTCTACATATGTAACCATATCATCATGTCCCACTGCCACTACTGTCACGTGGTGAAGGTGGTGGGAAAATCCTCGAAGGTGCTCTTTGTGAGGTGAAAGGCCTCTCATATGGACCTACCCTTGGTGGTCCTACCACACCCTCTGTACTCTGTGTCCTGGTGTGACTCCTACCCTGTGATCTCTGACTGCAAAGCTCTGAGAAGCTAGGAGCTCATCTCTCTGCTGACACCACTGCCTCATATAAATCCCTGTAATAGGTAGCTCTCTCAACTAATCTGACTAACTCTGTACCATGCCATCAGATGAAGACCCACTGCAAAGGCGTCTGACCTCTATGAACTGCTGCTTTATCTCCTATCTTTGAGCTATGGCATAATCCCTCTCCATAAGTGCACTACCTCTCTCCGTATGGGCACTGTCTCTATCTATCTGCATAGCATCCAACTCTACACGAGTACTGTCTCTCTCTATCCTCATGGCATCAAACTGTGATGTCATCAGTCTTAGTCTCTCCTCCAAAGCCTCCCTATCACCATCCCTAGGGGCATCGTCCTCCCGTCTCCCCTCCACAATCTAATCTCTAATCTCTCTCTCCTGCTCCTCCATAGGTGCCTCCTCCTCAACATCATCATCCCCATATCCTACCATAACACCTAGAGGGTCTATATCCATATCCATATCCACATCAGCTCACTGCTCTACAACTGCCTCCTTGGCAACATGCTCATCTTTTCCCTGTACATCAGCTCCACCTCCTATGTCCAACATCGGTACATCCTCTACCACTACCTCTCGGATAGGTGAAAGTCCACCTACCTGACCTCCTCTCCACCCTCTTCATCCTCACCTACTGCCTCTGCCATCATCACCTCTCCCTCCAACTCTACCAACTCTGGCACCTCCACCTCTCCATTGTCCTCTTGGTCCTGTGCCTCATCTCTCAACTGGTGTCACCTGATCTAGATCTGTGTAAGGAACAAGATGATGCTCTACCAACCATGTGTCATATGCAGCTATAGTCCCTAGGTCTACTGCTCCATCTCTCCATCCCCACTGTATTGGTTGTAAATCCTGTATCTCTGACTCTGTGGTAGCAACAGGAATCATGGGTCCCCAATATGGAACCTCTCTAGAAGAATGAGCAAACTTTGCTCTACTCTGAGGCTCATCCTGAACCTTGCCTATACGTCTCAACACTCTATCTGGCAAGTGGCGCTCTATGATGTGCACACTCAAAATAGTCTTACCAATTAGGTACTGTGTCTGTCTGCAAAATGGAAAATGTCTATCCTCATCGGACCACTCCTCACAATCCATATATGGTCTCCACATGAACTGATCTACAATTCCAAGTGCTTGTCTCCAATATCCAGTGTCTCACTCATGGCTCTGAGTGATTTTTTCCGTGTATCAGAACACATACGGAGATCTCTCCCATCGCTCTATAGTAACCAGAGGATGAAAAATAGCTATCCTCTCCCATGCCCAAACCATCAACAAAGTGGTCCTACAACTCAGTGACTGTGCGTCTCTGTATGCAATATCGTGTAAGTAGAAATATAACATCCCTAATAGACATGGACCCCAAGCATACATGGTCTCTCTCTCTCTAGCATACCAACCAACATCTCACCCCATCCAACCGGAAATTCATGTCCCCGTCGATCTAGTAAAACTATCCCCCTATCAGTGTACATAATATGCAATCAATCCTATCATATCTGTCCACCAACACTGGCCATCTAATCTCATAATGTGTGATGTTGAGCCTACTAATATTGTCCACCTGATAAAATCTCGCTAGCTCGGTCAATCCACGTTGGGTATTGTACATCACCCGCTCTCCTCTAATCAGAAGTCTAAGTATCCTGTACACATCCTCCTATGTGACAGTCGCCTCCCTAGTAGGAAAATGAAATGAAGATGTCTCAGAGTGCCATTGCTCGCAGAACATAGTAAGCATCCCTCTGTTTGCCCAAATGGTGGGCATCGAAAGACAATGACGTAGACCAAGTCTCCACCAGAGCTATATCTTTACACTACTTAGACAATCTCTCAGAACGAATGTGTTAGAACATGTCTCCTGTGTGTATATAGGATCTAATACAACTTGCATTTCAATCACGATGTCAAAAAAATTCAAGTTTTTCTTAGAAAAAAAATTCAGAAAATTTTACTAGGCAAATGTGGCTCACTTTAACAGATACGGTGCATTTTTTAAAATGCGTTGCATAAAACCTCATTTGCGTCACATATTACATATTCGTTGCACATTTACCACAACTGTTTCTACCTACTACAAATGCGGTGAAATAAACCAAAGGTGGTGCATTTTCAACAGCCTATCTACATGCTACATATGCGTTTAACTAATGCACATGTGGTTCACTACCCTACATATCTTTATTCCTAATGTAGATACGTTGCATAACTACATATGTGGTGCATTTTTAAACGCATGTGTTTCATCCCTAAAATGCCTAAATCTAGCCTAGGTGTGTTTTAGCACATGCGTCGTTTCACAGTCAAATGTGGCAAATACGACGGCATATGCACCGTTCATGAAGGACCGCGTATGCTAATTAAATTTTAAAGACCTAGAAATACGTACAAAAATAAATTTCAAGGGTTCGTTCTCAGGTACATACCGGTGGTCCTGCATCAGCTGGTCGCCTGAAGGTCCGGATCTGATATCCTCGATGCGGAGCATAGGGAATGGGTGCCATTTTCATCCACTAGTCAGAGCAACTTCTCAGTTTTCCAAACTCCTCCAAGTGCAAATGAATTGGTTTTCAACCTAATTCTTATTTATAGCTAGGGTTTGGGTGGCATTTATTCTTCCCTAGTCTATTGGCTGCTTAACCTTTCAACTTCAAATGACCCGTACTCATCCGTATCATCTCCAAATTCAATTCCGTCAACTCCATAACATTTTTGGTCATCAAATTGACTTATCAGGAACATTTCCTGATTTTTTTTTTGAAATTTTTCAAAAATTGTCAATTTTCCCAAGGGGGCATACCCTAACTTGCTTCATGTCGGGGCATGATCGAGGCATATTTTTCTTTGACACAACGACATAACAACATTGTTTCAAATAGGGGAAAACTGTAGGGGAAAACTATAGACACCGAAAATTGGTCTAGGTCTACGAGTACACATTCCACATAATTTTCTATAGTCCATGGTCATCATTAATTAATGTTAATTATTTAATTACTTTTTCTAACACATATTTCTTCTATTAATTAAATACCCCTTTTTAATTAATTCAGTAATTCATAATGACCTTTATTCAACTTGATTAATTAAAAAAAATAATAATTATTTAATTATGTCACTAACTAATTAATTCTTCTTTCTTAATTAAATATTTATTATTTAATTATTCATTTAACCCCCTTTATCCATAATTAAATATTTATTATTTAATTATTCAATTCCACCTTTACAACAGTCAAATTAAATAAATTATCTTTATTTATTTAATTAAATCTCTCATTTTCAAATGTTGAATTAAATTAACATTTAATTCATATTTAAATCATTTATGTCACATTCTTCTATCAATTAGTTGACTAATCATTCACTCACCTTCTGACTCAAGTTCTATTTTTAAATCTGCTAGTTATCTCTAGGTTCGGTATCTGGCCGTCTCTGCGAGAAGACTCTCCGTCGCAACTAGTTGATTAACTAGTTTTAACTCATGTTTGCATTCGAATGCATTATTCTTCGAGTTCTAACTTTTTCTTTGACATACAAAGTCTATTTCTTATGTTTTTGAAGACTCTTAACTGAAGATTAAGATCTTGAACTCTTGTTCTTTTTGTTTTCAAACAATCTTGACACAAGATTAACTTATTGTTCTAACTTAGTGTTTATCCTGTAGTCTTTCCTGACTCATGTTCTAACTCACGTTCTATCTGACACAAAACTCACATCGCATGGCATTCATCAATCTCGTATGTCGATCTCTCTTTCAATCTGAGTCGATCGTTCGAAAACCCAAAATCTATAAAATGGCCTATCATTATCAATATTCCTCCTCCCGAAATCATACACTTTTGAGAAGAAACTTATCTTCGATATTTTTATTAGACATTTGACGAAGTTATGCTTGCATCAAACAGAGAAATTTGAGGGCAAGAATACTGAAACAACAAAATGGAGAAGAGCAATCAAGATAATTTGAAGGAGTGAACGCATATTCGGTGAGAGATTTCCAATTAATTTGTTTAGTTATTATGTTTACTTGTTTTGTTCTTTGTTGTTTGATTTAGATTAATTTAGATTAGATTAGGATTAACATGTTTATTCTAGTTGCAGATATCTTATTCCAGATTTTTAGTCTATGTTACAATATGAATTTGACTTTCCTACTTTAGAAAAATATGCTTGTTGTTTTGATCTGTCATGGCACTTCATTGCATAGTGGCCATATTGATCACATATAAAACATTGTACTTGAGAGATGTCTTTCTTCTTGGAAGATCCCTTTCCATTGGAATTTATCTTTCTTTTAAATGATCCTTTCCTGTAGGAGTTTTTCTTACTCTTTTTATTAGATGTTGTGTTGAGCACATGAATGTCTTCATCTATGTTCTTTTATTTATTTTCTTTTGTTGAGAGTCTTGTTTCCTCTTGAAGGCAGCCTGTTCTTAGCCTATCAAACTTGGGGATTTTAGATCTCACTCTTATTCCTTGAACAAACAACTCCCATGAGTTTGGTAGGCCTCCTAGTGCAATTAGAGTAATTTCTTTGCTATCAATCTGATATCCAATTATGGATAATTGATCCCTTAGTTGAATGATCCTCATGAAGTATGCATTAATAGTTTCTCCTTTGTTTATTTGGACATTGTTGATTTGCCTCTTTAATGCAAGACTCCTACTGGTGTTGTTTATCTCATAGGTGCTCTCAAGGGATTTAAAAATTAGATAAGCAATTTCATGTTTTGTTAGAATGGGCACTATATGATCCCTAACTGCATCTACTAGGATTTTCATGGCCTTTTCATTGTTCTCAATCCATTGACTTTTCTTAGGATCCGCCTCTGGTTCCCTTTTGTTTTCTTTCACAAGTGAGTCTAACTTATTCTCTTTAAGAATCATCATGATTCTAAATTTCCATGATGTGAAGTTGTTTGCTCCTGCAAGACGATCTTCAAATTTGATCACACTTGACATTATGAAGAATGTGATGTGAATTCAATTTAAAAATATGAATTTTTCCTAAGCAATCTGATATCTAGATTTTATTTGGATTCACTCAACTTGGCTCTGATACCATGTAAATGTTATCAAATATTTATCAGACTAGGAGCCTAAGGATTCTAATCAAATTCTAAGTGTAAGAATTATGTTCAAGATTCTAAGTCAAATTTAATTTATCTTATATTGAATGTGTTGATTGCATAAAATTTATAAATTTCGATGTTTGCATATCAATGAATAAGCTGCCATATATATGATGGAGACACACCTCTACAAGAGATGCGTCTCATGAGAGGACGTGTCCCTTGGGCACGTGGGCTCCAAACAGACCAAATGTATTTCAGTTAACACACATAAACTAATGTATGTGGCAGCAATATATATAATACGAATTTCATTTTTATTCAATGCAGACTTTGAATATTTCATTTATTATTTCAAATTTTATTCATGCTCATAAATTCAAATTTCTTACTTTCTAGAAATAATAATATGAAGAGTAATTTTGATCACATATAAATGATGATGATGCAATCAACAATCATCATTTATATCTAATCGAATCTACCTTTCATCAACAATTTGATTTGTTGCAGGCAAAGGGAAAGAGTTTTGAATTTATTAAATTATTTTATGTACCTTTGTAGCTACTTTTTTCCCAACTTTGAGAGTGTATTTATGATTACATAATTCACATGTTTCTTTTAACAAGTTGTTTGCAACATGATGGAACCCTTGAAATTTTGGTTTCATTTTTATAACTCTGTTAAATTTAGCCAGCTTCAGTGTGCCTAGGCTAAGGGTTTTCCTCAAGGCTCTTGCCTTTGGATTTTGTTGTTAGGATATTTCTCTATTTTGAAACCCTAATTCTTTTCCCTAGTTGATGTTATGTTTTATCGTTGACCCTCTATTGCCCATCCCTGGTCATGTTAAAAAAATATTATGTCATGAGAGCTTATGAAATTACCGGCCCCTTATGCCTAGGTCTGAAATTCTTTTATTTTAGAAGGTTAAGCAATTGACCTTTTTTGGCCTTTACATCTTTTGAAAAATATGTTTTAATATCCTCTAAAGGCCTTTAATTCATCGTCCTAGGTAGTTCCCTTTTTCAAAACAACTTGTGGTCATGTGCTAAATTCTTCACTTAAGTCTCATTTACTGTCTCCTTTATCACTCATCACATCTAGCTTTATAATGTAAATTCAAATGAGTGATGAGCAATGAGCGGTGTCTCCTTTGTTTAGCGCATTGTGGATAGGTTTTGAATGTTCAGTGTTGTATTAGCAATGCATGGTGCATGTGTTTTATTTGTTATCGGTTACATCTCTTTTATCGCTAATTGCTCATGTGTTTTGTAATGTGGATTAGCAATATGCGATGGACCTTTGTGCTCTTTGTATTTTCTCCTATCACTCATCGTGGATCGATTTTAAGATTTGAATTTCAAATTAGCAATGAGTGATGAGGGCATTTGTTCAAGCTCTCTTTCATTGATTTGAAATGCTCTTGTGAGTGATATATCTTGTGCCTTTGATTTTCACACAAGTGCACATGTCTTAATCTTGCTCCATTGCCTTATCTCCTATCGTTGATGTGATCTAGAAAACAAAGCATGAATTAGCGATGTGCGATGGAAAAGGAACATGATCACGGATGGGTCCTAGATCCAATGGCTAATATCTTATCACGTGGATGCTCACGTCACTATTAGAACATGTGGAAGGTGAAATGTATTGGCGATGTAGGATGTGAGATGAAGATCTCTAGGGGGTAAGTGCAAAAAGATGGGTCACAATTTTGTGGCCAACTTTTTAAAAAAAATTGAAAGCTCATAACGCGCTCGTGTTATGGCTTGGTGTGTCGAGCCTGAGGCTTAGCCACAACAAGCCCATAATGCAAGCATGTTATAACATGCTCGTGTTATGGCCTATTAAAGGAAGAAAAAAATAGAAATCAAATTCATTGTTGCTTTCAACTGTGTTTTTTTGTTGCCTATGACCAAAACTCCCATATTTCGCACTTGCGTTCTAGGAGGAGGTATTTTGGAAAAATCTTCATCAACAGTTGATGTTTCATCACCAGGATGTCGCCATATCAATGCAGAGGTCTGTGAGGTAAGGATTGTTTTTTTTGTTTTGAATTTGTTAGTTTTAGGTTGTTTTTGATGTTTTTTTTTAATTTGTAAGAGATGTTAATCAATCTGAAAACCCTCCTCAAAATCTTCAACAAGCACAACAACAACAAGAGGAAAAAAATCCTCATCAAGAACATCAAGACCAACAACAAAAAAATCCTCAAGTTAATCAACCACAACCTCAATCTCCTCCACCAATCCATCAACATCCTCCCAGCACTCAGCAAAACTTAATGAGTGAAATTTAGAACAATAAAAAACAAATTGAGGATTTAATTAGGAGGATGAACGATCCAAACGGTTTAATCGCGGAAAGAATGACGTTGGCAAATTCACCGAAAGAAATTCAAAAACTTGTAGATTCAATCAACAAACAATTAATTGATTGGCAGGATAGGAGGTGGGCGGTTAGGGCTTATTAACAAGATAAATTATCATATAAAGATGTAAAAGATTTTAAAATTACAAAAGGTAAATTGTGCTCACTATTCACTGACCCATGGTCAAATGAAAATTTCAAACTCAATGCAAAGAGGTTTCCTATTCATTGGTGCCACCACCAACAGATTAGGAACTTTTTTGGGGATAGATGATACACAGTTTTGGATTACTCACCATGCAACAATTGTGAAGTCTCGTAGTATTTCCTTAGGAAACTATACTATGAGTTCATCTTGAACAAAATCCCAAATTATTTTGATATGAGGGACTTCCAAGGAAGTGGGGTGTTGGCTCAAGATAGACCCAGTGCAGAGCTAGATCCTATGTAGTAAGGGAGATGACCTCTCACTAGGCTACCTCATGAGCACATCGTTATCCCTTCCATTGTGAAGGAGAGTTCCGACATAGAGGCTTTGTAGGCCATCAACACTTTGACCCAAAGTGTCATCCAACATGCTAGCCCTATTCTATAATACCATCCAAGGGAGTCTTTGAGTGGTGGGCTTCAATCCCATTTGTGCCAATCTTCGGGGCGACTTGTTCATGTGACCCCACCAACACTCAAGAGGCTGCTACACACGATCCATCTACAACTATGGAGATGGAGAGGGCAACTGAAATTTTGCATGAGGCCTATGCATTGACACTTAGGTAATAGTTAGCATTTTCATTGAATTTAATTTATTAAATTTTGATTTTGAAATGCAAGATTAACTAATTTAGTTTTATGTTTTTAATAAATTGCAAGGTCACAGTGTTGATAATGGATACACCGTTCCTACACCTACTTCTTTCTCCACTAAACTTACCGTCGAGGTAAGTAACAAGTAAACAATTATAAATTTATTACATGTTAATAGCGTTGTTTTATGAATAGTATGTTAATATGTTATTTTGCATGTTGAATAGGCTAATATTGGAGGTTTCAAGGGAACACCTCCTAGTGCCAGTGGATCTAGTCAAACCTTCATGCAAGTAATAGAATAAAGAGTTTAACTAATGAATTGTACTTAATAGATTTGTGTACATAGTTTATATTCATATCGTTGATTACGTTACATTGCACATCTTTCAAATTCAAATGATTACTTCACATTCCATAACTTATAACTAGATGTTGATAGATGAAAAAATTTCAAAAACAATATAGTTGTTTAGAAATTCAACATAAGCAGTTATGCAATTACTTCACATAGCATAAGTAATAAGTAGGAGAAACTTCCAATTTTATTTGCTTGTCATGGAATTCCATGAGACCACTTTTTATTGAGGAATATTTTCAAATAGTTCACTGCCTTGTCTATGCTATGGATGCTTGGAAGCAATATATGAAAGAATAATAGTAAGAAATAGCATAGACAAGGCAACGAGTTGTTTGAAAAATGACTCAAAGAAATGAGGTCCATCACCATGAGAACCAATTTCTTTGAGGCACTTTTTCAAACAGCTCACCACCTTTTCTATGCTACCACATGTTCCATACATGTCTACCAAAACATTTTATCAAATATTTCATTTCCTCGCTGCTATGGCTAACAACTTAAAAAAGGAGCTTTCCAAAAAACTATGGATGCTTGGAAAAAATCTATCAAAGCATAATAGTAAGCAATAGCATAAACAAGGCAATGAGTAGTTTGAAAAAAATGCCTCGAAGAAATGTGGTCTCATGGTGATGGAATGTCATTCCATCACTGTGAGACCACATTTCTTTGAGGTATTTCTTCAAAGATCTCACCACCTTTTATATGATACCACATTTTCCATACATGTGTACCAAAGCATTTTATCAAACTACACACTTCCTTGATGCTATGGCTAAAAGCCTAAAATAGGTGCTTTCCAAAAAACTATGGGTGGTTGGATTTTTTTTTGTCAAAGCATAATAGTAAGCAATAATACCATAAAGAAGGCAACAAAATATTTGAATAAATTCTTGAAAGAAATGTGGTCTTATGGTGATGGAATGCCATGACGTGCATTTTTTTATAATGGAATTCCATCACAATCAGACCCCATTTCTTTGTGGTATTTTTCAAAAATTCACTGCCTTCTCTATGCCACCATCAGGGATAACTTTAGTGGTGAATCTTCGCCAATTGGCGAATATTTGAAATCGGGACCTCCAAAAATGGTGAATAATATAGGCTAGAAAGGATGCCGAATCGCCAAGTTTTTACAAAAAAAATAAATTCTCTCGATTAATTCGCCAATGTATTATTTTTTAAACGACACATCGTCAGATCTGATTCTCCAGTAGTTTATACTGTAATTACAAATATTACTTATATTCGCCAGTAATTTTAAATATTCTTACAATGAATTTTTATGGTATATTTTCCACTAATAATAATTTACCATTTCATTTTAGGGATATTTTAGCCTTTAATAGTTTTATTATTTATTGTCATCGATTAGCTTTTTAATTAAATGGCTGCAAGTGAATTCTGTGACTTTATTTGCACGTGCCTTTTAAAAAGGTTGTTGAGGCCCGAAATTTGTTTTGGGCCACATGATTAGATTTGATCATGTGGCCCAAAACAAATTTCGGGACTCAACAACCTTTTTAAAAGGCACATGCATATAAAGTCACGGAATTCACTAAGTCATGAAATTCACTAAGTGCATATTAAATCATTGTATCAACGAGACATCCCTAACTGTCCCACCGATGATGTTAAATCACACCAATAAGGCTTCCACACTCCACCTGGGGTCCACCAAGACACCACTTGTGTAATTTCAGAGAATCATGAATGGAATCTACAATATTCACGTGAAGCTTCCAAAAAGACATCCAATCAAAGCTTTGTATTATTGTATCGGTAGGACATCCCTAAGTGTCCCACCGATGATGTTCACTCATGCTGATATTCGCTCACGAAATGAACTTGCAGTCATCTGATTTTCAAGTGAGATTTGTTAAAAACACTTGATCCGTGTGTGCTTCCCCTTGACCCCGTCGATGGTTGTCGCCCTCGGGCCCCTACTTCAATATTAAAAATATATATATATATGGGGGAACTGTGCCGACCAAGTATGCAAATTTTTAAAGGAGAGATTCGCCATTTCAATGAACCATTTTAGTGATTATTCACTAGGATTTGCCAATATGATTATTATTTTTTACCAATTATCCATTAAGATTTTCCACGATTTTACAAATTTTTGAATAATGTGCATAAGATTCGCCAAGGAAAATTAATATATTTTTCAAATAAAAGTAAAGATTCGCCAGGATTTTACACCTTTGCTGAGGGGGGTTTTTTAAAGTTATCCCTAACCACCATAGTTATTGTACATGTCTATGAAATCATTTTATCAAATGGTTCATTGGCTTGTTGCTATGGGTAAAAGCCTAAAAACACATACTTTCGAACAAGATATGGATAGGGAAAATAGTAAGCATGATAGTCATAAATATATAGTTTAACAAGTACTAAAAATTTCACTCACTATCATACATTATAAGTCATGACATGGATCTCTATTGTAGTTTTCGTGATTGAATAATTTATTGTTTTATTTTTAGTTGTTGCAAGCGGAAACACCTCTGAATATTTAGAGGGCAATGGAGATCGGTGTTTCATCTACTATAGAATCCTCTATGGCTCTGATAGGGGAGGTATGAGGCAAATTACTAAATTTTAATTTACATTCTTTGTTATAGATGTTAGTGAAAAATCAAACCATTATTGATTCATAGTTTAATTTCTATTTGGATGGTTTATACAGGGCTTCAACATGCCTTAGCATGGGAATTTGAATATTTCCCTCATGGAGAGTGATCATCAAATGGTGGTAAGTGATTATTTTGTTAAATATTTCAATTTTTTAAAATGTAATTTCTATATATTAATGTCTTTACTTCTTATTGTAATAGATAAGACTTGACCAAGAACTAAACCCTAGGAGGAGCACCAGAAGCACTCTTCGACCACAACATAAAAAAGTGATAGACGTATCACCATCCGATCGACAAGCAAAGGGCAAGAGTTTATTTCGAGGGGATGGAGAGTAATGACTTATGATTCTAGAGCCCTTTGTTGTATGCCTATATCGAATTTTTGTACATATTTTGTATTGGATATATTTGACATTGTATGCCTATATGGCATTCTCGTAAGCCTATATGGCTATTTTCTACCTATATTTTATACTTATATCAACATATATTTATGTATGCCTACATGGATATTTGGTTAATACAAGTCTTTTTTATCGATGGTGTCCATATTTTCATTATAAATCCATGGTTCAATAAATATGAGTTACGTGTATTCAAGTGTATACTTTACAACTTACATGTATACTTTGTGACTTACGTGTAATCCAATGTATACTTTGCAACTTATGTGTTTTCTTGCGTATACCTTGTATTCATGCATATACCTTTTATTAATTTGTGTATATTATGCATTCATGTGTATACTTCAAGGCTTACATGTTTTTGAGTACTTGTGCTTCCCTTATTCACATGTACATGCTTGACTTGTTCACATGTATACTTATTAATTGGTTAGCCCTTGCATTGATCATTGGTTTCCTTCATGATTTGTCTTGAATATTAATTGATTGATGCTAAACAACTTTATTAGTCGATGCTAAAAAACTTCAATATTTCTAGGAATACTAGTAGAGTAACAAATTCCAAAATTGCACAAATTGAAAATGAAAGATTAGTTGTAAATAAATGCACTAATTATTAAATTGATAATTGATTAAGAATGAGTATAAAATATATCAAAAGATGAGCCTTCTAGAATGGCAACTACCAACTAGAAAATAGGCAAATCATTCCCAATACTTTGATAGTAATAGTCCACCCAAAATTGCAAAGGGAGAGAAGTGATGAAGAGCAGGGAGGCCTTCAATTACCAATCACAAATTTAACTAATTTCAACAAGACTTCAATCTCCAAAACCCTAACTAGGGTGATTCCATTCACAACTTCACTATTTGCCTTGTACATCTGCAAACCTAGTTTCTTAGACCCATCTCACAACTCCACTCTCAAACCCATTAACCAGTTATAGACACCCTTTAAGGCATACCAAAACATACCTCAAAAACTCATATAACTCTTGTGGAACAAATCGCTCAAACTTATGCTTTTATGTTGTCCCCTTAAGCCAAATAGGCCTAATTTACAAAGAAACTCTCCTCTAAACAATTTTCCAACCCAAAATACCTATAGACAGTCATTTATCAGTCTATAAAACCACCAAATCTACAAATTTTAGCTAGTGAACTGCTCACTAAGTCCTCTTTATACAAAACCCTCATTTTTAGCAAGTTACAAAGGGATTTACTAAAAATCCCACTTGCCAAATCCTTACACTTCACTAATGCATCAAACATGCTTCAAATGGCCTACACATGCTTAATCTATCACCAAAATTTGTTTCCACAAGAGTTTTCCTCACCTACCCACATTTAACCATCAAATTTGACTCAAAACATTCAAATTTGATAACTATCCTGCTCCCAAAACCATTCAATCAACTAAATCCTACCATATTGGGCCCATTCCACTTAGCTGTATGAGTTACAATCAGTGGAAGGCCATAGTCACATTTTTGTGCCTTCAAAACCTTAAACTTGGAGTTTCAAACCTACCCACAGGGAAAACTCATTAAGATTCTACAACCCCAATGGGAACACCTCAAACTCAGTCAAAATGATAGATAGGACACTGAAAAAACAATTCAAATCAATTTGGATCACCATAAGGTTGTACAAGTCGTGCAACAAATTGCAAAACAAAAGTTGCACCACTTTGCAACTTTACACTGCTTGCATTTAACACTTTTTCCATCAAGTGAAAACTGGACACCACAGGAAAACGACTCTGAAAGAAAAAAAATCGAGAAAGGTTATTGTAGAGGGGCCCAATGCAATCTCGTAGGCTCATATGGATAGTTCGTAAGTGTCATGGTTTTGAAGTAATATCCCATCAAATATTGCTTCCCTTTTGCACTTTGGACCCTAAGAGATCAATCCGGTTGAACGTGGCTCAGAGTGATTCTGCATGTTTGGGTGTGAAAGAGGACCATTCCTAGCGTAAATATACCTATTCGGACACATTGGAACACTCTGTTTGGTCACACAACTTGTAGAATGAAATTTGCACCACTATGCAACTTTCAACTACTTGCATTTGACAACTTTTTCCCCAAGTGAAAATTTGTCACCATAGGAAAATGCCTCTAAAATAGAAAAAATCGAGAGAGGTTATTGTAGATGAGTCCAACTCTATCCCATAGGATCAGATGAGAAATTTCAAAGCATCACAGTATCCGAGTAACACCATGTTGAATTTTGCATCCATTTTGCACTTTAGACCCTTAAGGGATTGATTCGGTTGAACGTAGCTCAGAGCAATTCCTCTTGTTTGGGTGCAAAAGAGGGCCATTCCTAGCATAAAAATACCTATTTGGATGTGTTGGAACACTTTGTTTGGTTACACAAGTTGCAGAACAAAATTTACACCAGTTTGCAACTTTCAACTACTTGCATTTGATAACTTTTTCCCCAAGTGGAAATTTGCCACCACGAGAAAATGCCTCCAAGATAGTGAAAACTGAGAGAAGTTATTGTAGAGGGGCACAATGCGGTCCCATAAGATTGGACAATAAGTTTCTAAGCATCACAGTATTTGAGTAACACCATGCTAAAGTTTGCAGCCATTTTGCACTTTGGACCCTTAAGGGATCGATCTGGTTGAACATAGCTTAGAGAGATACCGTATGTTTGCATGTGAAAGAGGACCATTCCTAGCATAAAAATACCTATTCAGATGCATTAAAACATTTATTTGGTCATACGAGTTGCAGAACAAAAGTTGCACCACTTTGCAACTTTTAGCTACCTGCATTTGACAACTTTTTCCCTAACTGAAAATTCGTCACCACGGGAAAATGCATCTGAGATAGTGAAAACTGAGAGAGGTTATTGTAGAGGCACCCAATGTGATTCCATATAATTAGACAATAAGTTTCTAAGCATGATGGTATCCAAGTAACGCCATGCTAAATTTTACAATCATTTTGCATTTTGGACCCTTAAGGGATCAATCCGGTTGAATGTAGCTCAAAGCGATTATGTGTGTTTGGGTGCAAAGGAGGATCATTCCTAGTGTAAGAATGCCTATTCGGATGCATTAAAACGTTTTTTTTGGTCACACAAGTTGCAGAATGAAAGTTGTACCACTTTGCAACTTTCAACTACTTGCATTTGACAACTTTTTCCCCAAGTGAAAATTTGCCACCACGGGAAAATGCCTCTGATATAGCAAACACTAAGAGAGGTTATTGTAGAGGGTCCCAATGCAATCCCATAGGATCAGATGAGAAGTTTCTAAGAATCATAGTATCCAAGTAACACCATGCTGAAGTTTGTAGTCATTTTGCACTTTGGACCTTTAAAAGATCGATCTGGTTAAACATAGCTCGGAGCGATTCCGCATGTTTGGGTGCAAAAGAAGACTATGGATAGCATAAACATACCTATTTAGACGCGTTGGAACACTCTATTTGGTCACATGAGTAGCAAAATAAAATTTGCACCACTTTGCAACTTTCAATTACTTGCATTTGACAAAATTTTCTCCAAGTGAAAATTTTCCACCACAGAAAAATGTCTCTGAGATAGAAAAAACTGAGAGAGGTTATTCTAGAGGGTCCCAACTTGATCCCATAGGATTAGACAAGAATTTTATAGAAATCACGGTATCTGAGTAACACCATTCTAAAGTTTGTAGTCATTTTGCACTTTGGACCCTTAAGGGATCAATCTGGTTGAACGTAGCTCAGAGTGATTCTACGTGTTTGGGTGTGAAAGAGGACCATTCATAGTGTAAACATACCTATTCAGATGTGTTGAAACACTTTTTTTGATGATGCGAGTTGTAAAATAAAATTTGCACCACTTTGCAACTTTATATTGCTTGCAATTGACACTTTTTCTATCAAGTGAAAATTTGACACCATGGAAAAACAACTCTAAGATAACAAAAACTGAAAGAGGTTATTGTAGAGGTACCCTACATGATCTTGATGCCTTAGAAGTAATTCCCATAACCAACACGGTATTCAGGTAGCAGGTCGTCAAATTTTGTTGCCCTTTTGTAATTTGTACTGTTAAGGGATTACATTGCTTGAATTACAAATGTTTGAGGGCAGAAATAATTTTTTATGTAAATCAGAGAGCAAATCAACCTACAATCAAAATTCAATCCTTTATAAACAACTTTGCAACCCTTTTAAACCTATCTCTCCAACTCTTCACAAATTCACTCCAATTCCCTTGTAGGTCTGCAAACCTAGTTTTTGGACCAAAACTCTCAAATCCAATCTCAAACCCACTAACCAATTATATTTTTAGACACCCTTCAACATCTTATAAATCATATCTCAAAAGAAACATAGGTCACTTTGGACTAAATTCTCCAAAATCATGCAACTATGTTGCTCTAGACCTTAATTAGGTCACTTTAACAAAGCATCACCCACTCATATGCCTTTCCAACCCTAAATCTTCATGGATAGTCACTTACTAGTCTACAAAACCTCCAAATCCACAACTTCTGATCAAAGATTCATTTCCTATGACACTAAAACATGAAACCCTCACATTATGCCATTTCAAAGGGGTTTATTGAAAAACATTGTTCCAGGCTTCTACATAGCCAACAAAGGCCTCAAACACCTTTAGTTATGTCTGCACATGCTTGAAGGTTCATCAAAAATTTTTGCCCCCAAGATTTTTTGACTTCCCTCCTCTAACCATCATATTTCACTCAGTATACATAGTTTGACAATTAGGGCATCATGCTCAGGCACTCAACTCACCTTCCCTACCCTTCCAAAGCTTCAAACACTTCAATATATGTCTGCGCATGACAAATCAATCATCTCCCAATGTTTGCTAATACAATTTCATCAAAACCCATCATCAAAACTCCATTTTTAGGCCAAAATTTATCCAATTTCCTCTGGGATAGCAACCAAAAACACTCCTAAACATTTTCCCTACTCCTAAATCTTATTCCTACATCTAATCCTACCATTTTGGACTCATTCCACTGAGCCACAAAGAGAAACAATAGATGGAATTAGTCATTTATTCATTTTTGGTCGTCAAACCCTTATGGCTGGCTATACAGACCCACAGTCAATAATTTGACAATAAAATTCTTAAAACTCAATGAATTTCCTTCACTCCAAAGAAAAAATGTGGCTAAAACTTGGTGTAGGGGCACCAAGCAAAATTTTGAAATTTAGTTGTTGAAGTCTTGTTTTGAGTTAAATAAGGTCATATAGACCATTTTAATGATGTAATAAGCCTATTTTGATGGTAATTATATGATTAGAAGGTTTTATGAGTCCATTAGGTTAGGAATAGGATAGATGTTGATTCTTGGAGCAGGGGTGATCCTCTTGGAGTCATGGCATGTAACCTTGGTAGTGAAAATGAGTGAAATTCAATGGTTTTAGGGTGAGAATGGATGAAATACATTGGGGCAGTAATTTGTGAGAGTCTTTTAAGCATGTACAAACATCCTATGGTATGTTTGGGGTGTTGGTTGTGATATTTAATTGTGGGAACAATGATTTTCAATAAGGCTCCTTGGAAAACCTAGTCTTGGAGGTTTGAAAGTGAGGGTTCAGTGGATTGGTAGCTTGGTGATCGTTTGGAACTCTAAAAATTATGGAATCTTGTGTTTGGTAATGCAAATACATACTATCCTTTGATTTTGAATTAATTGTAGGTGTTTGGGAAGGTGTTTCTTTGTAAAAGAGGCCTAATTGGCATAGTTTCCCCTACGGTAAAATGAGATTTTGAGGTGTTCCTTTCAAAAGATTCCATATTAATCTTCAGATATGTTTATGATCATTGAAAAGGGTATCTAAATATGTTGGTATAGTCTAGAGAAGCCATTTGGATCTGTAGATATGTTTGACAGTCCCTTGGAAGAGGGCTACTAGCTTGTGAAGGTTTGGAGTGGGTTTGTGGATAAGTATGGTTCTTTGAGGTTTGAGAGTGGTTTAGTTGAGATTGTATGAGGATTTTAATCCTTTTAGATTCCTCTTTGAATTCATGTGAAGGTCCGAGAACCTTAGTGTGTATTGGAGCCATTGGTGACTTACACCATTATTGAGTTTTGTGAGTGTTTTGGAGAGTTGTCAAGAAGTCAGGTTTATGATCTTGGTACTAATATATTTGATTTTGAATGTGTCCCACGTAGATCTGAATCAAAACCTATCTCTACCAATTGTAAAAAATTTCAGGACATAATACTTATGTACGGTCAAGTCTAATAGTCTGCCACATAAAAATTCAATCAAACACACATAATTACAAGAGAAATCAGGGGATTTTTATTGTTTTTCCTTCACAAAAACATTCAACAACCTCTTCCTTTGAGTTCCAAACATATTTAAACCTTAACCAACCTATGAAAATGGATCTATCTGCCCTTTGAATTCCCATGACCGTTGGGATTCTTCAAGTTTACATTTTTTTGCACTTTTTTCACATTGACAACTTTTCAATTTTTGCAATTTTACATTGTTTTGAAAAATATGCAACATGAACTCCAAAATGACTCCAAACTAGCTAACATGACTTATTTTATTATAAATTGCTCTAATATGACCTTTTTCAATTGAAAAAACTCAAAACACAAAACTAACTTAAGACTTCCATGAACCAAATTTTCTCAATAACCTTGGTGCCTTGCACCAAATTTCATTACTTGAGTAAATCTTATTACAAGTAAAAATCATTACAATTCTTTAGGTACTCCGTTCTCACATACTTTTACAATGTCACTCATACATTTGATATTCTTTTATAATGTCTACATCATAGGTGCTCATGATGAGGTTAACTTCAAATGAGTAACTTGAGATTCCCTCGCTAAGCTTCACATGCAATCCCATAATGGCTTCAAATCAGAATTGAGATTTGCCAAGATCATCAAAATAAGGATGTTGTGTTTCTTTTTTGGCTGAAATTCTCTTCGATGGCTCATAAATCAATATTTTCTACAAGGAGAGACCAATCAATTTTTAATAGTTTACTTACAAATACGCAAATAAAAAGAAGAAAAATAAAGACCATCCAACATGGAAATGAAATGAAAATAGATGGAAGGCACTTACAAACAATAAATCCACACCATTTGGTTCCAACTTGGGAACAAGGCATAAATATTGATGCTTCCATTGAGGATAGGCATGCCAGTCTCTCAACTTACTCACTTCTGGTCATACATCTTCACTGGGAGTTCCAAGATACCTATTGCACACAACACCTCTCATGAATATAATAACTCAAAATTCGAGATGCTCTTATAATGTCTACATCATAGGTGCTCATGATAAGGTTAACTTCAAATGAATCTTGAAATTCCCTCACCAAGCTTCACATGCACTTTTGCAATGGCTTAAAATCATAATTGAGATTTGTCAAGATCATCAAAATAAGGATGTTGCATTGCTTTTCCGGCTAAGGTTCTCTTGGATGGCTCATAAATCTGCATTTTTTTGCAAGGGGACACCAATCAATTTTTAGCAAGTTACTTACAAATAAGCAAAGTAAAAGAATATTATAGCATTGGCATCAAACAAATTAATGTGCATACAAGTATAAATTAATAAGGACCAATGTGCATATTTACAAATTAATCCAGCGAACCATCCGGGTCTACTCTACTCTATATTGTGTCAAGTATTGCCTCATGGTCAAACTCAAAAACCTTCCACAAGGTCTTATTCATAGGTCTACCCCCATATTTGGTCAAACGAATATTGGATGCCATGACAAGGTTCAAGTAATGAATAATCTTACAATACGTGTCGAAGTCTTGAAATAGCCAATTTTTACAACTCTTCTGTGGGTACCTTCTCAACCACGTTCCGGTAACAACAACTACGCCTGTAGGGTATTCTATGACTTGTCCATCTATAACTGGGGCCTCCAATTTCTTTTTAGCCTCAACACAATGACACAAGTAATATTCCATTCCCTCTTCATTATCTTCATCCGCAATAACTGCATAAACATGCCCTACATTGATATGTGTAGCAAATATCTTGAAATTAGTCAACATTATGATTTACAAGCCAAAGTAAGATAACAATAGAAATTTAAAAAACTAAGAAAGTAGATATATTACCTGGTTGAACTAGATCTAATACGTCATTAAAGTCGACCGATGATTCCATATGTGTTAGTTCTAATGTCATCGAAGGGAGATACGTGTGAAGTGGGCTAAGATAACTTGTCAACCATCTGTCAACCCACTCCCCTAACTCATAATCATTCTAGGCATGCATTGTACATGAGGAACAAAAGCATGCCATCTCCCATGAATTGATACTCCATGAACCTGCATCTGAGCTAAGGAAAGAATGTAGCTCACTTGATCTTTTTAGTGTGCAACAATCCTCATATGGTGCAATATTAGTATCATCCATCAGCCAAAAAAATCTATGAACTAAAGACATACCTTCATTACCTGGACCAATCAAAGCATTGTACCACTTGAGGATTGATCTTGCATCTGTCAAATTTACACTATCTTTATACTTTAACTCTTCTCATGCTAATGCTCTTTTCACGCATGCTCCTACACCATCATGCTCCCCCTTTCCTTGTTCGGCCTCACAAAAGTTCCACATATGCTGAACACTTGTAATGACGTGCATCCTGCTCAACTAGTAGATTATTTGTGAGTTCTTGAACTATGCTACACAATTATCTGACCATATTATATGTCAGTTGTATGTTATGCCCCTCTGAACCAAATCATTGTAGAACATCTGGAAGAATCCTTGCACGAATTCTGGAGAATGTGTGCAATCGTCACTAATATAAAAGTGATACTCCCTCAATACCTTCCTTTGGTCCTTTGTACTATCAGCTACATGAATGAATTCTATGTGTACAAATATCAAAACCTGTGTGGAGTTGTAATACTATGACTGCACCTCACACTGTGGTTGTAGAGTGTAGTTCTCTAGAAGTCAACCACTGATACTATGCTGCCAATTGGAAATGTGTCCTTTCATAGCTTGAATTGTGTGTCTAGCCATCGAGATCTATGGGTATGCCTTGCATACTCAGACACTATACTGTCACAAAACATGGACATACACGGATACACTGGAATCTTCTCAATAACCAAATCACACCTCTTTGCTTGAGACCCATCGTTTGTAATGTATACCACTATTTTATAGTTCTCGAACTCTACTATTTTTTGTCCCACCTCATTTGTGCTTTCCATATGTTTATATACTGGCATATACTGCAATCCACTAGAATGCTCACGTGAACCATCCAAGCATGTTGTCTTCTAGAATATTTTCCCATCCTCTATTTCACATAAAGTTTTTGATAAGAGCTCTCTTGATTATGTTGGTGGGGCTTCTAAGCCACAATCCTATAAAATATCTTTCATATGCAAATCTAAACATATAGAATGATAAACATCATAATGGTCACATAATTCAATATGTAGTCTACAACAAGTAGTGCATGTGTAATTTATCTTGACATAAAAAGGTTTAAGCATTTCAAAATATCTTTGAGAAATACTAATTTGAGGATAATCGTGTTGAAATTTATAGAAAAAATTGGGTTTGAGTCATATCCAAAAAATGATTTGGATGTGGCTAATGGTTCCAGCTACCAATTCTCCTTCTTACTACATGCCTTTGATTCAAAGATGGCCTTGTTTTACTCTTCCAATACTCTTCAATTAGTTTTCCCAATGATTCAACAACTTTTTTATCTTTTCATGGAAATCTCCCTGAGAATGCCCATAATTAATTTGAATTGCTGCCCTCAACTATTTCCCGCCTTTGAAGGGCTCTTGATAAATTTTTTCTACAAATTCTCATTTTTCACTCATCCTTTTAATGAGACAATCTCTCTTTGTTTGACTACTTACCAAAGTTGGTGTAATGACACGTCGGGTGATATTACTATCCTTTGAGCGTGAAGTCTTACCCACACTATCATAAGTCTCCATTAGATTATTCACAATAGTGTTTTCACTCGATGCATTCGATGTTCTCAACCCAAGAGTCTTCATGATGTTTCTATACTTTATACCCCACATCATTTCAAGAAATACTTAACATCTTGCAGTCTCATTTAGCCTTTCAAAGAACGATTTCCAAATATTATCAACATATCTTCTACAAGTGTGTGTTGCAATCTTACCTTCCATGTGCTGTAAAATATCCTCATCAATATTAATCAAATACTTTGTCTTTCTACGCAAAATCTAGGTGGTGTTCTCCTAGGTATATACTCCTCAACATTACGAATTTCATCAATATTTAATTGAGGTGGGCTAGATTGTGTACCTTCGTTCGTGGGTGGAGTAGAAGACATACCTTGAGGTTCACGTGGGGATGATGGCATACCTTTTTCGTCAAATTCGAGTGATGATGTAATCTCAACTTGAGATGCATTGGATGGTGTCCAACCATATTCACTTGCAATAGATGGTGTCCCTCCATATTCACTTGCAGTAGATGGTGTCCCTCCATATTTGCTTATGTTTAATGGTGTCCCTTCATACTCACTTGCCATAGAGGGTGTGTCTCTAACTATGGTATCTAAATATGTCTTACCACAATGCTTTCACATTCATGCTTTTTGTGCCTGTTCTCTTTTTGAAGGTTGAGGTTCCTTTTTAGTTGGCTTGTTTTCATCAATTGTATCCAATTTCTTCTTTTCATGATATACCACCACCCGTTCTCTCTCCTTTTCTTTGAAGGTTTCATACTCTTCGTCTGTTAGTTTATTCCTTTTTCATTTCTTCAGAAAGGCAAATAATTTTACCTGTAGCATGGTAATGAGATGAATATTATTTCCTAAAATATGTATCCATTCAAATAAATGAAATATATATGTCATTCAAGGCTTCAAAAAAATTCTTACAAGCATCCTCTAGAAGAGTATTTCTAGCATAGACAAAGGTCGCCAATTTTTTTTTGATGGAATGCCTTAAATAAATGTGGTAATGTGGCATTCCATGTGTAAGAGAGTGGGACCAACCATTGCAAGGTCCCAGGTCACGAAAGGCCAAGAGCGAAAAGATTGCCCTAACCTACCTCAGTTTAAAGGAAGGTTAGGATGGACATGATAAGAATGATTAGGACTAGGTGTCCTTTGACCACTCTACAATCCCGAGTGTTGAAGGGAGACTAGAGAAGTCACTTTTCAAGGTCAACTTTGTGTCTCAAGTAGCACTCTATTAGAGGACAAAAGCGTAGTTTTAGGATGACAGTTAAACGCGCTGGTGTCTCACAAGCATGTTGAAGTCTGTACGGCTAGAAAACTAGAGAGACGACATTAAGCTCTAAAAGATAGACTAACAACCTAGTTTAGAAGTCTCTTGAACAACATAATGAGATTAAGAAGAATAAGACATACATATGAATGTGATAAAAGAAATATATTACCACGAGGGTAACGAAGATAATTTTGTAGAATAATCCTCTCGCTAGCTTGCTTCAAGATCTCTCCACTTGTACCCAAAAAAAGGGGGAAATTTTGGAGTTGTTTTAGGGGCCTGCCTCAATCAGACCCCCGTTTTGGTGTTTCCACCTCCATGGACAACCAAGTTTGCAACTATAGAAATAAAGATAAAGAAGGGAATACAAGCTACATAAAAAAAAGACACTACAAAATAGTACATGCTTACTCAACCAAGATGATAGAGAAGATGAGAGGATATTACCACCTCCGTCCAAAGCACTCAAGGCTTGTGGAGGAGAAAATGAGAGGAACTCAAACCTCTGCTGCAGTGGTGTGTATCCTACGCTTGCACTATCAGAGTGGTGGAGTGGTAGATTGCTGCAATGGAGTGTGAAGTGCTGCTACAAAGCTTTTGAATGCTTGAAAGAGAGGAGAAAGTGTGAAGAGATGAGTTAAATATCTTGCAAAACTCCTTGAATGAAGGAGAGAGTGAAGAATATGAAAGAAAGGATGAAAAATGACCATATTCGGGCCAGCCAACCAAAGAGGGATGTTACTCTTCGACTTCAAATTGAAAACTTAACGTCTTTGTAGTCTCCAGTTGTAGGAATCTGCCAATGATGTAAGCGCGCACAGACATTTGCATGTTGCATGGGTGTCCTCGACGAAAACACTCCCATCGATACACAAAACAGGCGCCAAGTGTGATGTGGACAATGAGCTTAAGTGGAATTAAGCCCCCGCCTTAGTTTTTCTAAACTGCAAGGGGGTAAAAGGGAATTTGTGTTAGGGGTGAGAATTCATGCTTATACACCATGATTGCAAGATACATTGAAAATGGAAGCATGGAGAAGCCATGTGGTGAAGTGGCACCTAGCTAAGTTATAAATTTGGCTTTGTGATAGGCATTAGGTGTGTTATAACTTTTTTGTCATGAATAGGGTCTAAAACAATATTTTGAAGGGTTGTGGTTGCTTAAAATGATAAATTGACTCATTCCACCTATTTTCAATTCTACCACTCGGTGGAATGAGTCCAAAATGGTAGAAGTTTGGGCAAGGAATAAGATTTGGTAAGGTTTTGATTATCATCCCCACTGAATTTTCTAAGTTTTTCCTATGAAAGTAATGGCTCCAAGTTGAAATTAATTTTAAATACAATCAATAATGTTGGATATCAGTTCACAAAGTGTGTACAGACCTTTTACAAGGTTTTTGAAGCTTTGGAAGAGTAGGGGAGGTGAAGTTGAGTGTTTGGGCATGATGCCCTAGTTGACAATATTATGCATTTGAGTGAAAATTGGTGGTTATGAGAAGGAAACTATAGTAAACACTTGGGGAAGAAAAAATTAAGGCTTTTAAAGCTTGTGTAGGCCATTTGGAGCATGTTTTATGCTTTGGAAAGCTAAGATAGGACATGGGAATAAGACTTTCAATAAACCATATTTTGGGGTTTTAAGAAACTAAAAATGTATTTATTTGTATTATCTCTGGTGGTTTTGCTTGAAAATAAGTGGAAATAAAGATATAAGGTAGTTTTCAATGTTTAATAAGGATTCAAGAGTTGGTGAGATTATTGGAGTGATTTTGAGTTGTTGTCATAGATGTTTCCTTATGAGTTTTGACCCAAAATGGAGCTTTGAAGTAAGAGTCTAAAGAAATAACAATGGTAAAGGTTGGTAGTTTATTTTTATAGCATGTGCAAGATATTTCTAAGGTGTTCTAATTGTTGGTAGAGTGTGGGGTGTTGTGGAAGCGTGAGTTTCAATAAACCCTCCCTGGTTGCAAGCCTATTTAGCTTTAAAGCTGGGTTCTAAGCATTTGGTGAGTAAACTCTTTGTAGCTCCACCCAATATTGTGAGAATGGTCTTTGGGTAGTTGGTCTAGTGTGTTGTAACTGAAATTAGTGATGGTTAGATATATTTGAAGGGTGTCTCTTTCAGAAAGTGGCCTAAATGCCCTTGTTGTCTTAGCGGATGGTACAGGAGCACCTTCTAAACTCAATTTTTGTCAAAAAGGTCATTTTTAGTGAGCATGGTCAAATGCTAGGTTTAATTTAGTGTTGAGTATTTTTTGTTAAATAAGGTCAATTAGACCATTTATAATGTATTTGAAGTTAAGAGAGTTTAGTTTTGTCATAGCTTGCAATTTGGCAAAATTATGGTTAGGAAAAGTTGCTAAAAAAAATGAAAAAGTTGCAAAGTTAGGTGCATGCAAGGTTAGGTAGGGTGAATTTCAATTCTATGCATTGGTGTATGTTGTTATGAGTCCATCAAAAGTGAGGATAACCTTGAGGAAGAGGGGAGATATTTGTAAAATGGAGAAAAACAAAAACTATTCCTTGATATCAAAGCGATGGAAAATATTAAAGGCATGTATTATATTTCATCATTTTTATTTGTTTTCATTAAATTTTATGGATATTTGTGAGTTTTTTGGTCATTTTGGTGTTAACGGGTCTATAACCCTATTTTGGGGTTTTTAAACACTAAAGAATGCATGTATGAACTTTTCCTTCAGTGGATACCTCTAAACCTTAGTGAAATGAAGGTTAACAAGTTTTTTTCAATTTTTAAATAAGGTTTCAAGATTTGGGGAGTTGATGGAATATTTTGGTGAGTTGTTGTCCTAGATGATTCTTTGTGTGCTTTGACCAAAAATGGTGGTTTGAACTAAGGGTTTGAGGAAATAACAGTGCTAGAGGTTGGGAGTGACTTTCTAAAGAATTTTCAGACTATTCCTAATGTTTTTTAAGTGTTGGTAGAGTTTGGGGTGTTATGGAGGATCGAGTTCCAATAAAGTATCCCTAGTTGCAAGCCTATTTGGTTCTAAAACTGAGTTCTAAGCATTTGGGTGAGTAAAATCTTTGTAGTTGCGCCAATATGGTGAAAATGGTCTTCGGGTAGTTATTTTAGAGGGTTGGAATTGAAATTAGTGATGGGTGTTAAGATTTTAAGAGTGTCTCTTTGTTAAAGTGGCCTAAATGGCCTTGTCTTAGTGGAGCAGTGCTAGGTTAAGTCATTTCTTCCAAAGGAATGGTGGGTTTAACATATGTTTAGGTTCTTGGAAAAGGGTATCCAAAAAGGTTAATATAGTCTTGATTGGTGATCAGGATCAAAATATATGAGTGATTGTCCTATGAGGAAGGACTATTAGCTTGTAGGTGGATATGGAGTGGAGTTGATACAAATGAAGTTTCATGGTAGTTTGAGTGGTCAAGTTGTGTTTGATTATTTCTTTTAATCTTGTTAGATGCCTTATAAGATTCATGCAAAGTCCTTAAACCATTAGTGTGGATTTGAGTCCTTGGAAGCCTATTCCTTTGATGAGGCTTTGAGAGAGTGTTTGGAAGTCTGTTAAGAACTAATCTCTAAATCTTTGTTGAAGTTTATTTTGGATTCCTACAAGCTTTCCATCAGTGGAGCAATGCTATTTTTATTTGTTTCTTCCAAAATATTTTATAGTGGTTTTGACAAATGTTTTAGATCTTGGAAAAGGGTATCCAAAAAGATTTTTACAGTCTTGATTGGTAAACTAAGTCAAAAGATATGAGTGATAGTCCCCTATGGAAGGAATACTAGCTTGTAGGTGGTTTGGAGTAGTGTCGCTACAAAATGGTGTTTCCCAGTAGTTTGAGTGTTCAAGTTGTGTATTTTTTATTGTCTTAATCTTGTTAGATGCCTTATAAGATTCATGCAAAGATCTTAAACCCTAAGTGTGGATTGGAGACCTTGGAAGACTATTCCTTCAATGAGACTTTGTGAGTGTGTTAGGGAGTCAATCAAGTCTTGTTCTTTAATTATTGTCAAATTTTTTTGTGTAGCCATTGATCCTCTACACCAATTTCCATGCAAGAAATGGTACCTATAGGTTAGAGTTTGGTGAATTGACAGTGGTAAAGGCTTGGAGGCGGTTTGGTTACCATGTGCAAACATATACAAACTCAGTGTAATAATTTGTGAAACTGATGATATTGTGTTGTGAAAAGGTGATGTTTCTTTGTTCGTATTAAGATGATGATGGTTAAGAATAATTTGGGCCTGAATAATGGTGCAGGGGCACCATTTAAAAGCTTTTGTCAATTCAAGGTTTTAAGGTCTAGACTTTAGGATTCTGGGAGTTTTGCATAAAATAAGGTCTATGAGACCATTTTATATTCTAATTAGTCATTTTAGATGAATATTAGGTGTTTAGAAGGTCAAGTTAGCAAAAAGTGCAAAATATTGAAAAGTTGTAAAGTTGTCATTAAAAATTGCAAAATTGCCTTGTAAGGGAATACCAACAATCATAAGCATTCAAAAGTTAGTTTTTGGAAGTTCCGTAGTTAGTTTGGAGGGAAAAATCATAAATAAGGTAAAATCCATTGATTTAAGTTTTCTTTTGAAGATTTGGAAGAAGAAACAATTGAAATATTGTTAATTTTATTAGATTTTCTGTATTTTTCCCTCTTGTTCAGACCTGTACGGACCCGTACAATAAATAATTTCTCAAAAAATTGTTGGATTCAATTTTATCATGAATTAATTTTTTTTTTCAAGAGGTTTGATAGTCTAATATCCCATTTGGAGGGAGTTTGAGTTGTTTTCCCAAAACTACTTGCGTAAAGAAAAGCTAAGGGTTGGAGGCCTTAAAATGTTAAATTAGGCAATTCCACCTATTTTCCATTGTTGTATCTCAGTGGAATGGCCAAATAAAATGTGGGGCAGGTGTGTATAATGTGTGTGCATGCAGGGGAGGTCAAATAAGGTGTTGGGCATGTTGCCCTAGAGGGGAAAATTGAGTTTTCCAAGTGAAATAGTGAGGTTTTGATATGGAAAAGTGAGAATTGTGTTAGGATAGTGTTATTTATTGATGAATTGAGTTTTTGTAGGTCAATTTGGTCCTGTTTGAAGTGATTGCAGAGTTGTGAGAGGATTGGAAGCAAGACTTTCAATAAAGCCCTAGGTTTTTGCCTAGAAAAGAGGGTTTTGGGGTTTGGTACTTCGGTGGATGAGTTTCTAAAAAGTGTGGAATCCTAGATTTTGACACCTATAGATTGTTGCCCAAGTGAATTAAGAGTGAAAGGGAAAGTTTAAGATTGAGTCCCTTTACAAAATAGTCCTAATTTGAGGCCTAGTTGGCGTTAGATGCCTGATTTGAGTGAGTTGTGAAAAAGCAACCTATTGTGTGTTTGAGATATGTTGAAAGGTGCCCTAATGGGTCTTTAAAATGATTAAATTTCTGGTCTAAAGAAGGTCATTAAGAAGATTTACCTGATTGAGTTGCTTTTTGATGCTACAAGTAAATTGTGAGAATTGGTTGAGATAGTGTGAATTAGAGATTTTGGAGAACTGATAGTTGTTTTGTTGGTTGATTTTTGTGATAAGTGTGTTGTAGGACCTCCCCTGGTTACATCGATAAAGGTTTGGAGTCGAGATTTATTATTTTCATGCTTTATAGAAATGTGGAAACAAGGTGCACATTGGTGTCTTGGTGAGAATGTTTGATGAGTTAAGTGATTCAAAGTTTTCCAATGGTGTTTTTGTTTTGAACTAGTCAAGATAATGATTTTCAAGGTGTTTTTAGGGTTTGTCATGAGTTGGTAACCTGATTTGGTAATTTGGTTCCTTTTAGCAAAGTGAAACAAGTTACGAAGTTGTAGATTTTCGTTGAAATTTTAAGTGAATCTTAGTTGAAAGCTTTGTTGATCTTCTCAGTTTGGTATTAGGGTCAGAATTACCCTTGAAGTTTGTGGAATTATGTAGATGCTCTGCATCAGAAATCTTTGGAGAGTGGTATGGACATCCACAATAAAGGATTAAGAGATGTTTTTTTTTACTTCCTTAAAACTTATGTCATATATATATGTGTATACAAAATTTGGAAGCATACACAAGGTAAGTCAATTGTTAAATAACAAAATGTCTCAAAGAGATGTGGTTTAAAAATGTAATTTGCAAGCGTATAGAATTGTGTAATTCAAAATTTGCATGTAAAACCTAAGGTTATAATGACAAACAAACAATGATCAACATGGAATATGCAAAATAAAAAAATGAAACCAAGCCATAATAGAATGAAAGAAAATTTGTAAAGACTTCACATACCTAAAAAACAAGAGTTTGAAATGGAGTTCTACCCAATTATGTATCTTTTTCCTCTTCTTTCTTCAAACTCAACAATTTGACCTTTTCAAAAGCTTGTTCCCCTCCAAACTTCAATTGTATATCACATTTGAATCGAATTCGGACTTAAATTGATATTATATGCCTTTCAATGTGAAAATTCTGCTATTTCATGCAAAGGTGGTGGAAAGATCATGAAAAAGATTGTGGAATATGAAAAACATGCATGCACACTTCGCAACATCATCAAAAAGCTAATTTTTGTCGGAGGACATGAAGAACCAGGAGAATATGCAGAATGTGGGCCTTGAGATCATGGGTATATTGAGATTTTTTTATCATTTTTTAGAGCAAGATGCTAAAAAGGTCACATATCTACTTCAAAACATGCTCACGTTATGAGAAAGTTAGTTTTTTTATAGATTTATTTTCTCTCTTTCTCTATACCCTCTATACTCTAATTCTATCTATATCTCCTCTATCCTCTACCCTCTATCTCTCTCCCACTCCCTATGTCTCTCTCTCTCTCAAGTCTCTCCCTCCTACCCCCTCTCCCTCTCTCAACTCTCTCTCTCATTCACTCACTCATATCTCTTTCCCCTCTCCCCTCTACCCTTATACTCTTATACCCTCTACCCTCTACCCTCAACCCCTATACCCTAATTATATCTCTCTCCCCTCTATCCTTTGCCCCTTATCTCTCTCCCACTCCCTCCATCTCTCTCTCTCTCAAGTCTCTCCCTCTCTCAACTCTCTCTCTCATTCACTCGCTCCTTCTGTCTCTCTCCCCTCTACCCTTTACTCTTATACCCTTATGCCCTCAACCCTTAAACCCTAACTATATCTCTCTCCCCTCTATCCTCTACCCTATATCTCTCTCCCACTCCCTCCCTCTCTCTCTCTCAAGTATCTCCCTCCTACCCCTTATCCCTCTCTCAACTCTCTCTCTCTCTCTCTCTCTCACTCCTTTTGTCTATCTCCCCTCTACCCTTATACCATCTATCCTCTCCAATATCCCCTATACCCTCTACCCTTAAACCCACTCAGTAAACTCTCTACCCTAATCCCTCAACCCTCTTGACCCTTAATCCCTCAACCCTTAAACCCTATTTTGTCAACCCCTATACCCTCTACCCTATACATTGGACCCTCAACCCTAATCCCCAAACCCTATACCCTTAACCCTCTACCCTAAACCTTATACCCTCAACCTTTAAACCCTCTCCCCTCTACCCTCAATCCTATACCCTCTAACCTCAAACCTAATTCATCAACCCTTAAACCCTTAACTCCACTTAGTAAAATCTCAACCCTAAACCCTAAAACCTTAAACCCTCTACCCTCAATCCTCTACCCTCTACCCTCGACCCTAATCCCTCAACCCTTAAACCCTTAAACCCTAATCCCTCAACCCCTATACCCACTACCCTATACATTGGAACCTCGACCCTAATCCCCCAACCCTATACCCTCAACCTTCTACCCTCAACCTTAAACCCTAACCCTCAACCCTTAAACCATCTACCCTCAACCCTAATCCCTCAAACCTTAAACCCTTAAACCCACTTAGTAAACTCTCTTGACCCTTAATCCCTCAACCCTCAACCCTCAACCCTCAACCCTTAAAACCTAATCCCTCAACCCCTATACCCTTTACCCTCTACCCTCTACCCTAATCCTTAAACCCTTAAACCCACTTAGTAAACTCTCTACCCTAATCCCTCAACCCTCTTGACCCTTAATCCCTCAACCCCCATACCCTCTACCCTATACATTGGACCCTCAACCCTAATCACCCAACCCTATACCCTCAACCATCTACACTCAACCTTAAACCCCCAACCCTCAACCCTTAAACTATCTACCCTCTACCCTCAGCCCAATACCCTCTACCCTCAACCCTAATCCCTCAACCCCTATACCATCTACTCTATACATTGGACCCTCAACCCTATACCCTCAATCCTCTACCCTCAACCTTAAACCCTCAACCCTTAAACCCAAAACCCTTAAATCCTAAACCCTTAAATCATCTACCCTCTACCCTCAATCCTCTACCCTCTACCCTCAACCCTAATTCCTAAACCCTTAACCCCACTTACTAAAATATCTACCCTAATCCCTCAACCCTCTTGGCCCTTAATCCCTCAACCCTTAAACCTTAATCCCTCAACCCTCTTGACCCTTAATCCCTCAACCCTCAACACTTAAACCCTCTACCCTCTACCCTATAAACCCTTTAAAACTCAACCCTATACCCTATACCCTATACCCTCAACCCTTAAACCCTAAACCCTTAAACCCTCTACCCTCAATCCTCTACCCTCTACCCTCTACCCTAATCTCTCAACCCACTTGACCCTTAATCCCTCAACCCTTAAACCCTAATCCCTCAACCCCTCTACCCTCTACCCTATACATTAGACCCTCAACCCTAATTCACAACCCTATACCCTCTACCCTCAACCTTAAATCCCCAACCCTCAAACCATCTACCCTCTACCCTCTACTCTCAACCCAATACCCTCTACCCTCAACCCTTAAACCATTAAACCCACTTAGTAAACTCTCTACCCTAATCCCTCAACTCTATTCACTTTTAATCCCTCAACCCTTCAAACCTAATCCCTCAACCCTTAAACCCTAATCTCTCAACACATATACCTTCTACCCTATACATTGGACCCTCAACCCTAATCCCCCAAACCTATACCCTCAACCCTCTACCCTCAACCTTAAACCCCCAACCCTCAACCCTTAAACCATCTAGCCTCTACCCTCAACCCAATATCCTCTACCCTATACTCTAATCCCTCAACCCTTAAACCCTTAAACCCACTTAGTAAACTCTTTACCCTAATCCCTCAACTCTCTTGACCCATAATCCCTCAACCCTCAACCCTTAAACCCTAATCCCTCAACCCCTATACCCTCTACCCTCAATCCTCTACTCTCTACCCTCAACCCTTAAACCCTTAAATCCACTTAGTAAACTCTCTACCCTAATCCCTAAACTCTCTTGACCGATAATACTTCAACCCTTAAAACCTTATACTCTCTACCCTATACATTGGACCCTCAACCCTAATCCCTAAACCCTATACCCTCAACTTTAACCCACAACACACCAACCAACCCTTAAACCATCTACCCTACCCTCAACCCAATACCCTCTACCCTCAACCCTAATCCCTCAACCCTTAAACCCACTGAGTAAACTCTCTAACCTAATCCATCAACTCTCTTGACCCTTAATCCCTCAACCCTCAACCCTCAACCCTTAAACCCTAATCGCTCAACCCCAATACCCTCTACCCTATACATTGGACCCTCAACCCTATACCCTCAATCCTTTACCCGCAACCTTAAACCCTCAACCCTTAAACCCTCTACCCTCTACCCTCTACCCTCTACCCTCTACCCTCAATCCTAATTCCTCAACCCTTAAACCCTTAAACCCTTAACCCCACTTAGTAAAATCTCTACCCTAATCCCTCAATCCTCTTGACCCTTAATCCCTCAACCCTTAAACCCTTATACCTCTACCCCTATACCCTCTACCATGTATATTGGGCCCTCAAACCTAATCCACCAACTCTATACTCTCAATCATCTACCCTCAACCTTAAACCCTCAACCCTTAAACTCTCTACCCTCTACCCTCTAAACCCTTAAACACTTAACCCTAAACATTAAACCCTTAAACCCTAAACCCTTAAACCCTCTACCCTCTACCCTCAATCCTCAAACCTATACCCTCAACCCTAATTCCCCAAACCTTAAACCTTCTACCCTCTACCCTCAATCCTCTACCCTCTACCCTCAATCCTAATTCCTCAACCCTTTAACCCTTAACCCCACTTAGTAAAATCTCTACCCTAATCCCTCAACCCTCTTGACCCTTAATCCCTCAACCCTTAAACCCTAATCCCTCAACTCCTATACCCTTTATCCTATACATTGGAACCTCAACCCTAATCCCCCAACCCTATACCCTCAACCCTCTACCCTAAAATTTAAACCCCAAACCCTCAACCTAATACCCTCTTCCCTCAACCCTAATCCCTCAACCCTTAAACCCACTTAGTAAAATCTCTACCCTAATCCCTCAACCCTCAGACCTCAACCCTTAAACCCTAATCCCTCAACCCCTATACCCTCTACCCTATACATTGGACCCTCAACCCTAATCCCCCAACCCTATACCCTCAATCCTCTACCCTCAACCTTAAACCTTCAACCCTTAAACCCTCTACCCTCTACCCTCAATCCTCTACCCTCTACCCTCAACCCTAATTCCTCAACCCTTAAACCCTTAACCCCACTTAGTAAAATCTCTACCCTAATCCCTCAACCCCTATACCCTCTTCCCTATACATTGGACCGTCAACCATAATCCCCTAACTCTATACTCTCAATCCTCTACCATTAACCTTAAAGCCTCAACCCTTAAACCCTCTGTCGTCTACCCTCTACCCTATAAACCCTTAAACACCCAACCCTAAAATCTAAACCCTATACCCTCAACCCTTAAAACCTAAACCCTTAAACCCTCTACCCTCTACCCTCAATCCTCTATCCTCTACCCTTAACCCTAATCCATTAACCCTTAAACCCACTTAGTAAAATCTCTACCCTAATCCCTCAACCCTCTTGACCCATAATCCATCAACCCTTAAACACTAATCCCTCAATCCCTATACCCTCTACCCTATACATTGGACCCTCAACCCTCATCCCCCAACCCTATACCCTCAACCCTCTACCCTCAACCTTAAGGAAAAAGATACCCAACATACAATCTGGTCATTTGACCAGATTTATTAATTAATTAAAAATAAAGATACATTGCTATCATTATTTTAATTAATTAATAAATCTGGTCAAGTAGCCAGATTGTATGTTGCGTAGCCTTTTCCCAACCTTAAACCCCCAACCCTCAACCCTTAAGACATCTACCCTCAACCCAATACCCTCTACCCTCAACCCTTAAACCCTTAAACCCACTCAGTAAGCTCTCTACCCTAATCCCTCAATCCTCTTGACCCTTAATCCCTCAACACTCAACCCTCAACCCCTATACCCTCTACCCTATAGATTGGACCCTCAACCCTAATCCCCCAACCCTATACCCTAAATCCTCTATCCTAAACCTTAAACCCTCTACCCTCTACCCTATAAACCATTAAACACTCAACCGTAAACCCTAAACCCTCAACCCTTAAACCCAAAACCCTTAAAACCTCTACCCTCAACCCTAATCCCTTAACCCTTAAACCCTTAACCTACTTAGTAAAATCTCTACCTTAATCCCTCAACTCTCTTGACCCTTAATCCCTTAAACCTTAAACCCTAATCCCTCAACCCCTATATGCTCTACCCTATACAGTGGAACCTCAACCCTAATCTCACAACCCTATACCCTCAACCCTTTACCCTCAACCTTAAACCCCAACCCTCAACCCTTAAACCATCTACCCTCTACCCTCAACTCAATACCCTCAACCCTTAAACCCACTTAGTAAACTATCTACCCTAATCCCTCAACTCTCTTGACCCTTAATCCCTCAACCCTCAACCCTCAACCCTTAAACCCTACTCCCTCAACTCCTATACCCTATACCATAAAACCCCAACCTTATATCCTCAATCCTCTACCCTTAACCTTAAACCATTAACCCTTAAATCCTAAACCCTTAAACCCTCTACCCTCTACCCTCTACTCTCAACCCTAATTCCTCAACCTTTAAACCCTGAAACCTGCTTATTAAAATATCTAGCCTAATCCCTAATCCCCCCAACTCTATACTCTCAATCCTCTACCCTCAACCTTAAACCCTCAACCCTTAAACCCTCTACCCTCTACCCTCTACCATATAAACCCTTAAACACTCAACCCTAAACCATATACCCTCAAACCTTAAGCCCAAAACCCTTAAACCCTCTACCCTCTACCCTCAATCCTTTACCCTCAACCCTCAACCCTAATTTCTCAACCCTTAAACCCATTTAGTAAACTCTCTATGCTAATCCCTCAACCCTCTTGACCCTTAATCCCTAAACCCTTAAACCCTAATCCCTCAACCTCTATACACTCTACCCTATACATTGGACCCTCAACCATAATCCCCCAATCCTATACCCTCAACCCTCTACCCTCAACCTTAAACCCTCAACCCTCAACCCTTAAACCCTCAACCCTCTACCCTATACATTAAACCCTCAACCCTCAATTCTCAACCCTCAACCCTTAATCCCTCAATCCTCAACCCTGATACCCTCTACCCTATACATTAGACTCTCAACCCCAATCCTTTAGCCATATGTACACTCAACCCTAATCCATAAACCCTATACCCTCAACCCAATACCCTAATCCCGCAACCCTACAGGTCATCAAACCTATACCCTCTATTCACAACCCTCTACCCTATACATGGGATTGTCAACCCTCATATATCTATGTCCCTCCCTCCTCTTCGCTCCTTCTCTCTATCTCACTTCTCCCTCCATCTCTCTATTCACCCATCCCTCCCTCTCTACCCTAATCCCTAAACCCTAAAACCTAAACCCTTAAACCCTTAAACACTCAACCCTAAACGCTAAACCCTCAACCCTTAAACCCTAAACCTTTAAACCCTCTACCCTCTACTCTCTACCCTCTACCTTCAACCTAATACACTCTACCCTAAACCCTAATCCCTCAACCCTTAAACCCTTAAATCTAAGAAAACTCTCTACCCTAATCCCTAAACCCTCAACCCTTAATCCCTCAACCCTTAAACCCTCAACCCTCTACCCTCAACCCTTAAACCCTAATCCCTCAACCCCTATACCCTCTACCCTATATGTTGAACCCTCAACCCTAATCCCTAGATCCTATACCCTATACCCTCAATCCTCTACCATCAACCTTAAATCCTCAACCATCAACCCTCAACCCTTAAACCCTAAACCCTTAAACCCTCTACCCTCTACCCTATACGTTAAACCATCAACCCTCAATTCTCAACCCTCAACCCTTAATCTCTCAACCCTCAATCCTTAAACCCTAAACCCTCAACCCCTATACCCTCTACCCTTTACATTGGACCCTCAACCTAATTCTTCAACCATATACCCTCAAACCTATACCCTAAACCTTCTACCCTCAACCCTAAACCCTCAACCTTAAACCCTTTAACCCTAAACCCTTAAACCTTCTACCCTTTACCCTCAACCCTATACCCTCTACCATGTACCCTAACCCCTCAACCCTCGAACTTTAAACCCTAATACCCTAGAAACCATCAACTCTATAGGTCCTCCACCCTAATCCCTAAATGTTATACCCTCAACCACTATCACTTCCTCTCTATCTATACATATCACATTTCTTTCCCTCCCTCTCTCCTACCCTCTCTAATTTTCTTTATCTACCCTCTCCCTCTTTCTATGTACCTCTCGTTCAATCAATCCCTACCACCCTCTCTCACTCCCTCTATCTATCTCTCTCTATCTCCCTCCCTCTCTCTCCCACTCCTTCTCTCTCAAGTCTCTCCCAGCCACCCCCTCTCTTTCTTAGGTCTCTCCCTATGGAAACCTACCTAGGTAACTCTCTCTCTCTCCCCTCTCTCTATCTATCCCTCCCACCCTACCTAGATAAGTCCCTCTCACTCCACCCCCTATTTCTCTCCCTCTCTCAGTTCACTCCCTCCCACACCCTCTCCCTCTCTCAGGTCTCTCACTCACACTCCCTCTCTCTCCCACTCCCCCTCTCTCGCACTCCCTCTCACCCCCCCTCACACTCTCAAGTCTCTCCCTTTGGAACCCTACTTGCATAACTCTCTCTATCTCTCTATCTCTCTCTCAACCCCCCTCTCTCCCTCTCTCTCAATTCTCTCTCTCCCACCCCCCTTCTCTCTCTCTCACTCCCTCCCTCTATCCCTACCACCCTACCTAGATCTCTCTCTCTCTCTCCCACTCCCTCTCTATTAACCTCACTTTCCACCCCCTCTCTCTCTCTCTCTCCTCTCCCTCCCACCCTACCTAGACAACTCTAGATCTCTCTCCCTCTCTCTCCCTCTCCCCCTCCCACCCTACCTAGACAACTCTAGATCTCTCTCTCTCTCACTCTCTCTCTCTCTCTCTCTCTTAAAATTCTCCCTGCCTCTAAAGAAATACATACATAAATACAAGCATAATTATACATATGTACATACAATCCTACATACATACAAGCATACATGTACATGTGTAGATACACTCTTACATACATATAGGCATACATACAATATACATGCATTGATACATACAGGTATACATACATACATACATGACATACAAGTATACATGTCCATTTAAAAATACAAATATATAAACATACATTCAATAGAGTACCATTTAACATAACGCGAGCGCGTTATACTGCAATCACATTATGTCTTGCTAGACATGTTCCTCACAAACACAAAAAAAATGTCAAAACTGAGGTATAATGCGAGCGCGTTATAATGCGTGTGCGTTATATTAAAAAGTTATCAGAAAAATCATGCATCAACTACATACTATTAGCTAACTTCTGACCATTGTGATTTTAAAAATACTGAAAAAAAAATCACCATACAAGGGTCATACAAGAGTTTCTTTGTTATGTTTTTTTGACAAAAACAACACTAATTTGTGTACGTCCCTCTTTTGAAACCCTTAATCTCAACCATTTTCAAAATAAATTAGTAGTTTAGAAAGTAGACTTGGAGCACTTCTATCCTTGTTTTTATTCCATCTCAAAATTTTGAGTGTAACTATCCTCAATTTCACGTCCAAGGTTAGTATTTACTGATTTAAAAAAAAAAGTGGCCACTTAATCCCCCTTTTTGGGACTCATCTTTTTGCACTTACCCCAAGAAGGATTGTAATCCAACAGTCGTGATTCCATTGCACTGATTCTTTTGTCGATGATTAAGCTCTAAAGGGTTGGGGTAGATCCGCGATGCGCGATGGGATGTTTGAACATTTGTTCTTTCATTTGTTGGCTCTTTGTACTTCATCGATATGAATGAATGAGAACGGACCAAGGTGGGGATTCATGGTAATTGTCATATTAGAGCTGACTAATGAAGTTAAAAAGTAAACGTTGCAAATTTTTTTGGTGATATCGTCATTTTTGAGGCACATATTGTAAAATCCGAAAATGACACTTGAAGATCACCATTGATGATGTTTTAAATCCAAAAAGATCGATGACCCAGATTCAAAGTCATTCAGCTAAGTTGTCAACTCACTTGCGCGAGGCACTACTTGATCATTAATGGCTATACACTCATAATTTTTCTACTTAATGTAGATTGCTTGCCGATTTATCTCACCATTTGCAGCCTTCGATAATTGTGAAGCGTGAGACAGAATGAGGGAGCATGTGAGTTTTTTTATCTTCAATTGCAGAAGTATTCAAGTGTTTATCCTTGGTAAACTATTGGTTTTCATATGAGCTATATTTTGCATCATGCATTTCTTGACATGAGAGTTTCACTCTCTAGGTCTACTTAAAATTGTTTGGGTTTGAGGGTTTTATGTTTTGTAAGGGTTTTGGCCGATGCGCCTTTTCATAATTAGTGGTTTATTGGTTTTTTCCGTGTCTTCAAGAAAGATGGCTAAGTCAGGTGTCTATATTCAACCCATTAAGATGTCAAGAAAACCCAGTGTTTTTGAATTCCAAAAAGACATTTTTGTTACTGAGCATGAGGAACCCGGTGCTTCTACACCACCAAGGGGCAAGAACAAAGCCCGTGGAAAAAACAAGAAAGATGGTGTTAAAAGAACCTACAATCTAAGGAGTCAAATTGTTGCTGAAGAATTGATCGAAGTTAAGGGGAAGGAGTTGGTTAAGCCTAAGAGGAAAGCAAAGAAAAAGAATAAGCTCATCACAAGGCTTATTTGGGGAGGCACGACTCTCCCATTGAGATTTTAGATAGACCTTCGAGCGATGGGGAAGATACTGACCCAAAGTATGACCATTATTTGCTTTCTCTGGTACCATATGAGGATTCAAATGAGGGAGGAATAGTTGCTCCTCCAATTTTGGCGTGAGCACAAAGAGGGTGAGCATACTCTAATGTTGATGAATCAAAGTAGCGTCTTAGCCTAGTTTTTGTTTTCAATGACAACATTTCCACTGCATCAGGATCATTCTCTTCAACATGTGTGTCACTTTTTGTCTTTGGTGTTGATGTGGAAATATTTTGGGCTAGTGTAATGGAGAAGTGTTGGACTTCATATCCTCAATGATAAAAAATATTTTTCCAGGAAGTGTGTAGGGTTTTGCCTCTAGTACTTATGGAGAATATTTTTTGGTCTATGTGGACGCAAGATTTCGGCAATGCTACATCAACGAATGATGCCTTTTGGAAGGTTGGCTCATCTTCTTCAACCAACTACATGGAGTTTTTTTATCTTTTGCTTTCCCTTGTTATGAAATGATTAAGTGTAACCGTCTGGAGAATATCTTTGAAATTAGGGTGAAATTTTCCCTCAAATACAAATGTAATTTTATTTCAACCTGTTGCTTGTTGCTCCCATGTATTTATAAATGGGATTATAGGGCTTGAAATAAGAGAGGTTGGGTAGTGAATTATTCTATGATTTTACTCACACAAGGATTAAAAGGGTTACTGAATAATCTAGTGATATGTCTTAGGTTTAGGTCTATCAATATGATTATGTAATATTAATGGTAATACTGGCAATACAAAATAGTAAAGTGTGATTTCAACACCATTTTTATCTCCTATGTACTAGTTTTACAAGTTTGAATAATATAATCAAGGTTATTTTATTTGTCTCTACCAATTTCAAATAGATGTGTGGCTCTATTCTTGTTTATTAATTCAAGGAATTAATGTAGATACTTGAATATGAATGTAAATTTGTATTAAACTTAATGCTAGGATGCTAGTAAGAAGTAAGGGTTAAAACACAATGCTAAAATACTGTAATGTAGCATTTTAGAGCTTCATATATTGTTAGGTGTGAAAATTACTGTCATGTTATGTAGGTATTGATATTGACTTTGTTCCAAGGATTAGGCTCTAGACTAAGATAAGTAGTTATGTTGTATTGTGTTGATTAACTCGATCATTACCCATTCATAAAATCAAATTCTATAAAGAGGTTACAAAGTTATGAGGTTTCGTCATTCTCATGCTCTAAGTGTGAATTATGTTTGAGAAGCAGCCAACTTCTTTGATATAGTTGCTAATTGAGCATCCATATGAGAATCATATGTGTATATTGCAGTGATATTGATATAAATGGAATTGGAGTATCATTATGAAAACACTACTAGGGATCACCCTCTCCAGTTTCATAGAGCCCGAAGTGAAGAAGTAAGGGCCTCAGAACCTTTACTTATGTGTTGGCCAAACCTTACCCTTGCTAACCATTGAATCCTAGCATATTCATAGGTGAGTGGTAAGATTAAGTTTGGTTCCCATAAAAAATAACTAACACAACAAGTGTATTTATGATTACGTAATTCATATGTTTCAAATAAGACTTTCATGTCTCCACCTAACTAGTTCTTTTTTTTTTGCACTTAGATCTGGTTTTACAATAGTGAGTGGGTTGGAGTTTTTATAACATCCAGTGTTTGCCAATCTGTAGTTTTAGAAAATAGTAATCATGTAACAAAGACGTTTTCATTACTATACTATTATATTTATTTATTTTCTCAAGTAGTGGATGAAGCAATAGAACCTTTGTAAGTAAATTTTGTTTTTTTCTACATGCCCACATTGTCATTTGTTATTGACACTTTTTTCCTTTCTTGACAATACAATTGACGATGTTTAACACAAGGATTCACATCCACTAGTTTCCTAACGACTCTCGGGAAAATAATGGTAGTTCATTCATGAAAGAGAGGTTGCATTGTACTTTTAAATTTAATTGTGAGACTGTGGAGAATGCGATAAATACAAGATCGATAGGTTTTTGATGCCCATGGAACCTACACTCCCCTAATTTGAGGCTGACGTAGCATGTGGCTTCCTCTCTAACTCCATGGAGCTGCTCACAAGTCAAACTATGCTCCACACTTTGTGTGTCAAGTATGTGTGGAATTCGGTGGTAAATACAACACAGCTGGGCAAAGCATTGGAAATATATGATGTTGATGAGGTTGTATGCCCCATCGGTGGAATATTTAAACGTTCCTTGCTTCAATCATCCTCAAATATGAGGTGTGTAAGAGAAAATTTTAGCACCAACCTACAACATGATGGTGCTAGTTTTTTCGACCAAGCAATGCAATTGCATGGTAATGTAGTGGAGCCACATATCGAAGAAGATATACGGAAGATGTTTCATTCCCTCCACACACTAATAGACCACCCCGTGCCAATGCCGGTAAGAGATCAAAAGGTTATTCAAAATCTTGGCTTAAGATGGCCCTGTTGTTCGAATCAAGCTAGAAATGAAAATACAAAATCTGATTAGGATCCATCAGATGTTTGCAAAGACTAATGTTAAATGAAAGATAGTTCAGCTTCAAATTTTATTTTTTATTACTCTTTTGAAACACTAATGTTCAATGACATATAACAACTTCGAATTGTATTTTGTATCACTACTTTTTACTTGCAATTACTAATTCATCTACTAGTTGAGAAAATAAATAAATATCACAGTGTATTTATGAAAAGAAAAGGTCTTAGTTACATGAATACTATTTTCTATAACTATAGATTAGAAAACACTTGGTGTTATAAAAATTGCAACCCACTCACTATTGTAAAACTAGATCTAAGTGTAGAAAAAAAGAATTAGTTGGGTGGAGACATAAAAGTATTATCTGAAACATATGAATTATGTAATCATAAATACACTTGTTGCAAATAACTTGTTAAAAGAAATTTATGAATTATGTAATTATAAATACACTCTCAAAGTTGTGAAAAAAACAGTTGCAAAGGTACATAAAAGTATTCAATAAATTCAAAACTCCATTCCTTTGCCTATAACAAATTCGATAAAATCCCAAAAATATTTGTTATGAGAATTTTATGAGATGCTAGTAATAAAAAATAAGAGGACGTACTAGGAAGTATGTAATGAAAAGGGAATCTGCTCAAAAAACACTTGGGAAGAAGCATACCAAAGTGAATGAGATAGATAATGTATTGAATGAAGAGGTTGTTCTTGCTCATGAGAAGTTGAGGAAGGAGCATGTGCAGTATGTGCAAGGGGAAAATGGCAATGCAAAAGTGGATTAACTCAAAAGGTTTTGTATTGCATATGAATTTGTGCTTGAGCAAAGAAAGAGAGAGATGATGTTATAAGTGGAGTTGAACAAATGAAGCCAAGAATTCTTGAAGTTAGCAATTCCATGGAACAAATACAATTGGAAATGGATGATAAGGAAAAAGAAAAACCAAATCTAAGTGTAGAAAAAGAGAATCAGTTGGGTGGAGGCATCAAAGTCTTATCTGAAAAGGTAGACAAGTTTTTTTAAAAACTTGCCAAAAGAAACATCTGCATACTCTAATGATAAAGACACTGCAAAAACTCACCTAAAAGAAACTGCAAAGACACATTAAAGTATTAACAAAATTCCAAACTCTATCCAAAAAAGGGATGTTGTTGTCCTAAGGGATGATGAGGGAGCAATTTATCTAAAGCTTGAAGCAAAAGATATGAAAAAGAAAATAGAAGATCATGAAAAGGAATAGCAGGGGGTGTTAAGAGGTAATAGGAGTGGTGAGGAGGAAAAACATACCGATGATCAATTTGTAGATGGAAAAACAATAGTTGGAAGTGCTGAAAGTGGAGCAAAACAACCGAAGACTAGCATTAACCAATTAGAAAAGGAATTAAAACACAAGAAGAAGTTGTCAGGGTCAAAAGAAGAGGAGCTTAACATTGTTCGAAGAGAATTGCAATCTAAAAGACAAGAATTTGAGAAAACAAAGACAACAATGGAAGGTGTTGCCCACGAAGAAGGGTGCATGGAGACATTAGAAAATGAGTGTTTCCAAGAATCTTTAATGCACTTCCCAAGTTGAAGGATGATATCTGGCTCCTCAAAGCTTGATTAGGAAATGCTCAATTTACCTATAATGGTCTTGGAAAGCATTTTGATATGTCAAAAGTCAAAAGTGTTGTTGCACAACTTATAAAAGTTAAAGATGCCACAACAATAGTTGCATTGGAGGTTGGTGGAGGAAGGAATTTGTGTAATGCGGTAGTGGATATGAAACAGATAGGAAACTCCCACTTCAAATAGGACATCTACATACAAGAGTGACGATTATCCCTTTAAACAAAATCCAAACCCATACCATTTTCTCAACAACTCTCTCTCTCTCTCTCTCTCTCTCTCTCTCTCCATCTTCCTCTCTATCTCTATCTCCTTACCCCCCGCCCCCCTCATCTCTCTCTTTCTCTTCCCACCTCTATCTCTCCCTCTTTCTATCCCTTTCTTCTCCTCTCTCTTCATCTCTCTCTATTGCAAACATAAGATGAGCTTGTTGAGCCTGGTTATCTTCCTATTCAGAGGTTCTACCAATTGACCTCATGTACTACACAAATATATACAAAAAATAAACCAAAATCTTGCCTAGTTAATCTTCCACACCTCTTTTACCCATTGCACAACAAAATGTGATTACTAATAATAATATTTACGAAAAACAAGTACTATTAACATTTTTCAGCTTTAAAAAGCTGTTCATTTAAAAAATTAAATAATTCCAAAATCTTGCCTAGTTAACCTTCCACACCTCTTCTACCCATTGCACAACAAAACATGTGATTACTAGTAATAATATTTACCAAAAACAAGTACTATTAACATTTTTCAGCTTTAAAAAGCTGTTCATTTAAAAAATTAAATAATTCCAACAACTGAATAATATTTTCTGACATCGAAAAACTTTCTCCACCTTTTGTTTTTAGCTGAAAGCCCACTTTGTCATTGGCAAATGTCGATAGCACAAACGGGATTTAATACTTTTGGTCAATCTCTGTGTGCGATCATCTAGCCAAATCACCTGTACGCAGATTTCTATAGATAAAGGAGCACACTCATGATCAGAATACAAACATATTGACAGGTATGTACAAATCGAGCGTGGAATTCCAGTTGCTTTCCATACGTACAAAAGCTGCACCGCCCTCCATGTTGCCTTCCTAATATACAAAATATCCACCGCCCTTCTTCCATTTTCCCTGTACCACTTTGTCCCCCTCCTCTCAGCAATTAGATTTCATGCAGAACTCCAATATAATTTGGGCACTTATACGCTTGTTTGGTGAATGAGATGGGAGTGCCCAGAAAATGGGTCCCCTGTGCAGCTGGTCTGCATGTCCTACACGTTTATTCCATGCTCTGCCAGTAATTATACGAAAGGACAGTCGGCGAAGCGGAAATATATCTTCGTAATTATAAGTTTGATAGTAGCCTGGTACCATTCCTAGGCTCTTGCTTCTCTCTCCTCTTGAATACAATTATCAGTCACTGATATTTTATAGAGAATTGACACAGCGTTACATCAACATAAGAAGTAAAGCCAACTGCCAATTCTCTGCTGCAAACATACATATCAGATGTCATGTATTGGATTAATGCTGCCAGCTTTTCAAATATCTATATTGGCTTCTGTAAATAAAATGTTGTCTACATAAGTGTCACACACTAAGCTCTGATTTTCGGTCAAAAACCTGTCTATGTTTCTCTTCCGGATTCTGTTTTCTTGCGTCCATAATCGATCTGCAGAATCTGTCTCCGTATGCAGGGAGCAGTACTTAATGTCAGAGTGAAAGACTTCTGATTGAACATCCAGTGAAGAGGCTTTTCACAGATTTGATACTTTTTAAAATTTCAAGATTTTAAATATGATCTCAACGATCAACGATCACCGTTTCCAATAACATTGATCTTTCAATTAAGTTCTTTGTTAGCTAGTTAAGATGAGATTTTAATGATAAAGGATTCTATCATGGAAGTAGTGGAAATAAACTTGCGGCTGAAAAGATTGTAGAGTGCGGAGTGAAATGTGGATTTTTGCTACAAATTTTTTTATATGTTTTTGTTAGTTTTTTAGGGATTCATATTCGAGAGGACACAATGTTGGCTTGAGCATATTTGTTCAATAGTCTTTTAATTATATTAGTTTGAAATTTAAGTTATACAATATTTTTGGATAATTTAAATAATATTTTGTAAAATTTGTAGTAAAAACATCTTATATTTTCATTTGTTTTTATTTTATTTTATTTAAATTTATTTTGTTGGTAAATATTTTTGTTTTTTTTTATTTTTAAAATTATAAGATTTGTATTCTTTTTATTGTTTTTTTATTATTATAATATTTTTAGGTTTATTTATTTTAAGATTTAATTGGAATAAAAATTTATTTTTTAGGAGAGTTCACTTGAATTTTTAAATAGTTTTTCATTTTTTCAATTAAAAGATATTCATTTATATTAATTATAATGAGTTATTTATTTTTCATCATGATATATGTGTGGATAAATACGATTATTTTTTTAGTAGATAATTATTTTTTCAACAGCTTGTTAATGCCACATCTTCAATATAATTATGTACATCTTTTTATATTTTGTTGCTCAAGACTCCTTTACGTACATAGGTTCTTCATAATATTGGTACTATGATTATCTCTTCTTTTTTGCATGGTGCATCTTATCTTTACCTAGTCAATCTTGCTCTTTCATTTTCCCTTCATTCTCTCATCTTCATGTAGATCCTCCCATAATTCCTACATCTCTTGTTGTTACTTCTAGTTTGACCCCTACCTCTTATGTTCCTATAGTACCATTTCCACCTCTTCTCCTACAAGTGAACCAATTATCTCTAATCCCACTACTTCCATTCCTTCTTTTGTGCCTTCTAGTATTCTACTACTAGTGTTATCCCCTCATCTCATTGTGTTAGGTTTTCACCTTCCTTACCTTATAGTGTTGCTTATCATCTATGTTATGTTGTATCATTACCTCTTGTTTCTCATCTTCAAATTCCTCCCATTATTACCCATGCTACTACTACTATCATCATCCCCAACTCCACTCTAGATGAACTAGTGCAAAAGTTAGATAGTGTTGATAAGAAAGTTTATTCTATTCCCAATAACCAAGATGTTATTACTTATACTTAAACACATAGCATACCTCTTATGTTTGAAGTTGTTGCATATCCATTCCCTATTATTTTTGTGGTACCTTACTTTGATTTGTATCATGGTAAAGATGACACAAGTACTCATAATTATTTGATACAATATTCCTAGACTATGTTTATGATGACAAAATTTTGGCTAAGTTATTTTCTCACACTCTTCATGTCTATGTTATTTAGTGGTTATATATTATTCATTAGTTCTACTCATTTCCTTTTGGATCCATTCATTCTTTTAATCAATTAGCTACAATAATTCTTGGTCATTTCCATAGGAATATTGACTTCAAACTTGTTGTTTCAAATTTATTATAGTGTTCCCAAGGCTCTAATGAGCACATTGATGATTTTCATTTGAGTTAAACTACTTTGTTCTAAAACAAATCATCAACTTCCCAATTACAAGTTGCAAGAGATTTTTTATAAGGGTTTATTATCTACCACATGTGATAGTGTTTTTTTTTAATATGTTGCTTTCATGGAGTTTGTGCTGATGTCAAAGATGTTGAACTCAAATTATTTATTTCTAATGGCTTGAAATATGGGTCATAACACACTTCTATACCTTCATACCCTTCCAAGTTGAATATGGTTTAATCATAAGAAAGAATATAAACCTAACATTAACCATATGACTACTACTTCTAACGTTATTTTTTAAGCCTCAAACAAGTAGGAAAATTATAAACTTGAGTGAAACTCTAGATTATGTGCTTCAAATCCCATTGAATGCTAATTTGATTACTCTTCCCCTTATTCATCCACTAGATCTATATAGAGGGTTACATAAGGAATGAAATGAGTGCACTTTTTAGTTATTATATTGCCCAAAAAATTACCACAAAAAAATTGAATAAAACATAATCAATATATTTTTAAAAATAAAACATCAGCATAAAAATAGTATAGAAAATGCACGATCAATGTTGTTATACTTTTGCATTGAAGCATAGAAGTGGAAATTCAAATAAGGTAGTTCATGACAAAAATAGGTGACAATTTTTTTTATAGATATGACAATAAAGATAGTTGGATTTAAAGAGTTGAAATACTTGTATGAAGTTAGTCCTAATTATACGGAAGTATGGAGAGAATGTAATGAACCAAAAAATATAGATAGAAGTAAGTGATTTGATTATTTTATTTAAAATGGGATGTTCTTGAAGGGTAATTATTTGTGCATCCGTAGAAGCTTAATGAGGGGGAATTTATCAAGGATATGCATAGTGGTGGTTTAGAATATCATTTTAGAGTAGATACTTCTATGGAATTAGTGAATGACAACTATTTTTGGTCTTGAATATAAAGAAATGAGAAAGTTTATTCAAGATTGCAAGACTTGTCAAGTTACAAAGGGGGAAGTAAAAGTATTGGAATATATCAATCCTTACCATTTCTAGAGAGACCTTGGGTAGATATAAGTATAAGATGATAAAAATTAATAGGATAATTCAATAAGAGGGAGAATGAGTGGCACACATATCCATGCAATACACTCATCAGATTGATTTAAAGGTTATTTTCAAGGGCCAATACACCATGTAGGACTAAGAATATGGAAAGGCTTGCAAGCAACAATATAGGTGGATAATTAAAAACATTGTTACTAATATTTGTGTACTATAGGATGGAGTACATAAAATAAAATGAGATACTTCTCATGAGGTCTCTGCAAAAAGAAAGAGAGTCAAAACTATTAAATATTTTAGAGACACAAGCACCCAATTTGGAGAACTCGCAGAGGTCACTTTTGAATACAAGGTCAATTTATTATCTAAGGAGTTGTAGGAAGCTGGAAACTTACAAAATTTGATTGGTGGTGGTTATATTTTGTGTCCTATTATTATTCTTAGATTAAGTGCATTTGGTGGCCCTATTATGACAAATTGGTTCTCTTTATTTTTATTTTTTTCTATTTCATATCTCATTAGAGTAGTTTCTCTAACATCTTGGTTGCAACTATCTAAAATGGTCAAGCCCTAGTTCAATCCTACTTTCATCAATATAAAAAATAGTATAGGTGGAACTTATAAGACAATATCTAGGATTTGAGAGCTAGATCCCTATCTATCCTAAGCTAATATCGAATTTTGTGTGTGGGGGATGAAAAGGGAGAGAGATTGCATCAAGAAATTTAAGCATAACAAAGGTTCATGACACATTAATCAATAGAAAAATATACACATAATAGCTAAACATAGACAAAGATAAGATTAAAAATATTTAAGATAATATATTGCATACTATTAAGTTTATTTGATCAATTATCAATTACATAATACAAGTCCTCTAAAAAGATACATATGGGTTCCTCTATTTATAAGAAAAGAGAGAAAATATTAAGCTAGCACATCATGCTCAAATGTTCAATTGTGACACTAGAATATAAAAATAAACCTTAATTTCATGCTTGAATAAATTAGCTATACAAAGTGTTATCTTCTAACCTAAGAATGGGTAGGGAAGTTCATAAAAATTAGGGGCCAAAAATAGGTTAAAAGTGACCAATTGTTTTCTTGGAAACAACTAAAGTTGAGCTTAAATGAGTAATTTGAGATGTGTACACTCAAAATTTAAAGATATAATATGAATAATAATTGTAGTACTTTAGTCTAATTTTTTAACTACTAAATAGTTTTTAAATGGTTAAGGTTCAAGAGATAAAATATAACATAGTGTTTGGTGTTCGCCCTCCTATATTTTTGTTATATTAAGTATTTTTAACAACCATATGGTAGAAATATAACTAAGAGTGTGTTGGTTCCTACATGATTGATCCACTTCCTAGAACATATTTTTACTTTCAAGGCCAATGTTGGGTATGTGTAGGATCATCATGGAAAAAATAGGCCCTTAAGTGGTGAAAAAATTCAGAAAAAATCAGAGTTAAGCAACTTGACAATTTTTTTTGAATAAGTTATCTATATTATTTCGAAAATATGTAAGAATAGAATCTATAGAAAATTGAGTGTAGTTTCTAAACTAATAGGTTTTTTAAAAAAAAAAAAACTATTTGGTGAAAATTTGAAATTTCAATGGAGTAGCACTTAAATTTCAGGGAAAAAATAAGAAGTATGTGTCTATCTGACCACCCTAACCACAATAAAATGATAATTATTTTTTATAATATTTTATATATAATTAAATGACTCATATCTCGATGTGATGCATATTATTTTGTATTTTTTTTCTGAGTAAATAATTAATAATGATTTTTTTATTACAATTTTTTAAAAATATAAAAACTCGTTTGTCTAACCACCTTAACTTGGTCAAAAATTCATGAAATTCTTTTTTTTTTTAATCTTATAGTATGTGAATCATAAAATGTGATGCATGTTTCAGATTCATGAAATGTGATACCGTTTGAAAGATATAGATTTTTTTCAATCAGGACTTTAGTCGTAATTCAAATAGAAAATAAATAATAATTATTTATTAAATTCAAAGTAAAACATAATTTATATTGGTGGAAAGCTAAGAATCTCCTTTAAAAACCCTTTTTGTTTCATCAATTTTGGGTAAAAAAAATTCGTTATCCACATACCCTACACATACCGATCATATCGCAACTCTTTGGCCCATCATGATCCTCCGCATACCCTGTTGTCATCATGAAAGTGAAACTTTCTCATCCACAAAACATGGAGGATTGAAGGCCAAATTTATGAAAGTGGTTTACTCTCCTACTCTTTGAGCTTTATTTAGACTCAAGAGAGTATTCCTAAAGATTTGATTTTAAAAAAAGTGGACAACAAAAAATGGTGATAGTTAAACCCAACCTATTGGCTTGACTTCTGATATGCCACTACTCGCCAAGAAAAACTAGCTATCTTAAAACCTCTATATAGCTGATTTCATCATTTTTGTAATGAGTGTAAGGTGGAGGCAATCCACGTAGACCACAAGGTAAAGTGACAAAAATAATTTATGTAAATTTTTACCTTATTTATTGTAGAACCATGGGCTACTTTAGAGTGTGACTAAACAAGAATTATTAGTGTAATGATTTATTCTTTTAATTATTTCATGGAGTCAATACATTCCCAAGTTGACACCTATCATTGGATAGTTTCACAATTAACGAGAAGGAATTTCAAGGAAACTAAGTACAAAATAATTGATCAGAGCATTAAAATGTAATCAAGGTATGAATACTATAGATGAAAGCATACTTAGTAATCTATTATTGAGCTAGACAAATCTCATTGTGAATACAAAATGATCATTATAAAGATTATAATAGTTTTAATTTTTTTGTCACTTTTATAGAAATGTTGTCATAATATTAGGGCCTAAATTTGATAACTATTAAGAAAATTATTTGTAAATTTTATTCATTTAAAGTTTTATTTCAAATACCATAGTTAGATTTCACAATATTTGATATCGTTGGTAACTCATGTACATACTTATAAGAAAATCACCCATTTCTTTCCTCATCAAATGTTGCATTTTAAAAGAAACACATTTTGCATCTATACCATTATTCCACTTTCATGATGTCTATGCTCACTTGGTCTAAACTTTGGTGATGAGCCCTTGCATCTTCCTAGTTTTATGAGGTTGACATATCCCTATAAAATTTAGAAAAGTAAAAAATTCCATAGATAGAGCATGTAAGTTGAAATATATTGCTCTCATCCATCAAACCAAAAGAAAATAAATCCATCAAAATATAATATTCACTTTACTTGATTGATATTTCTCACTCCTTTTCCCATTCCTCTAATTTTCCCTATAGGTCTCTCAAGTTTAAAATCTTGTTCCAGAGTGCCTTCTATCCCTTTCTACTAGAATACATGAAAATATCGCTCCAGAATGTCAACAATCAAGCTCTCTAAAATCACAAATATTGGTTTAATGGTGTACCCTTCCATAATGTTATCAAGAGGAGGTTTATATAAAGAAGGTGAATATTATTGTAAAGAAATATAAAGAGTATTCTATAAGTTTTGGGGGTATCTTATTTCCTTTATTATATGTGGATATTATCAAATTTTCATTTAATCTTCAATTAGAATTTTTACACCACACACACCAAAATCACAATTTCATCAATTACTCACAACCAAGTAACATCATCCAAAATTCATCATGGTAGAAAGTTTGATAAGAATCTCAACTTTGACCATACATAATTTTTAGAAAGATTCTACTATGGTAATTACTTATTATTATTTTTATATAAGAACATTATAAATTAAAAAAATAATCATTTAGAACTCTAAAACTTGTATTTTCAAAAAAATTATAAAAATTACTCTTAACTTGAATAATATGGTCTTGACCTATAAATTGTGTTCCTAATACTTTTCCATTATAAAGATTTGTAGATTATGATCTTGAACCATAAATTATGGTTCTAACATGGTATAGTGTTTTCATTTTTTTTTTCCAAATCCATTCATTAGGTTCTCCACTAGACTTTGGTCAATGTAGAATTTTAACTTGACCTTGAATACACTAGGAGTAATGGAAAAAAAATCCAAAATTAACAAAATCACAAATCTTTATATGTTAGACATAAATTTACCAAATACATATATGTTCCAAAAAACCCAATGAATACTCAAAAATATTCAACTAACAACAAATCAACTTCACTCATTCACATTGACACAAATCCATGGTTTTGTTAAAAAAAATCAAGTATAAGAAAAGATTGCATAATTTCCAAAACCACTTGCATAATCAAATTGTATATGTCATAATATAATTAAACATCAAATCTAAAATATTTTTTATTTATTTATCATATTCATTTATTAACATATTTAATAATTATTACTATTTAAAATATATAAAATATTTAATCATTAACTTCTTGTGACAATTAATTAATCCTACATATTTACATTAATGATGTTTTAATTTAAAAAAAAATACAAAATATTATTCAAATTACCCACAAATATTGTATAACTTAAATTTCAAAATAATATAATTAAAAGACTATGTAACAAATATTCTCATTTAAATATAAAATCGCCATGGAGATGCTAATCCACACTCCACAATATTTTCATCTACAATATATGAACATCTTGAGTCATTCTTATCAATAGTACTCACTCCAAATCATGACCATGCATAGTCATCTCATCTCTATGTGTAGTGTCCAACACTTTACACCATGCAATCTTAAAATCTTAATAAAAGTGGATATCCATAATCTTGAGACCCATCTCATGGCCCATTCTAAACTTTACAATATTTAGGTTCAAACAATGTCTAGAATTTATCACAAACAACAACTTAGGAAAATCTAAAATAAACCAACAATGCCATATATTCAAAATATATATATATATATATATATCTAAAACATGAATCACTCATGTATGTATGAAGTCACCACTAGAAAATATGTCATAAACATACCAATAAATGTCGCCTCTAAAAGGGAAGCACACTACAACAATAATTAAAATGGATAGAAACAATCCTCTAGGTCAATCATTAAAGACATCTCAAACATAAAAGGAATTCATAGCAATCTAAAGAAGTACATAATTGATCTTTTCATCACCACTAATATTATAATCACCAACAACATTGTCATCACCAATAGGAGTTTCAACAACACTCAACATAGTCTTATTTGGAGGATCTAACTCAATCTTTGTTAAAAGTGTCACACAATAATAGCATCCTTCAAAAGAACCATCTGATGTCTCCCCTGGGATTAGTTCAAATAAAGGATTTGCAACACATACCACATATTTGTGCACTTTATTCTAAAAATAATAAGAGGAATCATGAGTGTGTTGACCACATGAAGAATAGAGGTGTAAATAAAAATAAAATTGGTGTATGGTCATGATGATCACAATAGGAACACAATTTTGATTGAACCAATTTGAAATTGGAAGAGGAAGATTCAACTTGACATGTACTCATATATCTTCCAAATGAAAATTTGATGAGTTTTGAATACTCTAGTGCACAAGATCCAATAAAACCCTTATAACTTAGACCAACATTTCCCTCATTTATTTTCTATGACTCTCAAACTCTCACAATGGGTTTTTCACTTGCTTTTTGTATGGAAGTGTTGTAAGAAAGAACACCATGTTCAACACTTTCTTTTATGCTAGAAAATTGGTAGTTTGATTTTATAACCAATCTATCTCCTATCATAAAAAAATATATTGAGCACAAAGCTACATATAGGTAGGTTTAAATTTCCTCCAACACTTTTCTATTAAATTATCTTCTTTTGAGTTGTCAATTTGAACACATAAAAGGTAAATTTCATCTTCATACAAAGTAGATCCATGATGCAGGCTCAAGCAATAATGCCAACAAATTAGATACTTGGATGTATCTTAACCTTTTGACCAGAATCAAGAAAAACACAATTCACTCCTTATAACTCTTATGTATGTCATCTTATCACTCCTTACAAAAAAATATTTCTCCTTATCACACACACAAAAAACACCTTATAATTGAAAATCAACATCTTACATCTCCTAATAAATCAAAGCCCTTATATATCACACTAATGCAAAATTGTTTCCTTACATCACAACATTTAAAAATACAATACAAAATTTCATCCGCAAACATAATATTTTTATTAAATTAACATATGAGAATAAACATCACACCATTTATAAATGTTTGCAAAATACATAACATATTATAAAGTAATGATGATACTTAAGACTTACATTACTAGGCTCTAGGTAAACCCACAAAAGTGGTTTAAAATTTGAGTGAGGAAGGAAAAGTTGCAAACAACAACCCCATGCAAGAAAAATTACTTTTTGGGTTCAAACAAACTATTTGGTTCAAGTGAACCAAAAGATGGTTCGCTAGAACCCATTAAATGCAAGGTCCCACCATTCCCGCAAAAAACACAAATAAAACCTTTTTTGAATGGGGGTTCAATCGAACTAGGGTTCAAGCGAACCCTACTCGAACCCCCCTGGTGTGCTTGAACCCCCCTTTTCTCACCTTCTCATCCTCTAGCACCAAAAACCTCTAAAATTTTTCCCTTCAAAGCTCGGGTTGAGGATGAAAATGGAGGAGACCTCACAGACCCAACTAGATCATGCTAGTCCTCAGAACAAGCTACCGAACAAATATAATTTTAATATGTTTTGGTTTTATTATTATTATTATTTTTTAGTTTTATTTTAAAGGGTGATCCCACAATAGTGGTTTACAATTTTTTGTCAAACTGGACATTGAAATTATTATTTTTAACTAAATCTTCACATTCGGGCACCTATAGCGGTTAAACCATGAGGAATTTGAAGATGATGCAAACTAGCATGAACATATTTTTAAAAATTTTATTTTGATAATCTGCTATTTTTCCACATGTGCAAAATAGAGAGCTTGATTTTCGGTGAAAAACCTATGTTTAATAAAACTAAAAAAACACATACATAATAAAACCAAAACATATTAAATTTATATTCATTGGATAGCTCGTTCTGAGGAATACCATCTTCCAGTTGGGTCTGTGAAGTCTCTTGCATTTTCATCCTCAACCCGAGCTTCGAAGGGCAAAAAATTGCTAAAATTTGGTGGAAGAGGGGGAGAAGGGCAAAAAAGGGTGGTTCGCACGAACCCCCCCTTTTTTTTAGTTTTCCATTTGTTTCTATGAAGAAACGTGACATCATAGGGTTCGACCGAACCCACCATGCAAAAGGGGGTTTGACCAAACCCCTCTTTTGGGTTCGTGCGAACCCTCTAGTTCGAACGAACCCTTTAAAAAATGAAATTTTGAATGTGTGAACATTTTTACAAGTTTCCTTCCTCATCAAAATTGCAAACCACTATTATGGGTTTACCCTTAAACATATGTTTTTCATTGAAAATCAAACTCTCTGTTCTGCACATGTGGAAAAATAGTAGATTATAAAAAAGAAATTGAATTTTTTTAGTGCACCAGATATTGAAGTCCTTGATCCAACAAAAAAAAAGAATTTCAATAGGGTGGGTACATGGAAATGGGTAGCAATTCCATGGACACCCTCAAAAAAAAAATGTTGAAGACCATAACGCGAGCACGTTATAACGCGCTCACATTATGTCTTATGTTATACCTAGGAAAGGTCTCAGCAGCTACAACTACAAATAGATAACACGAGCACGTTATAACGCGCTCGTGTTATCAACAATTAAAAAAAAAAACAACAAATGCAAATCTCCCATTTGCATTTTGACTAGTTTTTGTGTTGCACCCACGGCCAAAAACCGCAAAATATTGCCCTCACATTATAGGAGAAGATTTCTTCACCAAGAATCCCTATTTCTTCACAACGTTGGCGCCACAGCGATGAGGAGCTGTAAGAGGTAAGGATTCTATGGTTTTTGTTTTGAATTTGTTGGTTTTAGGTTGAATTTGATATCTATTTGTTTGAATTTTTAGGAGATGCAAATCAACCTGCAAACCCTCAAAATCCTCAACAGGAAGACCAACCAAATCCTCAAGATCAAAATCAACCACAACATCAACCTCCTCCACCAATCACTCAACCCCCTCCTGGCACTCAACAAAATTTAATGAGTGAAATTGAGAACAACAAAAAATAAATTGAGGATTTGATCAATAGGTTGAGTGATCCAAATGGTTCAACCATAGAAAGAATCACCCTAGAAAATTCATTGAGAGATATGTTAACAAACATAGATTCAATTAGCAAACAAATAATTAGATGGGAAGATAGGAGACAGGCGGCTAGGGACTATTATGCAAATAAACTATCATACAAGGATGTGAAAGATTTAAAAATTACAAAAGGTGATTTGTGCTCATTATTCACCGACCCACGCACAAATCAAAATCTTACCCTCAATGCAAAGAGGTTTCCTATCCATTGGTGCCACCACCAACAGATGAAGGACCAGTTTTATGATAGGTGGTACATGGTCTTCAATTACCCATCATGCAACAATTGCGAGGTCCCGCAATATTTCCTTAGGAAACTATACAATGAGTTCATATTGAACAAAATCCCAAATTATTTTGATATGAGGGATTTCTAGGGGAGAGGTGGGGGGTCAACTCAGGATAGACCTGGTGCACAACTGGATCCTATGCGGCAAGGTACATGATCTCTCGCTAAGCCACCTCATTAGCACATTGTTATGCCTTCCGTCGTGAAGGAAAGTGTTGATGTAGAGACATTGCAGGCAATCAACACTTTGACCCAAAGTGTCATCCATCATACTAGCCCTATTCTACAACTCCATCCAGGGGAATCTTCTAGTGGTGGCCTTCGAACACATGTGTGTCAATCTTGCGGGGCTACTTGTTCACATGACCCCACTGACCCTTAGGAGACTAGTATGCAGGATTCGTCTGCAGCTATGGAGATGGAGAGGGCAACTAACATTTTGCATTAGGCATATGGCATTGATAGTCAGGTAAAAGTTAGTGCATGTGTTCATTGAATTTAATTTATTAAATTTTGATTTTGAAATGCAAGATTAACTAAAATTGTTTTATGATTTTAATAAAATTGCAGGGTCATAGTCTTGAGACTGGATACACCGGCCCCCCACCAACCTATTTTTGCAGTACACCTATTGCTAGGGTATGTAACTAGTAAAAAATTATAATTTTATTCCATATTAATGGCATTGTTTTACGAATGGTAATTTAATATGCAATTTTGGATGTTGAATAGAATAATATTGGAGGTTTTGATGGAACACTTCACAGTGGCGGTGGATTTACTCAAACCTTCACGCAGGTAATAGAATAAAGAGTTTAAATAATGAATCAAGTACTTAATAGATTTGTGTAGTTTATACATGCACATCGTTGATTATGTTGAATAATTTGTTGTTTTATTTTCAGTTGTTGTGAGACGATACACCTCTGAATGTGACGAGGGCAATGGATATTGGTGTGACATCTACTATACAATCCTCGATGGCTCTGACATAAGAGATATGAGGAAAATTAGTAAATTTTAATTTACATTTGTTGTTATAGATGTTAGTTAGTGAAAAATCAAACCATTATTGATTCACGTAGTTTTTGTCTATTTTTATGGTTTATACAGGGCTTGAGCATGCCTGAGCATGGGCGTGAGGATATTTCCCTCATGGAAAGAGATCGTGAGATGGTTGTAAGTGATTATTTTGTCAAATATATCATTTTTTATAATGTAATTTATATATATTTATGTCTTTACTTCTTATTGTAATAGTTAGAACTTCACCATGAACTAAACCCTAGGAGGAGTAGCAAGAGCAATCCATGAGCGCAACAAAAATGAGTGATAGACCTATCGCCATCCGAGCGAAAAGGAAAGGGAAAGATTTTATTTCTAGGGCATGGAGAGACATGAATTTTGATTCCAGAGTCCTTTGTTGTATGCCTGCATGGCAGTTTTGTACATATTTTTTATTGGACATATTTGACATTGTATGCCTAGATGGCATTATCGTAAGCCTATATGGCTATTTTGTACATATATTTCATACTTATATCGACATATATTGATGTATGCCTACATGGCTATTTGGTTAATACAAATATCTTTTATCGATGCCTATCCATATTTGCATTCTAAATTGATGGTTCAATAGATATGAGTTACGTGTATTCAAGTGTATACTTTACAATTTACGTGCATTCAATTTTATACTTTGTGGCTTACATGTTTTCATGCATATACCTTGTATTCGTGCATATACTTTTTTTTCATTTGTGTATACTATGTATTCGTGTGTATACTTTTTGAGACTTACATGTTTTTGAGTACTTGTACTTCCCTTATTGACATGTACATGTTTGAATTATTCACGTGTATAATTATTAATTGGTTAGCCCTAGCATTGATCTATGTCATCCTCGATGCATGATCCTTGAGATGGAGTAGGTACACCCTCAAGGTCAAAAGGATTTTCACATGCATTCTTCATAGGCTCATTTTGGTAGTGAAACCAAAAACCTCTTGCATCATTGAAACGATTTTTTTCCTTTATAGCAAGTTTGAAGCCATTATCATTCTCCATTAGTTCTTCATGTATCCACTCCCCATTAATGGTTGTCTCATGACCTTCATGAAACCAAGCACTTATCTCATTTGTGATAGAAGAAATGTATGAAGATTTATCTTCCTCCTTATGAACCATTCATTATCATGAGAGATGGGTTCTTGTGAACCACTACTGATGAATCATGGGTCAATGAGTTTGACTTGTAAAACTACACGATTGAATCTTGATAGCAATATCCCAATATTAATATATCTAAATGTGTTATTTCCTTCCGCTAAAATTTGTGCTTATACTTATGTGATTGATGTATGTTTGTGTATGGGATCATAGTAATTTCTATTTGATGATGCTATTGTGTCTTTAAGGTTTATTTATTAAAGGGTGCATGAAACAAGTTTTAAATCCTTACAAATCTTTGAATTTCTTAGGTTTTTCTATTTGTCAAGTCTGGGCTCTGAGCCTAAGTCCAAGTCAAAAAATGGCTTGTCAAGTTTGAGGCAAGTCCTAGTCTTGTAACACTGGTGTGAACACATTGATGAACAATGTATATGCCGATGAAGAGAGAACCCATTCTTGTTTCCAAAAAAACCATGGTATAGATATGGTTGGTCGAGATAAAACATCACTCTCGTGGATAGTTTGAATCATAATATTTCATGGCTACAAACACACCTTCATTATGTGTGTTCTTGATCCTACTGAAGAAATGGTGGAACATGTTGTAGATCAAATATTGCAACCCTAATTCCACAAGAAGGTTACTTGTCCTGATTTCCACAAATGTCTTTAAGATGTTCATCCTTCTTGAGTAATGTGAACTATTGATGTTATCTAGATATTTGAAACTATCTGCAATCATGTGCAATACTGTAGAAGCTAGAGCTATATCTAATACTACAAATGACTGCTCAATGGAATCCTGATAGCAATATCACAATTTAACACGTTGTAGAAAATACCTCCTACTTATCAATTGATGAGCTAAAGGGGCTCTATAATGAATGTTTCATAAGGCACAACACTTGTTGAAGGTTTTGCAAATGGGGTTGCAAGCTAAGTGGGCATAACCTTGGGGAAAAAACTTCATGGTTAAGTGCTTGAGCTAGAGTATACTAGAATGGGTGACCTCCCAGGAAGGCCTAGTGCCTCACCTCTATGAACATCACTTAGATGCAATGAGTGCTAAGTGGTCCATTCAATATCATTTCAAATTTGTTGCTTTAAGCAACTTACAAATTTGCAACTTAAGACTCCTCCAACCTAAGGGATCGATCCGGTGGAACATAGCTTGGAGCGATTCTACATGTTTCGGTGCAAAAGAGGACTATGCCTAGTGTAAACATACCTATTTGGACGTGTTGGAATAGTATGCTTGGTCACAAAAGTTGCAGAATGAAAGTTGCACCACTTTGCACTGCTTGCATTTGATGCTTTTTCCATCAAGTGAAAATCTGCCACCATTGGAAAACCACTCTGAGATAGCCAAAACTGAGAGAGGTTTTTGTAGACAGGCTCAACGCAATCCTATAAGATCAAATGAGAAGTTTCTAAGCATCACGACATCTGAGTAATAACATGCCAAAGTTTGCAGCCATTTTGCACTTTGGACCCTTAAGGGATCATTCCGGTTGAACGTAGCTCCGAGCGATTCCACGTGTTTCAGTGCAAAAAAATACCATTCCTAGCGTAGAAATACCTATTCGGATGCGTTGGAGCAGTTAGTTTGGTCACATGAGTTGCAGAATGAAAGTTGCACCACTTTGCAACTTTGCACTACTTGAATTTGACACTTTTTCCATCAAGTGAAAATCCACCGCCACGAGAAAACCACTCCTAGATAGCCAAAATTGAGAGGTTTTTCTAGAGGGTCACAATGCCTTTCTATAGGATTAGACGAGAATTTTCTATGTATCACGGTATCCGAGTACTAGCATGTTGAAGTTTGCTGCCATTTTGCACTTTGGACCCTTAAGGGATCATTCTGGTTGAACGTAGCTCGGAGTGATTCCACGTTTTTTAGTGTGAAAAAATACCATGCATAGCATAAAAATACCTATTTAGACATGTTGGAGTAGTTAGTTTTGTCACACGAGTTGCAGAGCGAAAGTTGCACGACTTTGCAACTTTGCACTGCTTAAATTTGATACTTTTTCCATCAAGTGAAAATCCACCACCACGAGAAAACCACTTTAAGATAGCCAAAACCAAGAGAGGTTTTTCTAGAGGGGCCCAACACCTTTCTGTTGGATCAGACGAGAAGTTTCTAAGTGTCACAGTATCCGAGTACTAGCATACTGAAGTTTGCAGCCATTTTGCACTTTGGACCCTTAAGGGATCGATCCGGTTGAACATAGCTTGGAGCGATTCTATGTGTTTCGGTGCAAAAAAATACCATGCCTAGCGTGTAAATATCTATTCAGACATTTTGGAGCAGTTAGTTTGGTCACATGAGTTGCAAAGCGAAAGTTGCACCACTTTGCAACTTTGCACTACTTGAATTTGACACTTTTTCCATCAAGTGAAAATCCGCCACCACGAGAAAACCACTCCAAGATAGACAAAATCGAGAGAGGTTTTTGTAGAGGGGCCCAATTCCTTTTTGTAGGATCAGACGATAATTTTCTAAGTGTCACAGTATCCGAGTAGTATCATGTTGAAGTTTGTAGCCATTTTGCACTTTATACCCGTAAGGGATCGATCTGGTGGAACATAGCTCGAAGTGATTCCACATGTTTCAATGTGAAAGAGGACCATAAATAGCATAAAAATACCTATTCGGATGTGTTGGAACATTCCACTTGGTCGCACGAGTTGCAAAGCGAAAGTTGCACCACTTTGCAACTTTGCACAACTTGAATTTGACACTTTTTCCATCAAGTGAAAATCTGCCGCCACAAGAAAACCACTCCAAGATAGACAAAACCGAGAGAGGTTTTTCTAGAGGGGCCAACACCTTTCTGTAGGATTAGATGAGAAGTTTCTAAGTGTCATGGTATCCAAGTAATAGCATGCTGAAGATTGCAGCTATTTTGCACTTTGGACCCTTAAGGGATCGATTCGGTGGAACATAGCTTGGAGTGATTCCACATGTTTCGGTGTGAAAGAGGACCATGCCTAATGTAAAAATACATATTCAGACATGATGGAACAGTCCGCTTGGTCACACAAGTTACAAAACGGAAGTTGCACCACTTTGCACTACTTGCATTTGATGCTTTTTCCATCAAGTGAAAATCTGCCACCACGAGAAAACCACTTCAAGGTAGCCAAAACCGAGAGAGGTTTTTCTAGATGGACCCAACACCTTTCTGTAGGATTAGACAAGAATTTTCGAAGTGTCATGGTATTCGATTAATAGCATGCTAAAATTTGCAGCCATTTTGCACTTTGGACCCTTAAGAGATTGATCTGGTGGAACGTAGCTCGGAGCAATTCCACGTGTTTTAGTGCAAAAAAAAGACCATGAATAGCATAAATATACCTATTTGGACGTGTTGGAATAGTCCACTTGGTCACACAAGTTGAAGAACGAAAGTTGCACCACTTTACAACGTTGCATTGCTTGCATTTGATGCTTTTTCCATCAAGTGAAAATCTGCCACCATTGGAAAACCACTCCGAGATAGCCAAAACTGAGATATTTTTTTGTAGACAGGCTCAACATGATTCTATAGGATCAGACGAGAGGTTTCTAAGCTTCACGACATTTGAGTAATAGCATGCTGAAGTTTGCAGCCATTTTGCACTTTGGACCCTTAAGGGATCGATCCGGTTGAACGTACCTCAGAGTGATTCCACATGTTTCAATGCAAAAAAATACAATGCCTAGAATAAACATACATGTTTGGACACATTGGAGTAGTTAGTTTGGTCACATGAGTTGTAGAGTGAAAGTTGCACTACTTTGCAACTTTGCACTACTTGAATTTGACACTTTTTCCATCAAGTGAAAATCCACCGCCACAAGAAAACCACCCCAAGATAGCCAAAATCGAGAGAGGTTTTTCTAGAGGGGCCCAACGCCTTTCTATAGAATGAGATGATAAGTTTCTAAGTGTTACGGTGTCTAATTAATAGCATGCTGAAGTTTGCAGCCATTTTGCACTTTGGACCCTTAAGGGATCATTCCAGTTGAACGTAGCTCGAAGTGATTCCACATGTTTCAGTCCAAAAAAAGACCATGGCTAGCATAAACATACCTATTCTGATGTGTTGGGGCAGTTAATTTGGTCACACGAGTTGTAGAGCGAAAGTTGCACCACTTTGCAACTTTGCACTGCTTCAATTTGACACTTTTTCCACCAAGTGAAAATCCGCCGCCACGAGAAAACCACTCCAAGATAGCCAAAACCGAGAGAGGTTTTTCTAGAGGGTCCCAATGCCTTTCTGTAGGATTAGACGATAATTTTCTAAGTGTCACGGTATCCGAGTACTAGCATGTTTAATTTTGCAGCCATTTTGCACTTTGGACCCTTAAGGGATCGATCCGATGGAACATAGCTCGAAGCGATTCTACGTGTTTCAATGTGAAAGAGGACCATGCCTAGCATAGACATACCTATTCAAACGTGTTGGACTAGTTCGCTTGGTCACAAGAGTTGCAGAAAAATGTGTACAAATTATTTACATGACCTTTTTCACATTGTTTACATTTCAAAATTCAAAGTTTGCAAATTTTCCTACCCAAGGCATTTACAGAGCAAGGTGCTACTACACCAAACATGAACTCCAACCTTACAACATTTGAGTATATCTCATTATGTAATTAAATCCTATTACAATTCCTCTGGCAATTCGTTCTCTCATATCTTTTACAATGTCACTCATACATTCAAAATTCTCTTTAAATGTCTACATCATAGGTGCTCATTATGAGGTTAACTTCAAATGAATAATTTTAGATTCCCTCGCTAAGCTTCACAGTCTCTCTTATAGTGTCTTGAAATCAAAATTGAGATTTGTCAAAATCATCAAAATAAGTATGTTGCATTGCTTTTTTGGTTGAGATTCTCTTTGATGGCTGTTAAATCAACATTTTTTGCAACGAAAGATCAATCAACCCTTAGTAGTTTACTTACAAATACGCAAAGTAAAAGAGAAAAAGAAAGAGCATCCAAAATGTAAATGAAATAAAAATTGATGGAAGGCACTTACAGATGTTGCATGCAGGCATCAAAATAAAGATGTTGCATTGCTTTTCTGGTTGAGATTTTCTTGGATGGCTCATATATCTGCATTTTTTGCAAGGGGACACCAATCACTGTAAAAGAAGATGATAGCATTGGAATCAAACAAATTAATGTGCATACAAGTATAAATTAATATGAACCAATGTGCATATACTTAAAAATTAATCCAACGAAACATTCGGGTCTGCTCTACTCTTTATTGTGTCAAGTATTGCCTCATGGTCAAAATCATGGACCTTCCATAACGTCTTGTTCAAAGGTCTACCCCCATATTTGGTCAAGAAAACATTGGATGCCACGACAAGGTTTGAGTAATGAAGAATCTTACGATGCATGTCAAAGTCCTGAAATAGACAATGTTTAACACTCGAATGTGGGCACCTTCTAAGCCATGTTCCAGTAACCACAACTGAGCCTATAGGGTATTCGATGTTTTCTCCATCTATAACTGGGGCCTCCAATTTCTTTTTGGTCTCAACACAACGAAACAAGTAATAGTCTATTCCCTCTTCATTGTCTTCATTTGAAACAACTGCATAAACATGCCCTGCATTGATATGTGCAAAAAATCTCTTGAAATTTGTCAACATTACGAATACAGTACAAAGTAAGATCTAACGATATGGAATTTCAACAACTAAGAAAGTAGATATATCACCTCGTTGAACTAGATCTAGATATGTGGTCAAAGTCGATCGACGATTCTATCTGTGTCAGTTCCAATGCTGTAGGAGGGCGATACGTGTGAAGTGGGCTAAGATAACTTGTGAACCATTTATCAACCCACTCCCTTGACTCACAATCATTCCAGTCTTGCATTGTATATGAAGAACAAAAGCATGCCATATTTCATGTATTGATACTCCATGAACCTGTATTTGAGCTAAGGAAAGAGTGTACCTCACTTGATCCTATTAGTGTACAACAGTCTTCATATGGTGCAATGTTAGTATCATCCATCAACCAAAAAAATCTACAAACTGAAGACGTACCTTCATTACCTGGACCCATCAAAGTATTACACCACTCGATTATTGATTTTGCATCTGTCAACTTTGCACTGTCTCTATACATTAACTCTTCTCATGCTAATGCTCTTTTCATGCATGCTCCTGCACCATCATGCTCCCCCTTTCCATGTCCAGCCTCACAAAATTTCCACATATGTTGAACACCTATAATGACATGCATCCTACACAACTAGTAGAGCATGCGCGAGTTCTTGAACTGTGTTGCACAGTTATCAAACCATATTATATATTGATCGTATTCGATGCCCCTCTGAGCCAAACCACTGTACAACATCTGGAAGCAACCTTGCACAAACTCTAGAGAATGGGTGCAATCATCACTAATGTAAAAGTGGTACTCCCTCAATACATTCCTTTGCTCATTTGTACTATCAGATGCATGAATGAATTCTATGTGTACAAATATTGAAACTTGTGTGGAGTTGTAATACTATGACTGCACCTCATGTTGTGGTTGTATAGTGTATTTCTCTACAGATTCAACCATAGATACTATGCTTTCAACTGGAAAGGTGTCCTTTCATAGCTTGAACTTCGTGTCCAACCATCGGGCTCTATGGGTATGCATTGCATACTTAGACAATATACTGTCACAAAATGTGGTCATAAATTTGTGCACTGGAATCTTCTCAATAACCAAATCACACCTTTTTGCTTGAGACCCATCTTTGGTAGCATATGCCACTATTTTATACTTCCTGAACTCTACTAGTTTTTGTCCCACCTCATATGTGCTTTCCATATGTTGACATACTGGCATACGCTGGAAGCCATCGCAACGCTCGCATGAACCATCCTAGCATAGAGAGGGAGGGAGAGAGGGTGAGAGTGAGATAAAGATAGAGGGTCAACCCCTATACCCTCTTAATCCCTCAACCCTCAACCCTTAAACCCTAATCCCTCAACCCCTATAGCCTCTTAATCCATCAACCCTCAACCCTCAACCCTCAAACCTTAACCCTCAACCCTTACACCCTAATCCCTCAACCCCTATACCCTCTTAATCCCTCAACCCTTAACCCTTAAACCCTAATCCCTCAACCCCTATACCTCCTAATCCCTCAGCCCCTTAAACCCCAATCCCTCACCCTCAGCCTTAAACCCTAATCCCTCAGCCCTATACCTCTTAATCCCTCAAGCCCTTCAACCTCAACCCTAAACCCTAATCCCTCAACCCCTATACCCTCTTAATCCCTCAACCCTTAAACCCTAATCCCTCAACCCCTATACCCTCTTAATCCTCAACCCTCAATCTCAACACTTAAACCCTAATCCTTCAACCCCTATACCCTCTTAATCCCTCAACCCTCAAACCCTAAACCCTAATCCCTCAACCCTTAAATCCTAATCCTCAACCACTATACCCTCTTAATCCCTCAACACTCAATCATCAACCCTTAAACCCTAATCCCTCAACCCCTATAACCTCTTAATCCTTGAACCCTCAACCCTCAACCCTTAAACCCTAATCCCTCCCTCCCTCCCCCCCTTTCTCTCTCAATAGATCTTTTTCTCTATCTCACCATTCTCTCTCTCACTCTCACACACACCTCTATCTCCCTACCTCTCCCTCCCCTCTATACTCTTTATCTCTCCTCTCGCTTTCCCTCTCTATACATACCTCTCCCTCCATCACTCTCTCTCTCTCCATCCCTCTCTATCTCACTTATGCCTCCTTCCCTACCTCTTTCCCTCTCTACTCTTTATCTCTCCTCTCCCTTCCTCTACCTACCTCTCTCTCTATCTCTCCATCCCTCTCTTTCTCTCTCACTCTCTCCTCTCTATCTCACCATTATCTCTATCTCTACCTATCACCCCCTCCTCTCTAAATCACCATTCACTCTCTCTTGATTTCCCTCCTTCCCTCTCACTCCCTCCTCTCTAAATCACCATTCTCTCTCTATCCCACTTTCCCTCATTCCTTCTCTATTTCTCATTTATCCCTTTCTACCTCTCCCTCCCTCCAACCTCCCTCTCTCTCTTTATCTATATTTCTCATTCTCTCCTTACCTCTCTACTCTCTATCTCACCACTCTCTCCATCTCACTCTCCCTCCTTCCCTCTCTCCCTCCTATCCATCCCTCTCTCCTTCCCTCTCTACCTACCTCTCACTCCACTACCTACCACTCTCTCCCTCACCCATCTTTCTCTCTTACTCTATCCTTCCCTCTCTACTCTATATCTCTCCCCCCTTCCCTCTCTAATCTATTTCTCTCTCCCCCTTCCTCTTTCCCCTCATTTTCTCTCCTCTCACTCTCTCTCCCTCTCACACACACTCACCTCTATCTCCTCCTTTCCTCTCCCACCATTCCTCCACTCTCCAGTTCTCTCTATCTATCATCTCTCTCTACATCTCCTTCCCTCTATATTTATCTTTATCTCCCCTCTCCCTCTCTTTACCCACTTCTCCATCCATCACTCTATAGGGTTGAGGTATTAAGGGTCAAGGGCTGATAATTGAGGGTTGAGGGTTGAGGGTTGAGGGTTGAGGGTTGAGGGTAGAGGGTAGAGGGTAGAGGGTTTAAGGTTCAAGGGATTAAGGGTTGAGGGTTGAGGGTTGAGGGATTAAGGTATAGAGTTTACTTGGGTTTAAGGGATTAAGGGTTGAGGATATATGGTTGATGGCAAAGGGTATTGGGTTTAGGGTAGAGGGTATCGGGGTGAGGGTTGAGTGTTTAAGGGTTTAAGGGTTGAGGGTATAGGGTTGAGGGATTAGGGTAGAGAGGGAGGGAAGGATGGAGGGAGACATGGAGGGAGAGATGGAGGGAGAATTGAGATAGAGAGAAGGAGAGAAGAGGAAAGAGGGATAGAGATATATGAGGGTTGATGATCTAATGTATAGGATAGAGGGTTGAGAATTGAGGGTATAGGATTGATGGTTTAGGGTATTGGGTTGAGGGTATAGGGTAGAGGGTAGAGGGTAGATGGTTGAGGGTAGAGGGTAGAAAGTTTAAGGGTTTAGGTTTGAGGGTAGAGGGTTTAGGGTATAGGTTTAAAGGTATATGGTTGAAGGATTAGAGTTGAGGGTCTTATGTATAAGGTAGAGGGTATAAGGGTTCATGGTTTAGGGTTTAAGGGTTGAGGTTAAGGGATTAAGGGTTGAGGGTTAAGGGTTTAATGGTTTAGGGTTTAAGGGTTGAGGGTCAATATTTTAAGGATGAGGGTAGATGGTTGATGGTATAGGGTTGATGGATTAGGGTTCAAGGTCCAACATATAGGGTACAAGGTATAGGGGTTGAGGTTATAGGGTTAAGGGTTTAGGATTGAAGGTAGAGGGTTGAGGGATGAGGGTTTAAGGGTTAAGGGTTGAGGGATTAGGGTAGAGAGTTTAATTGGGTTTTAAGGGTTTGAGGATTGAGGGATTAGGGTTGAGGGTAGAGGGTAGAGGGTTTAGAGGTTTAGGATTTAAGGGTTGAGGGTTGAGGGTTTAAGGTATAGGGTTGAGTGTTCAAGGTTTAAAGGGTTGAGGGTATAGGGTTGAGGGATTAAGGAAGAGAAGGTGGGATGAAGGGAGGGAGAGATGGAGGGAGAGTCTTGAGAGAGAGAGGGATGAAGTAGGAGAGAGATAGAGGTTAGACAACTAAGGGTAGAGGGTAGAGGGTTTAAGGGTTTAGGGTTTAAGGGTTAAGCGTTAAGGGTTTAGGGGAGAGGGGAGAGGAGAGAGATAGAGGGAGTGAGATAGTGAGTAAGAGAGAGAGACTTGAGAGAGGGAGAGGGGGTAGCAAGGAGAGTCTTGAGAGAGAGAGGGAGGAAGTGGGAGAGAGATAAAGGGTAGAGGGTTAAGGGTAGATGGTTAAGGGTTGAGGGTAGAGGGTTTAATGGTTTTAGGGTTAAGGGTAGAGGGATAAGGGTAGAGGGGAGAGACATAGAAGGAGTGAGTGAGAGAGGGAGAGCGGGTAGGAGGGAGAGACTTGAGAGAGAGAGAGATCAAGGGAGTTGGAGAGAGATAGAGGGTAGAGGGTAGAGGGTAGATTTTTTAAGGGTTTAGGGTTTAAGGGTTAAGGGTTAAGGGTTTAGGTTAAGGGTATAGTGGAGAGAGATAGAGGGAGAGAGAGAGAGATAGGGAGTGAGTGAGTGAGTGAGAGACCTAAAATTCCCTCTTTAGTTCTCTCTATCTCACTTCTCTCTCCTTCTCTCCCTCCCTCTCTAATTTTCTCTATATCCCCCTCTCTCTCCTTCCCTTTATACTTCTCTCTATCTCACCTCTCTTTCTCCCCCCCTCTCTCTCCCTCTCTCTTCCTTTCACCCACCTTTTCTCTCTACTTCTCTCTATCTAACCTATCTCTCTATACATATTTCTCTCTCCCCCCTCCTTCCCTCTCAATCTCTCCACGTTCCTCCTTATCTCTCTACTTTTCAGCTCCATCACACATCTCTCCACCTAGACCTCTCTCTATTTTTGTCTCACCTCTCTCTCCATCCCTACCTCTCCCTATATCTCTCCTTTCATATCTACTTCTCTCTACCTAGTTGTCCCTCTATACCTATTTCTCTCTCCCTCCTTGCCTCCTCTCTCTCAATATCTCCACCTTCTTTCCCTCTCTAATTCTCTCTATCACCTCTCTCTATCTCTCTCTCCCTCTCTACTCTCTCTATCTCTCCCTCCCTCCCCCTCTTTCTATCTCTCCTCTCTCCCTCCCCCTCTTTCTATCTCTCTTTACCTTCTCTCTACCTATATCTCTCTCCTTCTATCTATCTCAACTATCCATCTTTACCTATCCCTCCCTCCTCTCTCTCTTCCACCAAAATTTACTCTACATCTCTCTATCTAGCCTACCCCTATATACCTCTTTTTCTCTCCCTCTCTCTTTCCCTCTCTCAATCTATCTACCTTCCTCATTACGCCTCTACTTATCTATATCACCTCTCTCTCCCCCCATCCCCTCTTTACTTTCTTTCTCTCTATCTCATCTCTCTCTCCTTAAATATCCCTCCCTCCCTCATCTCTCTCTCTCTCTCCTACCCTCTCTCCCTCTCTCAAGTCTCTCTAGCTCTCTCCCCTCTACCCTTAACCCTTAAAACCCTCTACCCTCTATCTCTTTCCCACTCCCTCTCTCTCTCTCTATCTCATGTCTCTTCCTCCTACCTGCTCTCCCTATCTCAAGTCTCTCCCACTCACTCACTCACTCACTCCTATATCTCTTCGCTTTACCCTTAACCCTCTACCCTATATCTCTCTCCTACTCACTCCCTCTCTCTCTAGTTCAAAAAATCCATTAAAAAAACCTAAGGTTTTCCCATTTAAATTTAATATTTTCCATCAAAATATTAAATTTTTATTCATTTATACCCTATACTTTCCTTTAATCTCATTCAAAAAGGCTAAAAAATGACTTATATCCTATATCTCTGCTCTAAACCCTTTAAATTTTTCTCCCTACCGCTTTACCGTAGATAACCTTCAAACAGTTCACGGTTGTGCGGTAGAGGGTCACCCTAGCGGTCATCAAACAACCACCGCTATACCAAGCGTAGTAAAATCTATACTCGCGGTAATGTGGTAAACTTTGTATGTGGCCTTTATTGTGTTTACCACTATACCCCTATCATTATCTGTCTACCTGACGGTATGGCGGTATAAACCGTCAAGGTCTTCTCCTCACTATTATCGCACTACCATGGTCTCCCTATAGACTATCCGCGGTACCGCAATAGCCATCTTGCTGCTTGCCTTGACCTTCCATTGATAGTTTATCATAGTCACCGCGGTCACCATTCTCACCATGTGCGGTACCGCAATGACCGTTTGCACTGCTACCACATCGGTGACTTACCGACCACCACGATATCGCAGTCTATGTTTAGACCATGCGCGCTGGCGCGGTAAAACTTTTGTGCCTAATCATTTAGTTGCCGATTGTTTTTGCTGACCATTATTGCCGCCTTCTAACTACTACCGCTCTACTGTGGCCTTTGAGATTACCCTCTGTGGTGCAGCGGTAAGGGTTTCCTTGACTGCTCTTTACCGCTATACCACGGGTTGGTTTGTGGGAAGCTGAGGTTGGGGGGTGAATAAGATATGAAGTGATCACTATGGGAGCGGTAGAGGTATAAAATGTATGAGCATTTTTGGTAAGGGGAGAAATGAATTTTAAAGGAAAAGATAGGAAAATAATGAGAAATTAAATGGGGGTAAGGCGGAAAATGAAATATTATGAAAATATAGGAAAGTAATGGATATAAATGAATAAAATCCTTTAGGGTATTGATGGAAAATTTAGGTTCAAAAGGGAAAATCATTCAGGTTTCTTTAATGAAATTTTTTTTGGGTTCTAACAGGGTAGAGGGTTTAAGGGTTTAGGGTTTAGGGTTAAGGGTAGAGATGAGAGAGAGAGAGAGAGAGAGAGAGAGAGAAGTAGAGAGGGAAAGAAGGTAGAGATATTGAGAGAGAGGAGGCAAGGAGGGAAAAATAGGTAGAGAGAAGTAGATATGAAAGAAGAGATAGAGAGAGAGGTAGGGATGGAGAGAGAGGTGAGAAAGAAACAAAGAGAGGTCTAGGTAGATAGAGGTGGGAGGAGATAAAGAGAAGTAGAGGGTAGAGGGTAGAGTGCTTAAGGGTTTAAGGTCTAAGGGTTTAGGGTTTAGATTTAAGGGTAAAGGAGAGAGAGAGAGGGAGGGAGTGGAAAAGTGATAGAGGGTAGAGGGATAGAAGGAGTGAATGAGTGAGAGAGAGACATAAAAGAGGGAGAGGAAGTAGGAGCGAAAGACTTGAGAGAGAGAGAGAGGGAGGGAATTGGAGATGATAGATGGTAAAGGGTAGAGGAACAGGGTTAAGGGCAGTGGAGAGATAGAGGGAGAGAGAGAGAGAGAGAGGAGTGAAT
>CM021103.1:620274613-620300083 GCA_007115665.2 Sequoiadendron giganteum | reverse complement strand
TTTGTTAGAGCAGATCGATTGCGTATTGGCTCGATTCATGAACATGATGGTTGGTGATTGGTTGATAGAATTGAATGCAGTGTATGACTTTCTCAGTCGAGTACATAATTGTATTTGTATCAGCCAAATACATGTACGTGAAGAAGTGGGTTGATGAAAAAGTTTTTCAAACTGTATGTTAGAAATAACATTGTAATAGTGAGAGAGAGAACTCTAAGCTTCTATGAGCCGATCAAAGAAGACTGAACATTTTATGTAATTGTTTCATTACTGTAATACAATTTTATTTACTTTGGGTGGTGGGTTTTTTATGTGAAAAGGTTTTCCCACATATATCTTGTGTCATCTGTGAATGCTAACTTTGTGTAATAGCTTTTATTGGTTGTATTCATCTCAAGTATTTTTAGAAGCTATTAAGAAACTAGTTTTTGCTCTCCTCCTCTATTGTATTAGTGTTAAGGGAATGTATTTTGCACTGTTGGGTCATTAGATCCACCCCGTTTTCCCTTCTTTTTATTCACCATAATAAAATTTGTGTAGTTATTGTAATGCCTATGATTTGAAAACTGAAATGAAATCAAACTAGAAAGTAAACTTCCTATCCAAACCAAGAAACACCTCTAGATAAAGCTCAAAAAGAGAGGACAATCAAAGAAATAACATCAAAAAGATAATTTAAATGTTACCATAGCCTAAATTGTTGAATTATTTTCTCCTTGAATAGTGATATGTGCATTCTCATTTGCTTGAAGATACCAATTTGAGAACACGTACCTAGTATTTAAGTGATGATTAATTTGGAATGAAATATAGAGTGCCTAGATTTATATTATTTTGGGAGGATAAATCAATGATTAAGATCGGATTATGTGATCAAGGGTAGAGAATGGTTGAGAGGAATTCCATAGGATCAAGGAGAGTATGGAGGGTAGAGATGAAGGTTTTTAGATTGTGAATGACTAAGATGAAATTATCAAATCTAGCAAGTAGTTGTGAGCATGAGGGATAAGGAACATGTGCACCTAAGGAGGCTATAATTTTGGGTTGTGTTTACAAAATAAGGGGACCATAATGATAAGTGTTCTTAGGTGCCCTTTATTCTTTAAATATGTTGAGAGAATAATGAGACTATAAGAAAAAAAATTCTTAGGTAAGTTCTTTATTCTTCGAATGTGTTGAGAGAATAATGGGACTATAAGAACAAGTGTTCTTGTGATCCATTTATTCTTGGAATATTTTGAGGGAAAATAGGCCTAATTAAATAATAATACCATTTAATTATTTTAGCCACATGTTTGAGATAGAAAATAGGTGGAATATGGTAATTACTTATTTGTTTATTATGAGGAGATGGAAAAGGTTATTAGTTAAATAATATATGATTATTTAATTAAGTGATGTAATTTAGGTGAAAGGGAAAATATTAGGTGATGATATTTGTTGATTAGGGCTAGGTGGTGGAGTTGGTCAATTAAGGTTAAGTGATGGATGACTAGGGAATATTTTATGTGTCTATACTTTCCCCCTCTTTGATAGAATATCACAAAATCGGGGTTGTGTCAAAGAATAATAAAAGGTAAGATGGGATGAAGTGAAATTTCAGTGGCAATTTGACCTAGTCACTTATGGATTCCCTTAAAGTTCTTCAAGTAGCACCTTATAAGAAATCTTATATCTTTGAGTAATTATGCCCTTATCCTTTTGATCGATCAATATCACAAGTAACTTTCAATGTATATCTTAATGAAATTCCTAAATATGACAAGTACAAGGGGAAGGGAGAGCCTAGGGAACACATCAAAGTCTTCTTCATGGATAGTAAATAAGTGACACACAATGGAACATACTTACTACGCTTATTCCCTTGTATCTTAGGTGGTAAATAAATTGAATGGTTCCTGTAATTATCAAAGGGATTCATGAAATCCTTTAGAGACAACCCACAAATTTAGCAAACATTTCTCTTATATTGTAGAACTGAGTCTACCATGATGAACTTAAGAAACAATAAAAAAAATAGTGGAAATATTCTCATGTTTTCTTCACTGTTAGAGATTTTAGCTATTAGGTTCTCATGGCCTATAACAAAAACACTAGTACATATCTTTGTCACTAATCTTAATATAGATTTAGAATTCCATCTTCAAGTCTAGTGTGTCTATTCTTTTAATGAATTCATTGAAAGAGGTATTCAAATTGAAAAATCCCTCATTGCTAAAGGGGTTGTGAAACTATTTAATTTATCACAAATAAAATGATATACCATTGATAAACTCAAGTTATTTTTCAAATAAAATAATGTAGCTAGAGATGGGGTTACTAATTTGAAACAAATCCAATTTTTCCTGCAAAAATCATCCATTATCATTCCATTTGTACCCCTTAAAACACAACACAAGATAAGACAATTTACACTTTTATGGGAAATCCATTGAGTTATTCTTCCATCAACTTGTCAATGCTAAGAAGGTGGCCTTTCCAATCACAAATTTTTTTGATGATAATCAATCAGATCCATCATGATATAAGGAATATGAATATTATAATTATCATCATATCAAAAATCATGCCATATGAAAATAGACACAACTAAAACACTATATCCAAGACCTTATAGATAAAGGTGAAATGGAAATTGAGGGATCATCAAAAACCTCACCTAACAAATACTTGGGTATATATAAAAACCATTTTCCTAAGAATAATCAATAATGCACTCAAGGACAAGACTCAAATACAAACATTATCAATTATCACAAGACCCCTTATAATTATAATTCCATTGTTGGTTATATTTAGTAATCTAATAAATAGATCCACACCATAAACATAAAATCTCCTGATTATGATTTTACCACTCAATGTGGAAAATTAAACATCCTAGGTCCTACTCCATCCACTTAAAACACCTAAAAAATATGACCTTCTTGACCATATTGAGTGAATGTTGGCCCAAATTTTCATTATTAAGCTTTTACAAACATCCCCTACTCATACAAACATCTTAAACCATATCATACAAGAATAAAAAGTCCCTAATGACTTAAAACCTTCACATTCTTAGGCACTTGTTGGCCACCTTTCCACCAATTATCACCTCACTTTTGCTCAAATTTATTTTTGTCCACTCGATCCATCACATAATTGGTCCCTCCACATACAATATTTTTTTCTAAGCATAAGATAAAATAAGTGCTCATAGATAATAGGAAAAACCTAAATATTTATACACTTTTTCTAGTCCAACATTTTGGTTTTCCAACAAAAGCCTTGGGATCTTGAATACTGTTATAATTAAATATAATGTAAATGGGAAAACAAAAAAAACTAGTACTATTTACCTTCACATCGAAGTAGGATCGCCATTTCAAAATACCCTATTCCATGTCTTAGACCTACACTTTCCATACAACATCCTACTTGTTTGACCATGGCTTCGTGTCATGTAAGACATACCCTCTAGTACCTACCATCAATTTCTTAAGTTCCCATACAACAATGTGGAAATTATTATTCCTAATGATCTCCAACCCTATCAATTTTTCCAAAAGTTGGAAGGGAAATATGACAGCCATTGACCCTCTTCTAAGATTGTTCCCCAATCATCTTCTACAAAATCCACATCATACATTGACCCTAGTAATTTACCTTCCACATCCTCTACTACATCCCCTAAGAAAACTTCCTTAAAATACACATTCAGAATCCTCGATAAAGGATGTGGAGAATACCAAATCCATGAATCCATTCATATATCCAAATTTTCCCTTTCACCATGATCCTATGGTCGTCCTCACCTAAAGGTTAAAATTCCCATTTCATCTTGGAATAGGGCTCCACTACCTTTATTTTTGGTGGCTATCTTGCTCATGAGGGCATAGAAGGTTTTTATATCACATGGCTTTACAAAGATTCAAGCGATATGCTACTTTCTTTAGAGAACAAAAATATCCTATTCCCTTGCATATTTGTAGTAAAATTAATTATAAATTAAAAGGTCTTGTTTACAATAAGAAGGTTGCCTTGATCTTATTGATATACCCACCAAAAATGAAAATACTAGCTTAGGATATAGTGCTAATGATGAGAATTTTGATGTCCTTACAAATTTTCTTTATAATTCTAGGAACACCTCTTCCAATCTTGATGATAGAGAAGTAAGAGTAATTCCATGTTATTTTGAAGAGCTTTCTTCCACAAACCTATTGAAACATAAGAAAAAATTGGTGAACCAAAAATTGAATGTGAAATGGGGGTATGCACCTATTTTCCTTATTTCACTAGGAAAAAGATGTTGAACAAGACAACTAAGAGAGGGGTGAATTAGTTGTAAAAAAATTTAAGCTTAATAATTTCATTAGAAATTTGATCAATCACAAATCCTTTAGTCTGCTAGAAATATTAAACATTGAGTGCAAGAGTAGAAACTAAAAAGCATCACACATACATAGTAACACCAGGTTTACGTGGAAAACCCAATATGGAAAAAACCATAGTGAGGATTAACTCACAATATAAAGAATAGAAAAACTGATTACAAAGGTGCACTTCCAAAGTAGGCTCACTTCCAAAGTAGGATGCACTATTCGAATTAGGACTCATTGTCTAACAAGGGTTAACCACCCGAAGGGCTCACTACCACACATATACAAAGAATATAGAAGAGATATGTTACAGAGAGAAGACCATATCAATGCAACAAATATTTCCACCATGACTCACTCAACCACTTACAGACATGCATGAATGATAGAGTACACCTTCAACTCACTACATCTAAAAAATCAACAATTAGATTTCACGCCAATCTACCAAACTCGCATCACATACACACTTATTCAGATCTGTTGTGATTAAGGTGTCTCCAAATTAGAGTCCTAACATTGATTTAATTGATGTAATTAATGTATTTATTTGTATTATTTAAATGCCTATGGTGTCATGTCACAAACTAGAACCCACCAATTGGGTGGCATCCCTATTGGAGGTGACTGGATGACACATCATCATCCCAAGTGGACATAGGCATCCCAATTTGGAATATATGACATATAACAGATTCTATGATGCGTCATAAGGAATGTCTTTGAATGCATGGAAGAAGTTGGTGCCCAAGATGGGTTATGAAAAAGTGTAAGAGAATATACTATTTTTAGGCAGTTATGACAGATTCTCTTAAAACTGTAAACTTGTTGTCAGCTATGACAGATTCTATGACAACTATAAGATGTGTACGAAATATTTCATAGCCTATTATTAGCATGCCATAGGTGCCCAAGCTTGGAAGAAGAATATTTACATTTTAGACACTTGTTAAGGGTGTAAGTGAATGTTGTACATGTGTCCAAATGCATGTCTAAGGCGTTGAATATTGTGCCATGTAGATTTGGATGCTTGTCACCTTCTAGATGCTTCTTGAATCTTATAACACTCTATTTATTGAGTGCCTTGAGTTGTAGAATGCATAGTTTTGATTGCAGGTAACGAAGTGTTGTCAGTATTACTCCAAAATAGGTGTTCATGTTGAAGCAATTGTTGAATAATCTTTATACTTGTTGATATGCTATAACTCCTATTTGATATAATAAAGAAGTATTGTGCTTTGGAGGGTGGGATTTTTTACCCAAAAGGGTTTTCCCCAGGGCATATTTGGTGTCACCATTTTTATGCATTTTTACTATTCTATTTCCATTATTCTCTATGTGCTTCTCTAGTTGCAATTGTTAAAGATGTTAAAAAGATTTTTTTTGCAACTCTCTCCTGAATAGATTATTGTAGGAAGTTATTTTGACTCACCCAACTTTCTTTCAGTTGGTATTAGATCCTAGTCATCCTTGGTTCCTTTACTAGGTTAGAAGGGTTTTTCGAGACAATATTTGTTGTAGTGGGAGTTTTGCAAAAGTGTGTGTTTTGTTACCTTGTTGTAGGAAAAATATGGTAGACACATCTGGGAGGAATGAGATGGAAAAAATTAATAGTGGTAATTTTGAGTTGTGGAAGCGCAAAATGGAAGAAATGCTCGTAGACCATGATCTATGGGATACTATTTATGGAACCAAACCTTTAGGCATGAAACAAGAAGATTGAGATCTCATGGATAGGAAATCCAAGGGTCTTATTAGACTCTGTTTGGATGATTCTATCATCTTGAATGTCCATGAAGAGAAAACTTCTACTTCTCTATGGAATAATCTTGGTGATTTCTACCTAGCCAAATCCCTGGTAAACAAGCTTTTCCTAACAAAGAAGATGTATTCTCTGAAAATGGAAGATGGAGGATTTGTTGTAGATCATTTAAATGCATTTAATATGCTGGTTGCACAACTAGGTTCCGTAGGAGACAAAATAGATGAAAAAGACTATTGCATGCTCCTTTTGTGTTCATTACTGAACTGTTGGGATCACCTGGCAATGGCTATTGGAAGCACTACTTCCACCTTCAAGATGGATGAGGTTGTTGCCTCATTATTATCTAAAGAGATGCGAAGGAAGTCTTTTGAGATGGCTAAGGAGTCCCTTGAAGTTAGTGGAAGACCAAAAGGAAGAAGCAAAAACAAAGAAAATAAATCTAAGTCAAAGTCTCTAGGTGGGGAGATCAAGATATTTCGGTAAGAAGTCCAAAAAAATTATTTGGAACTGTGGTGAATTTGGCCACATTCAAAAATATTGCAAGAAGGAGGAGAATAAGAAAAATAAGTCTTTCTCTGATTTTGAATCTAAGAAATCATCCCAAGATGATGGAGAATCTTTATTGTAGCCTTGGCAGCCCATGCATCAGATGATGTATGGCTAATAGGAAGCAATAACATGAGCGCATTATAAAGCACTCATGTTATTGGTTTGTTGTGTCGAGCCTGAGGCTCGACAACAATGAACCAATAATGCAAGCGTGTTATAATGTGCTCGCATTATTTCTTGTTAAAAGAAAAAAAGAAAGTGAAAACCTATCTTTGTTATTTAGACTATTTTTTTCTTGTAGCCACGGCCAAAACCCCCATACTTTAGTGCTCAAGTTCTAGGAGGAGAAATTAAAAAAAAAAAATCAACAAAAATTTCTATTTCTTCGCAACGATGGCACCACGACAATGAGGAGAAGTGAGAGGTAAGGATTTTGTGGTTCTTTTTTGAATTAGTTAGTTTTAGGTTGAATTTGATATATATTTGTTTGAGTTTTTAGGAGATGCAAAATAACCTACAAACCCTCAAGATCCTCAATAGGAAGACCAATCAAATCCTCAAGATCAAAATCAACCACAACAACAACCTCCTACACCAATCACTCGACCCCCTCTTGACACTCAACAAAATTTAATGAGTGAAATTGAGAACAACAAAAAAAAAATCAGGGTTTTGATCAGTAGGTTGAGTGATCCAAATGGTTCAACCGTAGAAAGAATGACCCTAAAAAATTTATTGAAAGATATGGTAAAAAATGTAGATTCAATTAGCAAACAAATAACTAGATGGCAAGATAGGAGGCAGGTGGCTAGGGATTATTATGCAAATAAAATATCATACAAAGATGTAACGGATTTAAAAATTACAAAAAGGTGATTTGTGCTTATTATCCACCGACCTATGCACAAATCAAAAACTTACCCTCAATGTGAAGAATTTTCCTATCCATTGGTGCCACCACCAATAGATTAGGGACTGGTTTTATGATAGGTGGTACATGGTCTTTGATTACCCACCGTGCAACAATTGCAAGGTCTTGCGATATTTCCTTAGGAAACTATACAGTGAGTTCATATTAAAAAAAATCCCAAATTATTTTGATATGAGGGATTTCTAGGGGAGAGGTGGGGGCTCAGCTCAGGATAGGCCTAGTGCACACCCGGATCTTACGCAACAAGGTAGACAAGCTCTTGCTAGGCCACCTCATAAGCGCATTGTTATGCCTTTTTTCATGAAGGAAAGTGTTGACGTAGAGACATTGCAAATGATCAACACTTTGACCAAGAGTGTCATCCATCATACTAGCCCTATTCCATCTAGGGGATTCTTCAAGTGGTGGTCGTCGAACACATGTGTGTCAATATTGTGGGGCTACTTATTCATATGACCCCATCGAAACTCAAAACACTCGTATGCAGGATCTGTCTGTAGCTATGGAGATGGAGAGGGTAACTGACATTTTGCATGAGGCATATGGAATTGATAGTCAGGTAAAAGTTAGTGCATGTTCAATGAATTTAATTTATTAAATTTTGATTTTGAAATGCAAGATTAACTAAAAATGTTATATGATTTTAATAAAATTGTAGGGTCACAGTGTTGAGACTGGATACACTGGCCCCCCACCAACTTATTTTTGTAGTACACCTATCACTAGGGTATGTAACTAGTAACCAATTATTAATTTATTGCATGTTAATAGCATTGTTTTACGAATGGTAATTTAATATGCAATTTTGGATGTTGAACAAACTAATATTGGAGGTTTTGATGGAACACTTCCCAGTGGCAGTGGATTTACTGAAACATACATAGAGGTAATAGAATAAAGATTTTAACTAATGAATTGAGTACTTAATAGATTTGTGTAGTTTATATGCACATAGTTGATTATGTTGAATAATTTTTTATTTTTTTCAGATGATGCAAGTCGAAACACCTACGAATGTGATGAGGGCAATGGATATTGGTGTGTCATCTACTATACAATCCTTGATGGCTCTGATAGGAGAGGTATGAGGTAAATATTAAATTTCAATTTACATTTTTTGTTATAGATGTTAGTTAGTGAAAAATCAAACCATTACTGATTCACGTAGATTGATTTCTATTTGTATGGTTTATACAGGGCTTGAGCATGCTTGAGCATGGGCGTGAGAATATTTCCCCCATCGAGAGAGATCATGAGATGGCGGTAAGTGATTATTTTTTCAAATATATCATTTTTTATAATGTAATTTCTATATATTCATGTCTTTACTTCTTATTGTAACATTTAAAACTGCACCATCAACTAAACCATAGGAGGAGCAACAAGAGCACTCCTCGAGTGCAAAAAAAATGAGTGATAGACCTATCACCATCCAATCTAAAAGGAAAGGGAAATAATTTATTTCCAAGGCATGGAAAATAATGGATTTTGATTCAAGAGCTCTTTGTTGTATGCCTACATGGCAGTTTTGTACATATTTTTATTGGAAATATTTGACATTGCATGCCTATATGGGATTCTTGTAAGCCCTATATGGCTATTTTGTACATATATTTCATACTTATCTTAGATATATATTGATGTATGCCTACATGGCTATTTGGTTAATACAAATATCTTTTATCGATGCCTATCCATATTTGCATTCTAAATTGATGGTTCAATAGATATGAGTTACGTGTATTCAAGTGTATACTTTACAATTTACGTGCATTCAATTTTATACTTTGTGGCTTACATGTTTTCATGCATATACCTTGTATTCGTGCATATACTTTTTTTTCATTTGTGTATACTATGTATTCGTGTGTATACTTTTTGAGACTTACATGTTTTTGAGTACTTGTACTTCCCTTATTGACATGTACATGTTTGAATTATTCACGTGTATAATTATTAATTGGTTAGCCCTAGCATTGATCTATGTCATCCTCGATGCATGATCCTTGAGATGGAGTAGGTACACCCTCAAGGTCAAAAGGATTTTCACATGCATTCTTCATAGGCTCATTTTGGTAGTGAAACCAAAAACCTCTTGCATCATTGAAACGATTTTTTTCCTTTATAGCAAGTTTGAAGCCATTATCATTCTCCATTAGTTCTTCATGTATCCACTCCCCATTAATGGTTGTCTCATGACCTTCATGAAACCAAGCACTTATCTCATTTGTGATAGAAGAAATGTATGAAGATTTATCTTCCTCCTTATGAACCATTCATTATCATGAGAGATGGGTTCTTGTGAACCACTATTGATGAATCATGGGTCAATGAGTTTGACTTGTAAAACTACACGATTGAATCTTGATAGCAATATCACAATATTTATATATCTAAATGTGTTATTTCCTTCAGCTAAAATTTGTGCTTATACTTATGTGATTGATGTATGTTTGTGTATGGGATCGTAGTAATTTCTATTTGATGATGCTATTGTGTCTTTAAGGTTTATTTATTAAAGGGTGCATGAAACAAGTTTTAAATCCTTACAAATCTTTGAATTTCTTAGGTTTTTCTATTTGTCAAGTCTGGGCTCTGAGCCTAAGTCCAAGTCAAAAAATGGCTTGTCAAGTTTGAGGCAAGTCCTAGTCTTGTAACACTGGTGTGAACACATTGATGAACAATGTATATGCCGATGAAGAGAGAACCCATTCTTGTTTCCAAAAAAACCATGGTATAGATATGGTTGGTCGAGATAAAACATCACTCTCGTGGATAGTTTGAATCATAATATTTCATGGCTACAAACACACCTTCATTATGTGTGTTCTTGATCCTACTGAAGAAATGGTGGAACATGTTGTAGATCAAATATTGCAACCCTAATTCCACAAGAAGGTTACTTGTCCTGATTTCCACAAATGTCTTTAAGATGTTCATCCTTCTTGAGTAATGTGAACTATTGATGTTATCTAGATATTTGAAACTATCTGCAATCATGTGCAATACTGTAGAAGCTAGAGCTATATCTAATACTACAAATGACTGCTCAATGGAATCCTGATAGCAATATCACAATTTAACACGTTGTAGAAAATACCTCCTACTTATCAATTGATGAGCTAAAGGGGCTCTATAATGAATGTTTCATAAGGCACAACACTTGTTGAAGGTTTTGCAAATGGGGTTGCAAGCTAAGTGGGCATAACCTTGGGGAAAAAACTTCATGGTTAAGTGCTTGAGCTAGAGTATACTAGAATGGGTGACCTCCCAGGAAGGCCTAGTGCCTCACCTCTATGAACATCACTTAGATGCAATGAGTGCTAAGTGGTCCATTCAATATCATTTCAAATTTGTTGCTTTAAGCAACTTACAAATTTGCAACTTAAGACTCCTCCAACCTAAGGGATCGATCCGGTGGAACATAGCTTGGAGCGATTCTACATGTTTCGGTGCAAAAGAGGACTATGCCTAGTGTAAACATACCTATTTGGACGTGTTGGAATAGTATGCTTGGTCACAAAAGTTGCAGAATGAAAGTTGCACCACTTTGCACTGCTTGCATTTGATGCTTTTTCCATCAAGTGAAAATCTGCCACCATTGGAAAACCACTCTGAGATAGCCAAAACTGAGAGAGGTTTTTGTAGACAGGCTCAACGCAATCCTATAAGATCAAATGAGAAGTTTCTAAGCATCACGACATCTGAGTAATAACATGCCAAAGTTTGCAGCCATTTTGCACTTTGGACCCTTAAGGGATCATTCCGGTTGAACGTAGCTCCGAGCGATTCCACGTGTTTCAGTGCAAAAAAATACCATTCCTAGCGTAGAAATACCTATTCGGATGCGTTGGAGCAGTTAGTTTGGTCACATGAGTTGCAGAATGAAAGTTGCACCACTTTGCAACTTTGCACTACTTGAATTTGACACTTTTTCCATCAAGTGAAAATCCACCGCCACGAGAAAACCACTCCTAGATAGCCAAAATTGAGAGGTTTTTCTAGAGGGTCACAATGCCTTTCTATAGGATTAGACGAGAATTTTCTATGTATCACGGTATCCGAGTACTAGCATGTTGAAGTTTGCTGCCATTTTGCACTTTGGACCCTTAAGGGATCATTCTGGTTGAACGTAGCTCGGAGTGATTCCACGTTTTTTAGTGTGAAAAAATACCATGCATAGCATAAAAATACCTATTTAGACATGTTGGAGTAGTTAGTTTTGTCACACGAGTTGCAGAGCGAAAGTTGCACGACTTTGCAACTTTGCACTGCTTAAATTTGATACTTTTTCCATCAAGTGAAAATCCACCACCACGAGAAAACCACTTTAAGATAGCCAAAACCAAGAGAGGTTTTTCTAGAGGGGCCCAACACCTTTCTGTTGGATCAGACGAGAAGTTTCTAAGTGTCACAGTATCCGAGTACTAGCATACTGAAGTTTGCAGCCATTTTGCACTTTGGACCCTTAAGGGATCGATCCGGTTGAACATAGCTTGGAGCGATTCTATGTGTTTCGGTGCAAAAAAATACCATGCCTAGCGTGTAAATATCTATTCAGACATTTTGGAGCAGTTAGTTTGGTCACATGAGTTGCAAAGCGAAAGTTGCACCACTTTGCAACTTTGCACTACTTGAATTTGACACTTTTTCCATCAAGTGAAAATCCGCCACCACGAGAAAACCACTCCAAGATAGACAAAATCGAGAGAGGTTTTTGTAGAGGGGCCCAATTCCTTTTTGTAGGATCAGACGATAATTTTCTAAGTGTCACAGTATCCGAGTAGTATCATGTTGAAGTTTGTAGCCATTTTGCACTTTATACCCGTAAGGGATCGATCTGGTGGAACATAGCTCGAAGTGATTCCACATGTTTCAATGTGAAAGAGGACCATAAATAGCATAAAAATACCTATTCGGATGTGTTGGAACATTCCACTTGGTCGCACGAGTTGCAAAGCGAAAGTTGCACCACTTTGCAACTTTGCACAACTTGAATTTGACACTTTTTCCATCAAGTGAAAATCTGCCGCCACAAGAAAACCACTCCAAGATAGACAAAACCGAGAGAGGTTTTTCTAGAGGGGCCAACACCTTTCTGTAGGATTAGATGAGAAGTTTCTAAGTGTCATGGTATCCAAGTAATAGCATGCTGAAGATTGCAGCTATTTTGCACTTTGGACCCTTAAGGGATCGATTCGGTGGAACATAGCTTGGAGTGATTCCACATGTTTCGGTGTGAAAGAGGACCATGCCTAATGTAAAAATACATATTCAGACATGATGGAACAGTCCGCTTGGTCACACAAGTTACAAAACGGAAGTTGCACCACTTTGCACTACTTGCATTTGATGCTTTTTCCATCAAGTGAAAATCTGCCACCACGAGAAAACCACTTCAAGGTAGCCAAAACCGAGAGAGGTTTTTCTAGATGGACCCAACACCTTTCTGTAGGATTAGACAAGAATTTTCGAAGTGTCATGGTATTCGATTAATAGCATGCTAAAATTTGCAGCCATTTTGCACTTTGGACCCTTAAGAGATTGATCTGGTGGAACGTAGCTCGGAGCAATTCCACGTGTTTTAGTGCAAAAAAAAGACCATGAATAGCATAAATATACCTATTTGGACGTGTTGGAATAGTCCACTTGGTCACACAAGTTGAAGAACGAAAGTTGCACCACTTTACAACGTTGCATTGCTTGCATTTGATGCTTTTTCCATCAAGTGAAAATCTGCCACCATTGGAAAACCACTCCGAGATAGCCAAAACTGAGATATTTTTTTGTAGACAGGCTCAACATGATTCTATAGGATCAGACGAGAGGTTTCTAAGCTTCACGACATTTGAGTAATAGCATGCTGAAGTTTGCAGCCATTTTGCACTTTGGACCCTTAAGGGATCGATCCGGTTGAACGTACCTCAGAGTGATTCCACATGTTTCAATGCAAAAAAATACAATGCCTAGAATAAACATACATGTTTGGACACATTGGAGTAGTTAGTTTGGTCACATGAGTTGTAGAGTGAAAGTTGCACTACTTTGCAACTTTGCACTACTTGAATTTGACACTTTTTCCATCAAGTGAAAATCCACCGCCACAAGAAAACCACCCCAAGATAGCCAAAATCGAGAGAGGTTTTTCTAGAGGGGCCCAACGCCTTTCTATAGAATGAGATGATAAGTTTCTAAGTGTTACGGTGTCTAATTAATAGCATGCTGAAGTTTGCAGCCATTTTGCACTTTGGACCCTTAAGGGATCATTCCAGTTGAACGTAGCTCGAAGTGATTCCACATGTTTCAGTCCAAAAAAAGACCATGGCTAGCATAAACATACCTATTCTGATGTGTTGGGGCAGTTAATTTGGTCACACGAGTTGTAGAGCGAAAGTTGCACCACTTTGCAACTTTGCACTGCTTCAATTTGACACTTTTTCCACCAAGTGAAAATCCGCCGCCACGAGAAAACCACTCCAAGATAGCCAAAACCGAGAGAGGTTTTTCTAGAGGGTCCCAATGCCTTTCTGTAGGATTAGACGATAATTTTCTAAGTGTCACGGTATCCGAGTACTAGCATGTTTAATTTTGCAGCCATTTTGCACTTTGGACCCTTAAGGGATCGATCCGATGGAACATAGCTCGAAGCGATTCTACGTGTTTCAATGTGAAAGAGGACCATGCCTAGCATAGACATACCTATTCAAACGTGTTGGACTAGTTCGCTTGGTCACAAGAGTTGCAGAAAAATGTGTACAAATTATTTACATGACCTTTTTCACATTGTTTACATTTCAAAATTCAAAGTTTGCAAATTTTCCTACCCAAGGCATTTACAGAGCAAGGTGCTACTACACCAAACATGAACTCCAACCTTACAACATTTGAGTATATCTCATTATGTAATTAAATCCTATTACAATTCCTCTGGCAATTCGTTCTCTCATATCTTTTACAATGTCACTCATACATTCAAAATTCTCTTTAAATGTCTACATCATAGGTGCTCATTATGAGGTTAACTTCAAATGAATAATTTTAGATTCCCTCGCTAAGCTTCACAGTCTCTCTTATAGTGTCTTGAAATCAAAATTGAGATTTGTCAAAATCATCAAAATAAGTATGTTGCATTGCTTTTTTGGTTGAGATTCTCTTTGATGGCTGTTAAATCAACATTTTTTGCAACGAAAGATCAATCAACCCTTAGTAGTTTACTTACAAATACGCAAAGTAAAAGAGAAAAAGAAAGAGCATCCAAAATGTAAATGAAATAAAAATTGATGGAAGGCACTTACAGATGTTGCATGCAGGCATCAAAATAAAGATGTTGCATTGCTTTTCTGGTTGAGATTTTCTTGGATGGCTCATATATCTGCATTTTTTGCAAGGGGACACCAATCACTGTAAAAGAAGATGATAGCATTGGAATCAAACAAATTAATGTGCATACAAGTATAAATTAATATGAACCAATGTGCATATACTTAAAAATTAATCCAACGAAACATTCGGGTCTGCTCTACTCTTTATTGTGTCAAGTATTGCCTCATGGTCAAAATCATGGACCTTCCATAACGTCTTGTTCAAAGGTCTACCCCCATATTTGGTCAAGAAAACATTGGATGCCACGACAAGGTTTGAGTAATGAAGAATCTTACGATGCATGTCAAAGTCCTGAAATAGACAATGTTTAACACTCGAATGTGGGCACCTTCTAAGCCATGTTCCAGTAACCACAACTGAGCCTATAGGGTATTCGATGTTTTCTCCATCTATAACTGGGGCCTCCAATTTCTTTTTGGTCTCAACACAACGAAACAAGTAATAGTCTATTCCCTCTTCATTGTCTTCATTTGAAACAACTGCATAAACATGCCCTGCATTGATATGTGCAAAAAATCTCTTGAAATTTGTCAACATTACGAATACAGTACAAAGTAAGATCTAACGATATGGAATTTCAACAACTAAGAAAGTAGATATATCACCTCGTTGAACTAGATCTAGATATGTGGTCAAAGTCGATCGACGATTCTATCTGTGTCAGTTCCAATGCTGTAGGAGGGCGATACGTGTGAAGTGGGCTAAGATAACTTGTGAACCATTTATCAACCCACTCCCTTGACTCACAATCATTCCAGTCTTGCATTGTATATGAAGAACAAAAGCATGCCATATTTCATGTATTGATACTCCATGAACCTGTATTTGAGCTAAGGAAAGAGTGTACCTCACTTGATCCTATTAGTGTACAACAGTCTTCATATGGTGCAATGTTAGTATCATCCATCAACCAAAAAAATCTACAAACTGAAGACGTACCTTCATTACCTGGACCCATCAAAGTATTACACCACTCGATTATTGATTTTGCATCTGTCAACTTTGCACTGTCTCTATACATTAACTCTTCTCATGCTAATGCTCTTTTCATGCATGCTCCTGCACCATCATGCTCCCCCTTTCCATGTCCAGCCTCACAAAATTTCCACATATGTTGAACACCTATAATGACATGCATCCTACACAACTAGTAGAGCATGCGCGAGTTCTTGAACTGTGTTGCACAGTTATCAAACCATATTATATATTGATCGTATTCGATGCCCCTCTGAGCCAAACCACTGTACAACATCTGGAAGCAACCTTGCACAAACTCTAGAGAATGGGTGCAATCATCACTAATGTAAAAGTGGTACTCCCTCAATACATTCCTTTGCTCATTTGTACTATCAGATGCATGAATGAATTCTATGTGTACAAATATTGAAACTTGTGTGGAGTTGTAATACTATGACTGCACCTCATGTTGTGGTTGTATAGTGTATTTCTCTACAGATTCAACCATAGATACTATGCTTTCAACTGGAAAGGTGTCCTTTCATAGCTTGAACTTCGTGTCCAACCATCGGGCTCTATGGGTATGCATTGCATACTTAGACAATATACTGTCACAAAATGTGGTCATAAATTTGTGCACTGGAATCTTCTCAATAACCAAATCACACCTTTTTGCTTGAGACCCATCTTTGGTAGCATATGCCACTATTTTATACTTCCTGAACTCTACTAGTTTTTGTCCCACCTCATATGTGCTTTCCATATGTTGACATACTGGCATACGCTGGAAGCCATCGCAACGCTCGCATGAACCATCCTAGCATAGAGAGGGAGGGAGAGAGGGTGAGAGTGAGATAAAGATAGAGGGTCAACCCCTATACCCTCTTAATCCCTCAACCCTCAACCCTTAAACCCTAATCCCTCAACCCCTATAGCCTCTTAATCCATCAACCCTCAACCCTCAACCCTCAAACCTTAACCCTCAACCCTTACACCCTAATCCCTCAACCCCTATACCCTCTTAATCCCTCAACCCTTAACCCTTAAACCCTAATCCCTCAACCCCTATACCCTCCTATCCCTCAGCCTTAAACCCCAATCCTCAACTCAGCCTAAACCCTAATCCTCTCCAACCCTATAGCCTCTTAATCCCTCAACCCCTATACCCTCTCAATCCCCCTCAACCCTCAACCCTATACCCTCTTAATCCCTCAACCCTTAAACCCTAATCCCTCAACCCCTATACCCTCTTAATCCCTCAACCCTCAGCCTCAACCCTTAATCCCTCAACACTTAAACCCTAATCTCAACCCCTATACCCTCTTAATCCTCAACCCTCAAACCCTAAACCCTAATCCCTCAACCCTTCTCCTAATCCCTCAACCACTATACCCTCTTAATCCCTCAACACTCAATCATCAACCCTTAAGCCCTAATCCCTCAACCCCTATAACCTCTTAATCCTTGAACCCTCAACCCTCAACCCTTAAACCCTAATCCCTCCCTCCCTCCCCCCCTTTCTCTCTCAATAGATCTTTTTCTCTATCTCACCATTCTCTCTCTCACTCTCACACACACCTCTATCTCCCTACCTCTCCCTCCCCTCTATACTCTTTATCTCTCCTCTCGCTTTCCCTCTCTATACATACCTCTCCCTCCATCACTCTCTCTCTCTCCATCCCTCTCTATCTCACTTATGCCTCCTTCCCTACCTCTTTCCCTCTCTACTCTCTATCTCTCCTCTCCCTTCCTCTACCTACCTCTCTCTCTATCTCTCCATCCCTCTCTTTCTCTCTCACTCTCTCCTCTCTATCTCACCATTATCTCTATCTCTACCTATCACCCCCTCCTCTCTAAATCACCATTCACTCTCTCTTGATTTCCCTCCTTCCCTCTCACTCCCTCCTCTCTAAATCACCATTCTCTCTCTATCCCACTTTCCCTCATTCCTTCTCTATTTCTCATTTATCCCTTTCTACCTCTCCCTCCCTCCAACCTCCCTCTCTCTCTTTATCTATATTTCTCATTCTCTCCTTACCTCTCTACTCTCTATCTCACCACTCTTTCCATCTCACTCTCCCTCCTTCCATCTCTCCCTCCTATCCATCCCTCTCTCCTTCCCTCTCTACCTACCTCTCACTCCACTACCTACCACTCTCTCCCTCACCCATCTTTCTCTCTTACTCTATCCTTCCCTCTCTACTCTATATCTCTCCCCCCTTCCCTCTCTAATCTATTTCTCTCTCCCCCTTCCTCTTTCCCCTCATTTTCTCTCCTCTCACTCTCTCTCCCTCTCACACACACTCACCTCTATCTCCTCCTTTCCTCTCCCACCATTCCTCCACTCTCCAGTTCTCTCTATCTATCATCTCTCTCTACATCTCCTTCCCTCTATATTTATCTTTATCTCCCCTCTCCCTCTCTTTACCCACTTCTCCATCCATCACTCTATAGGGTTGAGGTATTAAGGGTCAAGGGCTGATAATTGAGGGTTGAGGGTTGAGGGTTGAGGGTTGAGGGTTGAGGGTAGAGGGTAGAGGGTAGAGGGTTTAAGGTTCAAGGGATTAAGGGTTGAGGGTTGAGGGTTGAGGGATTAAGGTATAGAGTTTACTTGGGTTTAAGGGATTAAGGGTTGAGGATATATGGTTGATGGCAAAGGGTATTGGGTTTAGGGTAGAGGGTATCGGGGTGAGGGTTGAGTGTTTAAGGGTTTAAGGGTTGAGGGTATAGGGTTGAGGGATTAGGGTAGAGAGGGAGGGAAGGATGGAGGGAGACATGGAGGGAGAGATGGAGGGAGAATTGAGATAGAGAGAAGGAGAGAAGAGGAAAGAGGGATAGAGATATATGAGGGTTGATGATCTAATGTATAGGATAGAGGGTTGAGAATTGAGGGTATAGGATTGATGGTTTAGGGTATTGGGTTGAGGGTATAGGGTAGAGGGTAGAGGGTAGATGGTTGAGGGTAGAGGGTAGAAAGTTTAAGGGTTTAGGTTTGAGGGTAGAGGGTTTAGGGTATAGGTTTAAAGGTATATGGTTGAAGGATTAGAGTTGAGGGTCTTATGTATAAGGTAGAGGGTATAAGGGTTCATGGTTTAGGGTTTAAGGGTTGAGGTTAAGGGATTAAGGGTTGAGGGTTAAGGGTTTAATGGTTTAGGGTTTAAGGGTTGAGGGTCAATATTTTAAGGATGAGGGTAGATGGTTGATGGTATAGGGTTGATGGATTAGGGTTCAAGGTCCAACATATAGGGTACAAGGTATAGGGGTTGAGGTTATAGGGTTAAGGGTTTAGGATTGAAGGTAGAGGGTTGAGGGATGAGGGTTTAAGGGTTAAGGGTTGAGGGATTAGGGTAGAGAGTTTAATTGGGTTTTAAGGGTTTGAGGATTGAGGGATTAGGGTTGAGGGTAGAGGGTAGAGGGTTTAGAGGTTTAGGATTTAAGGGTTGAGGGTTGAGGGTTTAAGGTATAGGGTTGAGTGTTCAAGGTTTAAAGGGTTGAGGGTATAGGGTTGAGGGATTAAGGAAGAGAAGGTGGGATGAAGGGAGGGAGAGATGGAGGGAGAGTCTTGAGAGAGAGAGGGATGAAGTAGGAGAGAGATAGAGGTTAGACAACTAAGGGTAGAGGGTAGAGGGTTTAAGGGTTTAGGGTTTAAGGGTTAAGCGTTAAGGGTTTAGGGGAGAGGGGAGAGGAGAGAGATAGAGGGAGTGAGATAGTGAGTAAGAGAGAGAGACTTGAGAGAGGGAGAGGGGGTAGCAAGGAGAGTCTTGAGAGAGAGAGGGAGGAAGTGGGAGAGAGATAAAGGGTAGAGGGTTAAGGGTAGATGGTTAAGGGTTGAGGGTAGAGGGTTTAATGGTTTTAGGGTTAAGGGTAGAGGGATAAGGGTAGAGGGGAGAGACATAGAAGGAGTGAGTGAGAGAGGGAGAGCGGGTAGGAGGGAGAGACTTGAGAGAGAGAGAGATCAAGGGAGTTGGAGAGAGATAGAGGGTAGAGGGTAGAGGGTAGATTTTTTAAGGGTTTAGGGTTTAAGGGTTAAGGGTTAAGGGTTTAGGTTAAGGGTATAGTGGAGAGAGATAGAGGGAGAGAGAGAGAGATAGGGAGTGAGTGAGTGAGTGAGAGACCTAAAATTCCCTCTTTAGTTCTCTCTATCTCACTTCTCTCTCCTTCTCTCCCTCCCTCTCTAATTTTCTCTATATCCCCCTCTCTCTCCTTCCCTTTATACTTCTCTCTATCTCACCTCTCTTTCTCCCCCCCTCTCTCTCCCTCTCTCTTCCTTTCACCCACCTTTTCTCTCTACTTCTCACTATCTAACCTATCTATCTATACATATTTCTCTCTCCCCCCTCCTTCCCTCTCAATCTCTCCACCTTCCTCCTTATCTCTCTACTTTTCAGCTCCATCACACATCTCTCCACCTAGACCTCTCTCTATTTTTGTCTCACCTCTCTCTCCATCCCTACCTCTCCCTATATCTCTCCTTTCATATCTACTTCTCTCTACCTAGTTGTCCCTCTATACCTATTTCTCTCTCCCTCCTTGCCTCCTCTCTCTCAATATCTCCACCTTCTTTCCCTCTCTAATTCTCTCTCTATCACCTCTTTCTATCTCTCTCCTCCCTCTCTATTCTCTCTTTCTATCTCTCCCTCCCTCCCCCTCTTTCTATCTCTCCTCTCTCCCTCCCCCTCTTTCTATCTCTCTTTACCTTCTCTCTACCTATATCTCTCTCCTTCTATCTATCTCAACTATCCATCTTTACCTATCCCTCCATCCTCTCTCTCTTCCACCAAAATTTACTCTGCATCTCTTTGTCTAGCCTACCCTTATATACCTCTTTTTCTCTCCCTCTCTCTTTCCCTCTCTCAATCTATATACCTTCCTCATTATGCCTCTACTTATCTCTATCACCTCTCTCTCTCCCCCTACCATCTTTACTTTCTTTCTCTCTATCTCACCTCTCTCTCCTTAAATATCCCTCTCTCTATCTCTCTCTCTCTCTCTCTCCTACCCTCTCTCCCTCTCTCAAGCCTCTCTAGCTCTCTCCCCTCTACCCTTAACCCTTAAAACCCTCTACCCTCTACCATAAAACCTCTACCCTCTATCTCTCTCTTACTCCCTCTCTCCCTTTCTCTCTCTCTATCTCATGTCTCTCCCTCCTACCCGCTCTCCCTATCTCAAGTCTCTCTCTTACTCACTCACTCACTCACTCCTATATCTCTCTACTCTACCCTTAGCCCTCTACCCTTTACCCTTAAACCCTTAAACCCTCTACCCTATATCTCTCTCCTGCTCGCTCTCTCTCTCTCTCTAGTTCAAAAAATTCATTAAAAAACCCTAAGGTTTTCACGTTTAAATTTAATATTTTCCATCAAAATATTAAATTTTTATTCATTGATACCCTATACTTTCCTTTACTCTTGTTCAAAAAGGCTAAAAAATGACTTATATCCTATACCGCTGCCCTAAACCGTTTAAATTTTTCTCCCTACCACTTTAGCGTGAATAGTCTTGAAACAGGTCACGGTTGTGCGGTAGAGGGTCAGCTTGGCGGTCATCAAACAACCACCGCTATACTGCACGTAGTAAAATCTATACCCGTGGTAACACGGTAAACTTTGTATGTGGCCTTTATTGTATTTACCGCTATACCGCGGTTGTTATCTTTCTACCTGGTAGTATGGCCATCTTAACCTTCAAGGTCTTCTCCCAACTATTACCGCACTACAGTAGTCTCCCTATAGACTATTCGTGGTATTGCGGTAGCCGTCTTGCTGCCTGCCTTGACCTTCCATTGTTAGTTTACCATAGTCACCACGGTCACCATTCTCACCGTTTGTGGTACTATGGTGTCTGTCTACACTGCTGCCATGCCAGTGACTTACCGACCACTGCAATACCGCGGTCTATGTTTAGACCATGCGCAGTGGCGTGGTAAACATTTTGTGCCTAATCGTTTAGCCGCCGATTTTTTTTGCTGACCATTACCGCCACCTTCTAACTGCTACAACGACCCGCAAGATTACCCTTTATGGTGCAACGTAAGGGTTTCCTTGATTGCTCTTTACCGCTATACCGTGAGCTAGTTCATGGGAAGCCACGGTTGGGCGATGAATAAGATATGAAGTGATCATTAAGGGAGCAGTAGAGGTATAAAATGTATGAGCATTTTTGGAAAGGGGAGAAATGAATTTTAAAGGAAAAGATAGGAAAATAATGAGAAATTAAATGGGGGTAAGGCGGTAAATGAAATATTATGAAAAGATAGGAAAGTAATGGATATAAATGAATAAACTCCTTTAGGGTATTGATGGAAAATTTAGGTTCAAAAGGGAAAATCATTTAGGTTTCTTTAATGAATTTGTTTTTGGGTTCTAATAGGGTAGAGGGCTTAAGGGTTTAGGGTTAAGGGTAGAGATGAGAGAGAGAGAGAGAAGTAGAGAGGGAAAGAAGGTAGAGATATTGAGAGAGAGGAGGAAAGGAGGGAGAGAGAAATAGGTATAGAGGGAAAAATAGGTAGAGAGAAGTAGATATGAAAGAAGAGATAGAGGGAGAGGTAGGGATGGAGAGAGGTGAGAAAAAAACAAAGAGAGGTCTAGGTAGTAGAGGTGGGAGGAGATAAAGAGAAGTAGAGGGTAGAGTGCTTAAGGGTTTAAGGGCTAAGTATTTAGGGTTTAGAGTTAAGGGTAAAGGAGAGAGAGATATAGGGAGTTAGTGAGAGAGAGAGAGGGAGGGAGTGGAAAAGCGATAGAGGGTAGAGGGTAGAGGGATAGAAGGAGTGAATGAGTGAGAGAGAGACCTAAAAGAGGGAGAGGAAGTAGGAGGGAGAGACTTGAGAGAGAGAGAGGGAGGGAGGGAATTGGAGATAGATAGAGGGTAAAGGGTAGAGGGTTTAGGGTTAAGGGTATAGTGGAGAGAGATAGAGGGAGAGAGAGAGAGGGAGTGAGTGAGTGAGTGAGTGAGTGAGAGACCTAAGAGAGAGAGAGGGGGTAGGAGGGAGAGTCTTGAGAGAGAGGGGGATGAGGGAGAGTTTATATATCTCCCCTCCCTCTCTCTCTCTCAAGTCTCTCCCTCCTACCCCCTCTCCCTCTCTCAATTCTCTCTCTCTCAGTCACTCCCTCTATCTCTATCCCCTCTACCCTTAACCCTAAACCCTTAACCCTTAAACATTGAACCCTCTACCCTCTACCCTTAACCATCCCACCCTCTTTCTTTCTCCTAAGTCTCTCTCTCCTACCGCCTCTCCCTCTCTTAGGTCTCTCTCACTCACTCCCTCTATCTTTCTCCCCTCTACCCTTAACCCTTAATCCTTTATCCTTAACCCTTAAAACCTAAACCATTAAACCCTTTTACCCTCTACCCTCTACCCTTAACCATGCCTCCCTCTATCTTTCTCCCACTCCCTCCCTCTCACCCTAAACCCTCAACCCTTATACCCTCTTAATCCCTCAACCCTCAACCCTTAACCCTTAAACCCTAATCCATAGAGATGGAGAGAGAGAGTGAGACAGAGGGAGGGAGAGGGGGTGGGAGGGAGAAACCTAAGAGAGAGGGAGAGGGAGAGATGGTGGGATGGAGACACCCAAGAGAGAAGGAGAGGGAGACAAAGTGGGAGAGAGGGGGTGGGAAGGAGATACCTAAGAGAGTAGGAGAGAGAGGGAGTGAGAGATAGAGGGATGGGAGAGATACAAGGAGTGAGAGAGAGAGACTTGATAGATAGAGAGGGGGTGGGAGGGAGAGGGAGTACTCAAGATAAAGGGATTCGAGAGAGATGGAGGGGGTGGGGGAGATACATGAGATAGAGGGAGAGAGAGAGAGAGTGGGAGGGAGATATCTGAGAGAGGGAGAGAGAGAGAGGGATAAAGATAGAGGGAGTGAGAGAGAGAGAGAGAGAGGATGTGGGAGAGAGATAGAGGGAGTGAGTGAAAGAGACAAAGAGAGGCTTGAAAGAGGGAGGGAGAGTGGGTGGGAGGGAGAGACTTGAGAGAGAGAGGGAGAGAGATTGGGAGAGAGAGAGAGAGAGAGAGGGCATGAGAGAGAGAGGGACTTGAGAGAGTGAGGGAGAGGTAGTGGGAGGGAGATACTTGAGAGATATGGAAAGGTAGACAGATACAGATAGAGGGAGTGAGATAGGGAGGGAGTGGAAGGGTTTAGGATTTAAGGGTTGAAGGTTTAGGGTTGATTGTTTAATGTATTAAGGGTTGAGGATATAGGGTTGAGGGATTAGGGAAGAGAAGGTAGGATGTATGGAGTGAGACATGGAGGGAGAAGTGAGATAGAGATAAGGAGAGAAGAGGAGGGAGGGACAAAGATAGATGAGGGTTGAGGATCCAATGTATAGGTTAGATGGTTGAGAATTGAAGTTATAGGGTATAGGTGTAGCGGTAAGGGTTTCCTTGACTGGTGTGTTACATCATGTATGTGATTGTTCCTACTTTATAGAGTTGGTTAGTACTTCTCCTTTCCTCTAGAATACACTTACTTCTATTGTCCATGATCCCCATGTTGCTTCTATTTTTCATATTACTAATGATAGTGATGTACATGAGTCTAGGAATGTTTAATTTTACACATATTTCCTTCTTATACTTTAGCTCATTTGGATGATACTTCATGTCCTTGACTTCTCATGATGGCTTTGTTATAAATTAGGATCTTAGAACACTAATCATTATAATCAAGATATAAACTAAACAAAATGAGAATCATATAATCATATATTTTACACATTACACAAGATATACATGGAGAAGACTCTTTTAGGTAAAAACCCCATAAAGCATCATTTTATTAAAACACTTGTAATAATGGTCTATTATAACATAGACCGAACTTGGGGAATACTTCTCCATACTTCCACATGGGCCATTAATATTGCATGTGCATAGTGATATAATTCACTATCAATCTCTAAATTCTTCATCTCTCAAATGAAAGGGAGCCTCCTTAAATATAGAAGAAAGGATGGCATAATACATGTAGTGTAGTAAAATGCATACCCTTGCATTTTCACACTTGTTTGGGTCTACCTTTCTTTATTTATCCTCATTTATGGCTTAATTGGTCCTATTTTGTATCGACAATCCCTATGAATGGAATCTTTTTCTAGCTAATCCTGACATTTTCCAATGCATAAATGATATTCTTAATGATTTTGAACTATGTGTCTCTGATTTTTGGTTGTGACTAAAACACCACTTAGGGCGTCTTTGTCCCTCTAAGGTCTTGGGACTCCAATTTTCAGGCATCTTAATTGGGCCCCTTTTTGGTGTCTATTCGCCAAGTTTCATCACTCGGGACTAAGATGCCACCTAGGGTGTCTTAGTCGTCCTTGAGTCATTTTTGGGATTTAAATTAAAATTTCAGCGAGATTTAGCCTCCTTTATTTAATGAATTCATATGTTGGCTTGGTGTGATATATTTCAAAGGGAGGGAGAGAGGGGGGAGTGGGAGATAGAGAGGGATAGTTTCTAAGAGAGTGGGAGGGAGAGAGGGGGAGAGTGGGAGATAGAGATGGAGGGAGAAGGGGAGAG
>CM021103.1:620195809-620274513 GCA_007115665.2 Sequoiadendron giganteum | reverse complement strand
TTGACCCTTAAAACCTCAACTCTTAAACCCTTAAACACTCAACCCTAAACCCTCGACCCTCAACCCTAACCCCTTAAACCCTAAACTGTTAAACCCTTTACCCTCTACCCTCTAACCTCTACCATCAACCCAATACTCTCTACCCTAAACCCTAATCCCTCAACCCTTAATCTCTCAACCCATATAACCTTGGACCCTCAACCCTAATCCCTCGACCCTATACCTTAAACCCTCAATCTCCAACCCTCAACCCTTAAACCCTCTACCCTTTGCCCTATACATTAAACACTCAACCCTCAATTATCAACCCTCAACCCTTAATCCATCAAACCTTAATCCTTAAACCCTAAACCCTCTACCCTCAACCAAGTAAACCCTTAACCCTAAACCCTTAACCCCAAACCCTTCAACCCTAAACACTTAAACCTTAAACCGTCTACCTTCTACCCTATACCCTCAACCAAATACCCTCTACCATCAAGCCTATTCCCTCAACCCTCAAAACTTAAACCCTAATACCGTAGAAACCATCAACCCTATAGGTCCTTCGCCCTAATCCCTCAACCCTATACCCTCAACCCCTATCACTTTCTCTCTATCTATACATCTCACCTCTCCCTCCTTCCCTCTCACCCTCTCTAATTGTCTCTATCTACCATCTCCCTCTTTCTACGTACCTCTCATTCAATCAATCCCTACCACCCTCTCTCACTCCCTCTATCCATCTCTCTTTATGTCCCTCCCACTCCATCCCACTCTCTCCCACTACCTCTCTCTCATGTCTCTTCTTCCACCCCCTCTCTCTCTAAGGTCTCTCCCTCTGGAAACCTACCTAGGTAACTCTCTCTTTGTCCCTCTCCCCTCTCTCTATCTATCCCTCCAACCCTACCTAGATAAGTCCCTCTCACTCCACCCCCTCTTTCTCTACCTCTATCAGGTCACTCCCTCTCACACCCTCTCCCTCTCAGATCTCTCACTCACACTCCCTCTCTCTCCCACCCTCTCTTCCACTCCATCTCTCTCACACTCCTCTCTCACTACTACCTATCTCTCAAGTCTCTCCCTCTCACCCCCCTCACACTCTCAAGTCTCTCCCTTTCACACCCTACCTACATAACTCTCTCTTTCTCTTTGTCTCTTTGTCTCCTCTCCCTCAATTCTCTCTCTCCCACCCCCCTCTCTCTCTCTCCCTCTCCTTCAATTCTCTCTCTCCATCCCTCCCACTCTACCTAGCTAAGTCTCCCTCAATCCAACCCCTTCTCTCCCACTCCCTCTCTTAAAATCTCACTTCGACTCCCTCTCCATCTCTCTAGACTCTCTCTAAATTCTCCCTTTGTCTAAAGACATACATAAATGCATACATAAATGCATACATACATATAATCTTACATCCATACAAGCATACATACATACATGTACATAAAAATATATCAACATACATTAATATATTAGCATTTAACATAAAGTAAGACGTAACGCGAGCGCCTTATAATGCGCTCGCACTATGTGCTAGTAGACATGTTCCCCGCAGAAGCAAAAACCATGTCAAAAGTGAGATATAATGTGAGCGCACTATATCTTGCTTTGGGAATTACCGGACTTTAAGCTTGGTATTTGCCTTGGAATACCAACCCAAAGGCTTGGAGGGCATTCCCAATGACCAGATACATGTTTTTAAAAAATCCACCATATTTCTCATAATCAAGTTCGTGCTGACTGCCAGGATTGCACGTGGTTCAATATCGAAAAAATCGAGCACATGGGTAATGTTGGGTTATCTCTTAGCTATCCAATGATGTAATTTTTTTCACTTTCTGAAAATGTTAAGTCTTTCATCCATAATTTATTTTATCTGTATGTCTTTTTTTTGCCAAAAAGCAGTGTTTGGTATTTTTTTCCTTATATATTAACCATTCATCAATTTTTCAAATAAATTACATTTTTAGAAACTAGAATCCATTCTACAAAATTAAAAAATTAAAAAAAAAACAAATTAATTAGTTTCCAAAATTTGTAGGGGTAGCACAGCCAAAATTCTATTTTCAGGATATGTCCACTTCACAAATTAGTAAAAAATCATATATTCATTAAAAAATTATCAGAAAGATTGTGCATCAACTACATACTGTTGGCTAACTTCTAACCATTGCAATTTTAAAAATACTAAAAATAAATTCACCGTACGAGGGTCGTACAAGAGTTGCTATGTTATGTTTTTTCTAAAAAAAACAACACCAATTTTTGTACATCCCTCATTTGAACCCCTTAATCTCAACCATTTTCAAAATAAATTAGTAGTTTAGAAAGTAGACTCGAAGCACTTGAATCCTTATTTTTGTTCCATCTCAAAATTTTGAGTCTAAGTATCCTCAATTTCACATCCAAAGTCAATATTTATTGATTTCAGAAAAAAGTTGTCCACTTAAGTCCCCTTTTTGGGAACCATCTTGGTGCACTTACCCAATACATACAAAAAAAATTACGTTGTATACGGTCCGCCTATGTCTAAATTATAATTAGTTTGACTTCAAAACTTGATTAAGGAAAAAACATTCAATAAAACATTATGAAACCAATTGGAAGCACTAAATATCATAGTTACAAATGTAAATCTGAAAAAAATAGAATTTTATCCTTCATGGAAATTCTTTTTATGTTGTATGTACGGTGACCGTCACTCCTTAAAAATGTTGTTTACTGAAAAAACTAGTTTTCGAAGGAGATGGAAAAATAAGTGCAATCTGATTCCAAAAAATTTGAAAAAAATATATTTAGAATCTAAAGAGAAAATGTCACAAATCACTCATTTGCATCATCTTCAAATTCCTCACGGTTTAGCCGCTATAGCTACCCGAAAGTGAAGATTTAGTTAGAAAAAAATATTTCAATACCCAATTTGACCAAAAATTGTAAACCAGTATTGTGGGATCACCCCTCTTTCTTGAGTTTCTACTCAACCTCTCAACACTATAATCTACATATATCAACTCTTCAAGTAGTCAATCAAATGAATTTTTGTATTGATGAGATCTACAACAATCACCAACTTTCTATTTTATTTCCTCAGCTCATGTAAGTAGGATGGGCTTAGACCATATGAGAGCATAAAGTGGAGGAAGTTGAGTTCAATTAGTAGATACAATGATAGAAATAGATATATGTTATACTTGAAAAATAAAAACTATCTAGATCTTTTTTTTTTTCTTTGCAATTTCTTTTACAATTTTCTTAATATTTTGTAGGAACTAGATTGAATACTTGAGAAGACTGAGAATGAATTATTTTTCTTAGCATAACATATAAGACTTCCCCATGTTAAAGTGAGTCCCAAGAAGCTATACCACCATACCTAACCATAAAAATACACATAAAATACACTATAGAAACACCAATCGAATGCTCAACAAATGACTACCAAAACACTATGGACAAACAAATCCTTTAAAGGCCACACAAACCATCTAATCCATAAAAGGATGGGATATATATAGACTTAATCAAGCCCCATCCCTTTATTCACTAGTAAATCATTTAGATCATCTCAATCATGAACATCCTTAATCTTAATATCACTATTATAATGCTATTATCAATAGCTTTGTTGACTAGGAGATCAACTAAAAAGTTATGTTCTCTAAAACAATGAAAAAATAACCTCTTTGAACTTATCTAATATTTTTTTTGCTTCATCAAGATATAAATTCATCCTCAAATAGGAACTCCAACTTCTCTTAAGAGTATCAATGACAACTTGTAAGTTATATTTCACCTTTAATTCCTTGAAACCTTCCTTATATGCCAAGATAAGACCATCCATAAATGGGTCGGGGGCCTTGACTTGATTGATTAAAGCATCTTGTTGCAGGAAAGAGGTCATGAGGTCCAATCTCACCCCATCCCCATGGTACCAAAGGGCGTTTCATGCCAACATCACTGGTCATGTGAAAAAAATTTACGCTACAATTTATAGGGGGGTTACTTGATTCCTACAATTAAAAAAATTAAAAAATCCATAAGCATCTCCCATTCTACTTCATTATCAAATTTTAATATGAGAGATTAGAACTATCAGTAAAAAATCTACCAAACAATTCCCTATTAATTAATCTGCATCTACAATAACTAGATTTCTCCTAAAGACACCCATCAAAATTCACTTTTACACTTCTTTGAAACCATTCAAATTTTATCTATTAATTCCTTTCCACTATCTCTTAACCCTTACACTAAGATATTATAATAACCTACAATGAACATAATTATTTCATAACCATTAAATGTTGTAAATAAAGATATTACGATAACCTACATGCTAAGACATAAATTTATAAAATATATTCCATGTAAATAGAGATATTATAATAACCTACAATAAACATAATAAGACATATAGTCATAAAGTATGGTTCTAGGAAAATTCATCGCCAACAATTCACCAAATGAAAATTCACCACCAATAATTCATCGAGGCAGAAAATTAACCGCGTTAATATTTTTTACTATATATTTCAAAAACTTTGATTTTATTAAAAATTTTAATACGGTTAATTTTCTGCCTCGATGAATTGTTAGCAGTGAATTTTACTTGACGGTGACTGACAATAAATTTTCCTTCGATGAATTGCTGACAATGAATTTGTCAATACCATATTCCCCTACTTCAACTCCATTCATTCTTCTTGAAGAAGAATGATTCCTACAACATGTCATTTTCGTTCAAAATTAAAGCTCAAATATGGACAAAACAAGAGTCACTGGTCAGGTTCGTTTAATGCGATAAAGAGATTGTCCATTGAATATAAGCTAAGTAAAGAAATAGAGAGAATTAGAGCCAATAAGATATAATTTACTGTGATAAGAGTTAGTCTTGAACGATCATCACTGCAGAATGGTCTCGGCAGAGTTGGTTAATGCTGTAACATTGTAATTTATCATCTGTGAAAGTGAATTGCGTGTGGTTTGTTTGTATTAATATTTTTTGATCACATTTTCTGATTTATCATCGTTCATTTTTTTCACACAGTTTTTTTTTAAATTCTGATAATGCATCACGAAATATAATCCAAAATGAATACAAACAAATCACACCCACTTCAATCCCAAAAACATTTTCATCCATATGAACTGAAAATCTTTTCTCTTAACTTCATAAGATGACTACAATTACTGGCCTTAACCAGAGAAGTTCATGAACCATCTTCTCCATTTCTACATCTGGAATTGGAACCCATCTTCTCCATTGTAATGGGTTGTCAACCACCTAAGTTTAACGTGGTTTACTGCAACGTAACTATCCAAACTAATTGAAAAAGAAGAAACTGTTAAAATGTCGCTGACGTTCTGTACCGACTGATTTCAGCCAGGAACACTGTACGGCACATTGGAATTGGTAGAGCCAATGATACGTGGCTTGAAAATGACAACCATGAAATTGGATTGTTCGAGCTGGAATAGACTGTTATTTTTTTCGAAAAATTGAAAAGCAATTTATGACGTCAAGTTGGAATCTTATAGTATAAAAAAGAAAACACCAAATAATTGTGCCTGTGAAGATTGCTGGCATGCGCATGGGAATCTGGTATAAAAAGCTAAGGATAGCACTTTTCCACTTGTTTTGCAACTTTTAGCGTCTACTTCTAATAAGTATGCTTTTGACTCTTCTGGCCTTTTTGGAGCACGGATCACTTCATAAACATCTCATTTTGTTTGTACAATAATTTGTTGTGTTATAAGGATTTTGTTCTTAGCATTTTAGTCGTTTAAGACAAAAGTGCACACATTAGTATTATGTACATTCTTTTGGTCGATATAGTTATTTGTTAAATCATAATGAAATATGCTTTTATACTATCAAAATGAAAATCATCTAATTATTTGATCTATTATTTTATTTTTTAAGTATATAATACACTTATTTCTTTTAGCAATTTAGTGTATTGTTGTACATATATTCTTCATTATTACTTTATACAAACACTCCTAAGATTACACATTCCAACTTTCCAACTATTTGTATGTTAAAACATAGAAAACTAGAGGTTTGATTACAATAAACTCCTAAGTGTACTCTAGACACCTCATTTTCTCCTTTCCAAATCTGATAAGTCCTACAATATCATATTTAGGTTATGTAATAATAGAGACAAGAGAATTCATGTACATGAACTATTTCTAACAACAAGTGTATAAAGGACATAACTACTTGAGCATGGGACATTATCTATGTGAATATAACACATTGACACATTTAATGCAAAAGAACATGTTGTACATGATATAAGCATGTTCATTTGGATAGGATAACATATGTGTGCATGTCTTAGGACACCACCAATTGTTGTGAAAATATAAATTTCAAAATATATTTTTGATACTCAAGGACTTCCTCCAATTAGCTTTCAACCATATTTAATTATTGCAACTACCAAATCATAAATACTTTCTTCAACCTTAACTCATTTATTTTCCTAATTATCCTAATTTAACCCCCACTCTAACATTTGATTTACTTGTATAATCTAAAACGGACTAGAGTAACTATTTTTCATTAAATTAGATTTAACACTTGTAGCTACATTTGTAAATAGTTAAATCTAAATAATATTTAATTAATTGCTATTTTTATATATAGATACTTAAGTTATATATCATTTTTTTCTTTGTATTTAAAATTATGTAATTCATGAATGAAAAATGAGTCTTTTCAATGATATTATTATTTAAGTTATGAAAGTTTGTGCACTTGATGTGATGTGTTCAATTCCCTTAAGAGATAGGATGATGCCTTTCAATTGTGGCCTTTCAAATTTAATGAATATGACACAATAGTTATATAGTTAGATTGTATTATTAATATTGTAAGGGAATCACACTTATATGGATATCTTAAGTAAATTTTAATTAAATTGCAATCAATAAAATCTAATCTAGAAAAAAGACATGAGATTGATCATGTTATTGAAATAAAAATATGAAATAAATAAATTAATTAATTAGTGGCACATATTTCTAGATCAAATGAAAATTAACCTGGACATGCTATCAATTAATTTTCCAATGTATTAGAACATTGGAACCTCTTTAAAAAGAACATCTATAAATTTGAATCTTGTGTGTGGATAAAAACTTAGCCAATTTTGATGTTATAAACTTTCTTGTCTTGATGTATGGAACTTGCCTATGAAAATTTGTGTTGTTGACATAAACCATTTAAGATCTTGCTAGGTTAGGATTGTTCATCTTTAATCAAACTTAGACTTAAATAACGAGCCAAGTTTCTAGTACAATGATTCAAAGCAGTAGAAAATCGTGCAATGTGCCTAAAGTGATGATGAGATTTAACAACACAAATGTTAATATCATTTGTGAATGCTCAATGCTAGGTCGTATGTCCATGTAATGTTTATCCCTAGATTCCCTCAATGACAACAATAAATTAAGCTAATTTTTTTTATACACAACCCTAACATACAACTTAACTATTTTTTGTTTTAGTTAGCTCAAAATGGTTGATTGGGGGAGTTTGGTGAGGGTTCAAATTTGAAATTTGAATTTTAAAACTTTGAATATTATTTAGATAAACCTATAGATTTGACCCAAGTAAATGAGTGGATAGATTCTCACCATTGCAAATGCATATTATTATAATGGTAAAATTAGCATATCCAAGTTAATTCACATTTAGTTATGTGCCCACCTTAATTTGAGTGTTTAATATTACTATACATTGACAAGTTCCACACTCTTGTACTAGACTTGAATCACACCTATCACTATCCGTCTCTATTTACTCATATTTACTTTTCATTAATTGCTTCACATTCATCCTTTTCTTAATGCATTCACTCCTTCCCCACAATACACATTAATAAACTTCTATGCAAAAACATGATATCATTTTACATGCAAATCATTGCATTAGAGACAAATAATTCAAAGTGAGAAAAACAATATAATTTTCACCATTACAATTACATACTAAAATTAGCACACCCATACTAATTTTCATTTAATTATATACCCCACTTCTTGAAAATCTTTAATATAGTATACATCAACAAATTTACACTCTTATACTAAACTTAACTCACACCTAACCCATCTAATTCCATTCATCTCTATTTACTCCATTTACTCTTATTTCCACACTTTTAATTTTCATTTATTCCATTTACTCTTATTTCCACACTTTTAATTTTCATTTATTACATCACGTTGACCCTAACACATTCACTCCTTCCCCACAACGCCCATAAATAAACCTCAAATGCAAATATTCAAAATTCAAAATTTGAATTAGTGATGAGTTGATTATTTGAAAAGGATATTGACGTGACTCCACATGAATACAATGAATCCACCAACATAAGGGCCCAACTATTCCGTTGCTGACGGAGGAGACAAAATATCCGGCGAGGGAACAAATTATCCGGCATTCGTCATTTTGCGGGAGTAGTTAACTGGCCTTTTCTTGCCTGTTAATTAATTACCCAACTGTAGCGCAACTCTCATTCTACATCAGAAACAGCCATTTCTGCCGACAATCAAATACCGCGGCCTTCGATCTTTGCTAAATATCGGAATTTATTCGGAAAAAGCGACGGCCAGTAGGTACTCCTGTTTGCTGTAAAGCAGACTGCACCCGCACCAGCCGTCCGATTGAAGCACATCAACATCACACGGAGGTGATCATAATTGAGCTGTAAAATTGTATTACAACTCCCTCCCTGGGCGACGGACACCCCCCCAGCGACAATCATTATTGTCTATGTATACAGACAGAAGATGTATTTAATCAATTGAAGGTGACGTGTAAGAGACGTACTAGAGACTGGTGAAGTAGATGCCGCACGGAGTGTGTGGATTCCAAGGGCTACTCCCAGTAGGTCCCATTGCCTACATCGTTATCCCTTACTCCTACCTCCACCATTTCTATATCTTTCTCTGCCCCTGCAGCTCAATCTCGGTTAACCTGTTTGGTTTCGTCCTGGCCTCTTTTTCTCTGCCACGACTCGAACTCCAGACCTGCAAATGCTCACTGACCAGGTGTACCTTAGCTCTGCTACTTTAGTTTAAAGTTTCTGTAAGTATTGCTAGAGTTTTATTCTTTTCTTTTTTCAGAATGGGTTCGGAAAGAGAAGATTTTAACAGTGTGAGAATAGCTTTGCTGTCTATGAAGACGATTTTGGCCTGTGTTCCGGTGTTTATGTTGCCGTTCGCTTTGAAGCCCAGTGCGGAGCTCTTTGTGGTGGGTTGGGGCTGCGTCAGCGCCTGGTTTCGTCCCCCCTTTCTCTATGTTGTGCTCAATGTGGTGATTGTCACTCTCGGAGTTAAATCTGGGGCGCTCACCACCTCTTCTACGAGTGACCAACCAGAGATTTCGGCCGATGCTCAAATGGACAATTCTACTGATCTTTACATTAACAAAGGAGTAGATGGCTCTGATGGTGACCGCTGCGCCACTCCCGAACAAGGTAGTGTTGCAGTTGAAGAGGAGGTCGCGATTTCGAAACCTGCTGAAAAATGTGGAGAAACCCAGCTGGTTTGTGGCAATTTGATTAATGAGGTGGATGCAGGGCAAATAACGTCTTCTGTCTTCAACGAGGAGAAAGAGAAAGAAGAAGAAGAGATGCTGAGCGCTGAAGAATTGTATGAAAAGTCGGAAATGTTCATAGGCAATTTCTACCGTGAGCTGAAGCTCCAACAGATCGAGTAGTGGAGTACAGTAGAAGTTGTGACCATTCAATCTCTATAGTGATAATCTAACGAGCTGCAGTCCTCCTAATAGCTTGTAGTAAAATATGATGAGTGAGATTAAAGATACAAGTCTGAAAATCCAAATGGTTCTCATGGATTGCGCGCATTCCCACCGAATGTTCCAGTGCTTGCATTTTCCTTGTAGCTACTAGTCTTGTGGAAGTTCTCGTTCCCGTTAATGGCGTCCTCTGTACAGAATAAAATATTAAACACAGTAACTGGAAGCTTTTACATAATCTTTTGTGAGATTTTTTTTTAATCTTTTATTTTTTAAAGTTTAAATATTTGTTGTGGGATTTTCATTTCAATGACTTTGTCTTTTACACAATTTTAGATGATATATTTAAATTTTTTTTAATAAAATGCTTTTCAAAACTTTTAACTACCAAACAAATATTCTGAAAGTAAGTTCTCTATTATTTTTGTTATTTTTTAAAAATAAAGTTAGTTTACAATATAATTGAAAACCTTTGCGAATGGGAAAAATGAAAGTTATAATTAAATTAATTAATATTTTTATTAAGATATTAAAAAGATATTTTGATGTACATAGAATTATTAATAACTTAGATATTTTAAATATAAATAGATAATATTATAAAGATTTATATACATAAAATATATAAAAATTAATATATTTTCATTTTATTAAGTTAATAAACAAAATTTAAAGCATTATGTTGGCAAGAGGTCACGAGGTCTAGTCTCCTCCAAATCCATGGTACTGGAGGGCATGTTTGCCAATGCCACTGGTCACATGAAATTTTTTTACCAGATCACTGCAATTTATAAGGGGACGAATACGCGACTACAATCTAATAATAATAATAAACAAAATTATTTATCAAACATAAATATATTTTTTAAAATTATGAAATATGTCATAATTCTTAGCAACAAATTATTAATAAAGGTAATCTTTAATTAATTGTATAGTATAAAAGTGCATATTTTAATTCTTTTTGTTCTAGCTCTGCATTATTTTAGTTTCATGTCTTTGGTGCATGATATTAATTCATAATTTATTATTTAGGTATACTCACGAATTGTAGATTGATCTATTATTTTTATATATTTTAGAAATAGTGTATGAATATAGCTTAAATGAGCATCAAAAGTATACAAAGATCACACCAATGGGGATTCACACCCCTGAAAATATTTCAAAACCTCGATGTCTCCAAAATATAAAAACTAGCTACAAAAAGAACACTTTCAATTAACAAAAAAAATAGCCCCATGTAACCAAGATCAGAACACACTCAAAGACAACATAACTTGATCAAAACATTGCCCCACACAAAAGATTACTATCCAACATACCTCCAAAAGTAACAACATCAAATATTCACTTGAAATGTCTTACAAAACTATACGAAGAACATTAGCAACAAAAAATGAACCCATAGATTGTCTAATATCCCAAAAACCATGTATACATCTAATTGCTAAAAAACACATTAGTCAATTTTTTTCTTAATGTCCTCATCCAAATGATCAATAAAACCTCCAATCTTCTTCCTAAGAGATTGCACTTTTAAATACAAACATTCTTGAAGCCAAAATTTGGTAAGCATCTAACAAGTATTTTAGGATATAAAAATTAACCATCATCACTATCACTATTTGAAGAGCTATTAGTTGGATGTACAATCCCCTTTTACATTGAAACATCCACAATAACATTCTTTACTTCTTCTAACACAACCATAGTGGACTGACTATCTTAAATTGCATCAACATGAACATGCTAATTTGGAATTGTTACAACAAGAACATAACTATTAGCCATGAAAACATCAAAGCCCAACTTCTATTTAACAATTACATCAATGTGGGCTTTACTACTTGGAACATCACCCTCAACACTTAGACCCATAAGGACGTCCTCCATAGGGATATGACCACCAATAGATGCATCCTCCAAAACATGAAGACTAAGAGCAACATCAATAAGTTAAAAACTCATATCTACATTGGAGCTTTTCTATGAATATAGACAATCTCAATGTCCCTCTACTTAGATCAATCGACATCATTTTGCACATCTAAATGAATACTAGATTCCTTATCCATGCCAATAGATTCCCAAATAGGAGTCCTATCTAGATAAACAAAATTATAACCATTCTTATGTTTTTACACCTGCATTGCAACATTATTCACAACAATAGATAATTTACAATACTTTTGGATAGAAATCAATAAGGAATATTTTTCTGGAAAACATTACTATGTATATTATTCTTTTTTAGGACAACTAGTATTAGTTGGATGCATATGCTTTTGTAATTCACCGTTAGGTAGCATTAATAAAAGGAGGCATACATTTCTTAAGTCATCCCAATAGGTGTAATAGTAAAGTATTTATCTGACATGCATGGGATGGTAGTAGTTACCTCCAAGAAAATTCTATATATTACATAATGACTTCTCAATTGAAAAGGTACATCTTGAAATATCCAAGATTGGAGTCTATGGTCTATTTGGAGGTTGCATCCTTGAATTGGCACTAATAAGATAATAGAAACATTTACATTTCTCTCATTTCTACAATATTTTTGTGTGTTTAGCATATTTTGTATGCAAGTTCATTACAAGTGGTGTCAAAGCTCTATCTAGGATTGTTTATGCAAGTAGTTTTACCAATTTAGGGATCTGTTTGTAATTGCTCACTATATTCTCTTACCTCATCCGAGAGGGATCTTGGTGATTAAAAAGTGGGTACAACCACAATAGAATTATTATTGTAACCTATATTTTTACCAGCTTTTTCCTTTGCAAGTAGTTTCATTTTATTTTTAGATTAGAAACCCTATGTGAAGGGTTTATAATATCCTCATTTAAGATGTAATTTTTGGCTAAAACATATTTAATATAAAGGATTTGATGTTGTGAGGAGTATATTGGCTCCAATACCTCGGCCTCAAAAAAATATTTGTATACAACTATGAGCTTCCATGTATCTACACATATAATGAAAGAACCCCTAGGATTTTTTTCATAACCTAATCATAAGTAACCTTCACCCATCTATATTATGTGATTCATTGGTAAGTTGTTATCCTTAGGAAGCTATTCACCATGTACCTCAAAGATGAAATAGTGGGATGCAAGTATAATCATTACCCTCCATTATTATCACTCTAAAATACTGGGTTGACACTAGTTATGAATGAGATAAGTATATTAGTGGGATCACATACTAAAAACACCCTATAGTTCCTTTAATTTTTATCATCACCCATATGTTGTCTCTTTTGAATGCAACCACATTATATTATTCTTAACAAACTTGGGTATTTGGAATTTATTCCATAGTTCTCAATGTTCTCTTTGCACCATAACCCACCTCTAATTTTTAGAGTATTATTCTATATCTACAATTATTATAGTTCATTATTATGATTTGTAGGGTTGGTTCTCTACAATAGACATGCAAATGTATAGGTCAAGAAAATGTACTATCTACAACTTATAAATCTACCAAGCTCAATGAAATGAAACTAATTGAATTCCCACTCACAAGAATCTATTTGAAAAATACCTAGGTTAAAAAAGGGAAAAATAAATAAAATTTTAGTACCAAAGTTTACCCTTGCAATGGATTGTCTCATTACACTTGTCTTTTTATCAATTTAGGGATATTTGTAACTATTCACTATATTATCTTACCTCACTCTATATGGATCTTGGTGATTAGAAAGTGGGTACATCCACAATCACCTTATCATTGTAATCTATATTTTTGCCAACTTTTTTCCTTCACAAGTATTTTCTTTTTCTTTCTAGATTAGAAACCCTATCCCAAGGGTTTGCAAATATCCTCAAAAGAGGTTTCATTTTTGGCTCTATCCCAAAAAAGGGTTTGATGAAGTGAGTAGTATATTGGCTCCAATACATAGGCCTCAAAGAACCTCCATATACAATTGTGATCTTCCATGCATCTACATGTATATTGAAAGATCCCCTAAGGTTTTCCATAGCCTAACCATATGTAACCTCCATCCATCTATATAATATGATGCTTTGGTAAGTGGTTAGCCTTGGGAAGTTACTCATCATTTAGGGTAAACCCATAATAGTGGTTTACAATTCTTAAGAGGAAGGAAAAATAGATTTTTGGGGAGAAATCATATTGAGGGGGTTCGCTCGAACTTGTTAGTTCAAGCAAACATCTTTTGCGGTTCGCTTGAACAACCTAGTTTGAGTGAACCCCCCATCCATGTAGGCATTTTAATTTGCAATAAAATATTATGGTTTGAGTGAATGGGGGTTCGCTCGAACCCATGTTTTAGGGTTTTTTTATTTATAAAAGGTTTTACTGTCATTTTCGATAGTTTCATTTTGCACTTTCACAGCCGTGACGAACCAAACCCTCAAATCCCACCAGGCGAACAAAAGCATATTTGAAATGCAACCAAGAAGAAGTTTGCCACCCTCCATGACCAGGGCATCACTCCAAGTCGAGGTTGGTTTCCTCTGGTTCAAGTTTTATTTTTGTTAATGCTTCCACATTTCGCATACATGTCTCCAGGTCTATCAAACAATTCACTTGCATATTGAAAACAATTCACTTGCCTTGTCAATGCTTCCATTGTATTTCACATACATGTCAAATCGTTCACTTGCCTGTGCCAAAATGGGAGCTCTGCCACTACTAAAATGTGAGCTTTGGAACAGGGTATCGACACAACTAATTGCATTTGCTTGAAATTTTCTAAACTATTTTCAACAAATCTATTGATGAGAATATTTCTTGAGGTTATCAGTCAAACAGTTCACTTGCCTTGTCAATGCATAGCAAGGAAATTTCCATGATTGAAACATACATACCATCTTCCAAAGCTTTCTTTATACTATGATGGACATCCATACCCTGTTCCAAAGCTCTCATTTAAGTCAATCTAAGCCAGCAATTGATGCCCAAAATCAACATAATTGATTACTTAGGTTTCATAGAAATGATGTTGCCTGGAATTTGTTTATAGTTATTCCACAAGCTAGAGAAATATAATTCCTTATAGCACTTAAAAATATGATGCACAAAATGGATTTGTTGAAAAGGGGTTAGAAAATTTCAAGAAATTTCAATTGGATAGTGTAAAGCCACACACAACATCCTCTCTGCCTATGCTAAAATGGGAGCTCCTATTCTATTAAACTCAAATTCAGGTTTTAATAAACTCACCAATTTTAGAATACTATTATGAATATAAATTTCCCCAAGCTCCCTTTAGGTTATTTTATTTTTTGCTAAGTACCGGCCACACCCTCCTATTGAAAGAAACATTGGGTTCCTTTCGCAAGGCTTTATCTAAATGTTGCCACTTGTCAGCTAGACACTCCTTGCAAGGATCTTTTCCTTTGCTTTTCAAGCTCCCCTCGTCGTGCTTCCATGTGTCTACAGTTTGCACTCTTTAATGTTCCTTCTCATCGCTTCCCTATCGGGCCCCGATCGCATGCCATGTAGCATTGGTCCGCACCCGTTCCTTGGAAGCCCCACCTACAATGCAATATTTTCGGGAGACCTCCATGTGTCTTCACTACACAAGTTTTCATTGCATGGAAGGGAGAATGAACCTCGGGCCTCGACCACTTACCACGTAAATCTTCTAAAGGATTCTTTGCGTAGGGGAATGAAGCAAGCAACAACCTCACAACAGTTTCCACGTATTATAACTGTTGTCATAAGTGGATAGCACATGTCAACACTCTGGTTTGCTGGGACCACTGCCATAATATATAGGGGATGCATCTGGCACTAGGGTGACCTCGCTCATGGATCGAATATTTTTCGTTGCAACTGTCAGGAAAAATCATTACTATATACATCTTTGCTCATGATCAAGGGATCTTTTATGTTACTAGCTCGCCAGGCTAGGGATTTTATTATAAATATTGCTTCTTCTTTCGAAGAAGGAGCTCGGATTTTGATAGAGAAATTGGTGGAAGAACCAGGCCTTTCACTGCATTTTAGATTATTGCAAAATAACTTATAGACTATGCCATTGTTTGGCCTTTCTATTTTCTTAGGATATTTGATAAGTTTACTGTGCAATTATGGTACTAAATGTTTCATTCACAAAACTTCTATAAATTTAAAGCAAGTTTGTTGGTTTAGATCATGTAGATTTGACTCCTCTCTTCAGTGAATGTGCATGAATATTATTTTATGTCATTGGGTGAATCATTCAGGCTTTTATCTTTAATCTTTGTCATTCTAAAACCTAGCAGATTGTTAAACGGGCTCTTAAATTGCATCCAAAAGATAGATTTATCGTGCCTTACATCTAAATCTTTGCTCATCACCTTAGTTAGATATTTTATTTCTTATAGATCTGCTTCCTTTTCCCATTCAAAACCCCAGTTATAGAAGAAGTCGACTTCTTTAAAAATTTGGAGGTCACTCAGTTTAGCGCAATAGGTCCCCACTTTAACCGAGTTTCCCATAAAGGTTGTTACCCTGTCAAATTTTGGCATCAACAATTTCTTTTTTCTAGCACGCTTGGTGGGACTGCTTAAATATACCCAAATCATAAAGGTGTATAAGCCATCGACCTATTGCTAGGTCATAAACAAAAAATAACCTTGGCTTGTTAGTACCTTCGCTAGCGACAACACGGGCCCGAACTCACCCAGTAAACTTTTTGACCCCTCCACTAGCCATGTTGCAGATCACAAACTGAAATTATGTGGCTTGGGATGTTGGGAGTCCCCTTGTAGCTCTAGTAGCACCCACCATTAGGGCCCCTATCTCAGTCTCTACTCTCAAAGCTATTGCTAAGTTTATCGAAGATGGCTCAAGAACAGTATTTGAACATCTGCAAGATGTGGCGAACGTGTGTTTGGTACACAAAGTTACAGATCAAAACATAGCGTTGAGGTTGCTTGCAACTTCTTTCAGAGGAAAAACATTAGATTGGTATTGCACTCTACCAGCTAACACTATTGACACTTGGGATTAGCTCGAGGATCCTTTTTATCAAAGATTCTCAAATGATAGAGACAGGTCTTTGCTATATCATTAGCTAGCAACAATAAAGCGAACCCCATTTGAAGACATGACAATTCAACGCCTGATTTTATTTTTTCAGAATGGGTTTGGAAAGAGAAGATTTTAATAGTGTAAAAGTAGCTTTGTTGTATATGAAGGTGATTTTGGCCTATGTTCTGGTGTTTATGCTATCGTTCGCCTTGAAGCAAAGTGTGAAGCTCTTTGTGGTGGGTTGGGGCTATGTCAATGCCTGGTTTCGACCTCTGTTTCTCTATGTTGTGCTCAATGTAGTGATTGTCATTCTTAGAGTTAAATCTGGGGTGCTCACTTCCTCTTCTACGAGTGATCAAGCAGAGGTTTTGGACATTGCTCAAATGGACAATACTACTGATCTTTACATTAGCAAAGTAGTGGCTGGCTCTGATAGTGGTTATTTCTCCACTCCTGAAGAAGATAGTGTTGTTGTTGAAGAGGAGGTCACGGTTTCGAAACCTGATGAAAAATGTGGAGAAACACAGATGGTTTGTGGCAATTTGGATGCAGGGAAAATAACGTCTTTTGTCTGCAACAAGGAGAAAGAGAAAGAAGAAGAAGAGATGCTGAGCGTTGAATAATTGTATGAAAAGTTGAAAATGTTCATAGGCAACTTCTACCGTGAGCTTAAGCTCCAACAAATTGAGTAGTGGAGCACAATATAAGTTGTGACCATTCAATCTCTATAGTGATAATCTAACTAGCTGCAGCCCTGCTAATAGCTTGTAGTAAAATATGATGAGTGAGATTAAAAATACAAGTCTGAAAATCCAAATGGCTCTCATGGATTGCACACATCCTCACCGAATGTTCCAGTGCTTGCATTTTCCTTGTAGCTACTAGTCTTGTTGAAGTTCTCATTCCCGTTAATGGATTCCTCTGTATAGAATAAAATATTAAACACGTTAACTGGAGATAAGTAGGAGGTTTCTTCCACAGCGTGTCAAATTATGATATTGCTATCAGGATTCAACCGTGTAGTTTTTGAGTCAAACTCATTGACCCATGATTCATGAGTAGTGGTTCACAAGAACCCATCTCTCATGATAATGAATGGTCCACTTAGCACTCATTGCATCTAGGTGATGCTCATAGAGGTGAAGCATTGGTCCGTCTCAGGAGGTCACCCATTCCAGTACTGCTCCAGCTCAAGTGTGCTTAACCACAGAGTTTCCCCCAAAGTTAAGCCCACTTAGCTTGGTACCCCATTTGCAAAACCTTCAGCAAGTGTTATGCCTTATGAACCATTCATTATAGAGCCCCTTTAGCTCATCAATTGATAAGTAGGAGGTTTCTTCCACAACGTGTCAAATAATGATATTGCTATTAGGATTCAACCATGTAGTTTTCAAGTCAAACTCATTGACCCATGATTCATGAGTAGTGGTTCACAAGAACCCATCTCTCATGATAATGAATGGTCCACTTAGCACTCATTGCATCTAGGTGATGCTCACAAAGGTGAAGCATTGGTCCATCCTGGGAGGTCACCCATCACAGTACTACTCCAGCTCAAGCGCGCTTAACCACGGAGTTTCCCCCAAAGTTAAGCCCAGTTAGCTTGCTACCCCATTTGCAAAACCTTCAACAAGTGTTATGCCTTATGAACCATTCATTATAGAGCCCCTTTAGCTCATCAATTGATAAGTAGGAGGTTTCTTCCACAGTGTGTCAAATTATGATATTGCTATCAAGATTCAATCGTGTAGTTTTCGAGTCAAACTCATTGACCCATGATTCATGAGTAGTGGTTTACAAGAACCCATCTCTCATGATAATGAATGGTCCACTTAGCACTCATTGCATCTAGGTGATACTCATAGAGGTGAAGCATTGGTCCATCCCGGGAGGTCACCCATCCCAGTACTGCTCCAGCTCAAGCGCGCTTAACCACAGAGTTTCCCCCAAAGTTAAGCCCACTTAGCTTGCTACCCCATTTGCAAAACCTTCAGCAAGTGTTATGCCTTATGAACCATTCATTATAGAGCCCCTTTAGCTCATCAATTGATAAGTAGGAGGTCTCTTCCATAGCGTGTCAAATTATGATATTGCTATTAGGATTCAACCGTGTAGTTTTCGAGTCAAACTCATTGACCCATGATTCATGAGTAGTGGTTCACAAGAACCTGTCTCTCATGATAATGAATGGTCTACTTATCACTCATTGCATCTAGGTGATGCTCATAGAGGTGAAGTATTGGTCTATCCCGGGAGGTCACCCATCCCAGTACTGCTCCAGCTCAAGCGCGCTTAACCATAGAGTTTCCCCCAAGGTTAAGCCCACTTAGCTTGCTACCCCATTTGCAAAACCTTCAGCAAGTGTTATGCCTTATGAACCATTCATTATAGAGCACCTTTAGCTCATCAATTGATAAGTAGGAGGTTTCTTCCACAGCGTGTCAAATTATGATATTGCTATCAGGATTCAACCGTGTAGTTTTCGAGTCAAACTCATTGACCCATGATTCATGAGTAGTGGTTCACAACAACCCATCTCTTATGATAATGAATGGTCCACTTAGCACTCATTGCATCTAGGTGATGCTCACAGAGGTGAAGCATTGGTCCGTCTCGGAGGTCACCCATCCCAGTACTGTTCCAGCTCAAGCGCGCTTAACCACAAAGTTTACCCCAAGGTTAAGCCCACTTAGCTTGCTACCCCATTTGCAAAACCTTCAGCAAGTGTTATGCCTTATGAACATTCATTATAGAGCCCTTTAGCTCATCAATTGATAAGTAGGAGGTTTCTTCCACATTGTAAATTGATATTGCTATCAAGATTCAACCGTGTAGTTTGAGTCAAACTCATTGACCCATGATTCATGAGTAGTGGTTCACAAGAACCCATCTCTCATGATAATGAATGGTCCATTTAGCACTCAGTGACCTCTCAAGATGGACCAATGCTTCACCTCGGCATCACCTAGATGCAATGAGTGATAAGTGGACCATTCATTATCATGAGATGGGTTCTTGAACCACTACATGAATCATGGGTCAATGAGTTTGACTCAAAAACTACACGGTTGAATCCTGATAGCAATATCATAATTTGACACGCTGTGAAGAAACCTCTTATCAATTGATGAGCTAAAGGGGCTCTATAATGAATGGTTCATAAGGCATAACACTTGTTGAAGGTTTTGCAAATGGGGTAGCAAGCTAAGTGGGCTTAACCTTGGGGGAAACTCCGTGGTTAAGCGGCTTGAGCAGTACTGGGATGGGTGACCTCCCGGATGGACCAATGCTTCACCTTTGTGAGCATCACCTAGATGCAATGAGTGCTAAGTGGACCATTCATTATCATGAGAGATGGGTTCTTGTGAACCACTACTCATGAATCATGGGTCAATGAGTTTGACTCAAAAACTACATGGTTGAATCCTGATAGCAATATCATAACGTTAACTGGAGGCTTTTACAAAATCTTTTGAGATTTTTATTTTTATTTTTTAAAGTTTAATTTTTTGTTGTGGGATTTTCATTTCTGTGAATGACTGTCTTTTTTTATGGTAGATTATTGAGTAGTCACAAATGTTGATTAGGAAAATGGACTTTAAATTTTATATTCTACAATTCTAGATGATATATGTTTACAATTTTGGATGATAAAAATGGACTTTAAAATTTAAAGATTATTGATTTTAGTTAATAAAATTCACTTAAAATATAAATTAAAAAAAAAATTAAATAATAAATTTAATTTAAATGTTTATAAATTTTTTTAACCACTAAACAAATATTGGGAAGTTGGTTTTCTATTAATTTCTTTTTAACTAAAGTGTATATCTTAATGCTTTTTGTTCTAGTTTTACATTATTTTAGGTTGGTGTCTTTGGTGCATGATATTAATTCATAATTTATTATTTAACTTGATTCATATAATGTAGACTTGATCTATTATTTTCATATATTTTAGAAATCGTGTGTGAATATAGCTTAGATGAGCACCAAAACTATACAAAGATCATACCAATAGCGATTCACATCCAAAAAAATATCGAAACCTCAATGCCACCTTCAAAATATAAAAACTAGCTAGAAAGAGAACACCTTCAACTAACAAAAAAAAACTCCATGCAACCAAGATCAAAACACACTCAAAGACAACATAACTCGATCAAAAAATTACCCCACACAAAAGATTACTATCCAACATAGCTCCAAAAGAAGCAAAATCAAGTATTCTCTTGAAATGTCTCACAAAACTAAGAAGAGTCATAGAAACAAAACTATACAAAGAACATTTAGCAACAAAAAAGAACCCATAGAGCGTCTAATATCCCAAAAACCATGTATACATATTGTATGCACATAAAAATAGTTTGGAGCAAAATTAATTAAATATTAGTTATTTATTTAATTAATCTTAATTCCTCTGCTTGTATAAATAAATTGATAAATTTATTTGTATAGTTCACCTCTTTATTCTTCTACTAAAAAATAATCTTTCCTCTTCGATTAATTAAATACACGAATTTAAATAATTTGTTATTTGATTATTCTCCTTCCTCATTAAATTTGAATTTTTAATTCAAATTTGTCACATTTCTCCACAATGAAATTTGATTTTGGAGGCCAATTTGAATTAAAAATTCAAATTTAAATGAAAGGGGGAAAACTAACTAAATGATAAATTATTTAATTTGTGCATTTAATTAATTTGAGAGGGAAATGATTTTGGATAAGAAGAATATTTAGAAATGAACTATATAAATAAATTTTGCAATTTATTTATAAGTATAGGATTTAAGCTTTTATTAATTAAATGACAAGTATTTAATTAATTTGTGCTTAGACCATTTTTATGTGCATACATTTTTCCCCTCTTCGAAGTGATGTGCGTAGACGCATTGCTTCAAAAATTAAATTTTTTTCGACTGTGATGGTAAAAATTTCGACATGCCATAGACGCTGAATTTTCAGTGATGATGAATGGATGCCCCCTCGGGAGATAAATCAAAAATTTTTGAGTTTTTGAATTTTTAATGATTTTTGAAAATTTTGAACAATTTTGATGATTTATTGATATGCTGATGATCTTCATATTTGATGAGGATGACCTAATTTATCTCTCAATAATGATTAGAATTCAACCACATTGTTGATTAGTTGATTAAAAAGACCCATTTGAAAAATTAGATAAATGCCACCATAATTACCCCTTAATTAGCCCTTAAAAGGTCAAAATGGGTAAAAGAAAGCTCATTTGTAACCTTTCATTTTGAAAACTTGAGAGAGAGAAGAGCCAAGAAGGATAGGATTATGCACCACTCATAGATTCGAGCAAGTTCATTGCCACTAGTGTCTAGCCGCATATGGACCTCCGATACATACCCCAAGAACCACTTTTTCAAATTTCAAATTCAAATTTTCTCGCCTTTTTAGCATTTTAAAATTCATTTTTTTAACACGGTTTAGCACATCTAGAACTTGATACAATGCATAGAGTCATTTTATTAGCGCATAGGGTTAGGTATAGGTCCAAAAGTGGTTTAGCGCATCAAGTCTCTACTTTAGCACATTAAGATGCTGAAGTAGCGCATATGGGTTATAGCACATAGATAAAATAATGTAGGTCAACTAATGCATCCGGGAAATGGTGCATTAGGACCCTGTTCCGGCACATCTGGTCTGTTTTCCAACGCATCCAAGAAATGGTGCATCAAGACCCTGTTTTGGAGCATCCAGTAAATTTTTTAGTGCATCTGGTAGATTAGTGCATAGAAACTTTGTTTTAGAGCATTGAGCCAAAATTGATGATTTTGAAAAATTCCTCCTCGATTTTGATGGTTGATGATCATGTCAGCTGATGATAGGATGATGTTGAATGATAGGTTGATGATCACGTCAACTGATGATAGGATGATGTTGAATGATAGGTTGATGATCATCCTCATGATAGGCGAGGAACAATGATAGGATAGATAAAATTTGATAGATAGATTGATTGATTGATTGATTTCACCTCATGATAAATGAGAGTCAGAGATAGGTTGACTGATGTTGATTGATCTCATGAGAAATGAGAGTCGAATGATAGGATAGGTGCTCCTTGATATTTGATCAAAATCTCACATGAGCTGATTTGATTAAATGATATGCTGATTTGATTGATGTTTTGACTTGATGCTTTAATTTGATTCCAAGAGGGTGGCTTAGGGAACTTACAGGTTCGATAGCTCTTTCTGTAGACATGGGACATGATCCCACAACTTACCCCAGCAGATTTGGCCATTATTGACCAGTTCAGACTAACTTCCTTGATTGATATGCCCCAGTACCAGATTAACTGATGTTGCTGATGGAACTTGTAGAGTGGTGGCACAATGAACACAACACCTTCCATTTGGTGATTTGAGAGATTACAGTTATCCCTGAGGATTTTTACTGTATTTTGAGGATACAAGTCATGGGGGACTTAGTGGTATATGATCATGAGGAGCGGGGAGGGATTGATTCCATTCAAAAACTTTTCCAGGATGACCAGTTCATTGGTTATGAGATATATTGGCGAAAGTTGATTGCCACTCATCGGCCCTTGCCATGTGTGCTAGCAAACTTCATTGGGGGATTTCTCTGCCCCGACCATAGGTCGAAGGGTTTTTCAGTTGGTTGGGGTCAGGTTTTGGAGAGCATGATTTCCCACAGTACTAGGTATGGTTGGGGTTCGTGCATGCTTGCACACCTGTAACATGATTTGCACAAGGTAGTATATCTTCAGGTGAGAAATCTTGCGATAGGATGTACATAATTGTAGCTCTGGGCCTGGGATCATATAGCTATTAAATGAATAGTAGGAGGTAGGGCTCGACCAATAGGGAGACCATATGTTTTGGTTACATAGGACCACTTGTCCAGCATAAGCTGGGAAAGTTGGAGTATTGGAGGAGGGTCCTTGATGACCTAGATACAATTATATGGCGGCCATATCTTGATTGCGAGATATGGCCAAAGGATGTTACTGAGATGCCATATGTATTTTGCAGCAGATATCTAATTGGTAGGACACCATACATCCTTGATAGATTCCTTTTTGTTAGAGTGTACAGGTAGTATGGCCAGATTCAGGGTATGCCATAGGGGGTGGCACATTATACTCGATGTAGATAGGACATTGCAGAGTGGGGGCCCTCCCTAGACTATGATTCGGCACATGTAGAGTACTATGACCTATAGCCGATTTTGTGGTAGCATCCCAGAGAGGTCATCGATGCCCAAATGATAGTTGATTATGTGGAGCATTTTCACACACATCCATTTCCACAAATATCTAGTCTAGATGAGTCTGCGCCTATTTTGGAGGTTGGGAGGAGGGTCAGATAAGTGGTGTAGAGGAGAGGGGATGGAGGTGAGGAGGAGGAGGTGGGATATGATAGGGGGATGATGGAGGAGACAAAGGGGGGGATGGTGATGTCAGACGGAGAGATGCTCCTGACTTTGGGCTCGTATTGAGGAGGAGTAGATCAACTCCTGCTGGACAATGAACAGTGATAATAAGGATGGCCTCTTAGAGGCAACATATGTAGATAGCTAGGTTGAAGGATCAGGTGAAGACTCTACAAGGGCAGATACAAACACTACAAGCATAGTTAGCCCAAGCATAGGCCTAGTTACAAGCACAAGTACTAACACAACTATAGACACAGGGTCAGATGGTACAACTGTAGATGCAGGTAGCCACCCTTACCGCCAAGAGAGATGCCACCTAGAGATAGGGAAAGCAAGCAGTGGCAGTGGCACACATGATCCAGATAGCTATCAAGGGTTTTGGGATAGGGGACCTAGTTCGGGAGCTGAGAGAGTCCACCAAGGAGGTGGAGTACTACAAGGACAAGTAACATGAGGCTGTGCCAACAGAGCAGAGGGTGAGTTATGCTCGATCTAGATCTAGTCACTCTCAGTCCCATACCACCAGTAGAGGTGTAACACAGCCACTTCCGAGGGGCCCACTAGGTAGAGGTCCACTAGGTAGAGGTCCACTAGGAGGAGGACAATCAGGGGCAGGACCATCAGGGGCAAGCAGTGTTGGGGAGAGGCTAGTGACTTCTGGGGGTAGTACCAAAGGATCCTGTGGTCACATCTGATGTATTTATATGACATTTGCCACATTTTTGATGTTGTATCTCTTTTCATTTTGTATCATTATACACTTGAAACTTCATTTTGAGTTTATATATGATATGCAATGGCGATTGATGATCTCTGTGTGTTGATGCTTTTATTATGGATGGATGTAATTAATTTATGTTCTATGTGATTATGTCATGTTCTATATGATTATGTTATGTTCAATGTATGGATATCTTTAATGAGATGGATGTTATGCTTTTATGTGAGATGGATGTGATTTATGTGTTTATGAATGATGTATTTATGATGATGAATGCGATGATATGCATTGTATTTTTGTAATTTTTCCCATGTACATATCGATGTATGGATGGATGAATGCATAAATGGTTTATTATGGAATGCAAATGTATGATTTTATGCATGGATATGGATGATTCAATGTATGGTTATGAATTCCAAATGGATGAATAGCTTTTGATTATGTGTGGATGTATGGATTTATGTATGGATGGACGATGAATGCAAATGTATGTATGATTTTACATTATGGCCCAATGTATGATTATGGATTATGCGGCGAATAAATGTTAATGGAATGCCATGCACTTTTTTGTATTTTTTGTAATTTCTATGCACATGGATGACCTAAATGTATGAATGCAAATGGATTATGATGATGATGCAATGTTATTATGACTGCTATGACGAATGCATATATTTATGGAAAAATGTTTTATTTTTGTGAGGATTTTGTGATGCAAATATTATGATGAATGAATGGATGAATGATGCATAGTATGATAATGATAGATGTATGGATGGATACATGATAATTATTTTTATTGATATGATATGAAAATGCTAATGCAGGCGAATAATTTTTTTGTTATGTCAAGTGTACTCAACTTTATAGCGAGAGATAACATCATGTTGATTGTTAGCAGCCTTGGAAAAATCTACAATGCAAATGCAAAACTAAAATGAATGCAATCCTATCTATGCAATGTTGCCATCTAATTCATTGCGCTTATTATCATCATTGAGTGTTTTATTATGTTGAAAGTTGGTACAAACATTGATGGTATAATTAGACCATGATGACTTGAGTACAACTTCCATACAACTTTCATTGAGATTTGATAATGCAAGATAACACAAGCATCTAGGTATAATTAGACCAAGATGTCTTGAGTATCACTTTATAAACAGACAAGAGTTAATCATCTTCCTGTGCAAATTCAAAATGTCATCAATGATATTTTGTAGAGCATGTCGTGTGACAGTTTGGACAGTAGTAATGATTGACTCACATACATCAGTCAAAGAAAAATATCACTCTTGATCATAGCCCCTCTATTTTGTGACATCATCGAGGTACTCTCGAGAAATGATAACAACAATCAAGATGCATCAACTAAACATTTTTGCTAAAGTAATTCAACCATGATTCAGAAGATGATCCTTCAACGAGAGTTGATTTGATTTGGCTTGATGTTCGATTTGATTTGCATGATTACTTGATTGGATTGATCAGTTAATGTTCGATGTTCAATTTTTTGATGGTTTTTGTGATTGTTGTTTTGCCAAGGTTGCTTTGCTAGTTGCTTTCCTGTTGATTTAAGCTCAATGGTGATTTTCCCCCAGTGAGATCAAAATTTTTCCCCTAGTGAGAACAAACCAAATTTTATTATGGATATGTGCAATGATAATCAAGCCAAGGTGGGACACGACCACAATAACCAAATATGGACGTGAAGCTTGTTGGAAGATATGTGTGAATGTGTAGTAATGGTGAAAGCGAATGGTCAACACATGTTCGAATAGATGGAGAAGTCGACTTATCATAAATAAGGTCTATTTACTAGGGTTTCACCATTTGTTTTTATTGCACTTTTCAGATTTTATGATTTTTTTGTTGTTACCAAGATGCCTGTTTACCAGGTTTTCATCAAGGCAACTATTTTTTGCTTTTTCACTTTTTTTTTGTATTTTCTTTTTTTCTAATTTTTTTAATTTTTTGATCTTTTTGATTTTTATGTTGCCACCAAGACGCCTGTTTGCTAGGTTTTCATCAGGACGACCATTTTTTTAGGACTTTTTCTGCTTTTTAGGATTTTTTCCAAGGCTTTTTCTGCTTTTTAGGATTTTTTCAGGACTTTTTTTGGTTTTTAGGATTTTTTTAAGGACTTTTTCTGGTTTTTAGGATTTTTGCATGACTTTTTCTGCTTTTTAGGATTTTTTCAAGACTCTTAAACATGCACTGAATGTATTATGTGTAGAACTTCTTCAGATGAAGGTTGTTAATAGGTTCTTCAAAAATATCCCCCTTTGGTGTAGACAGTTGATATGCTCCCGATCCAAAGACCGATACAATAACAAAAGAACCTAACCAATTGGGCTCAAATTTTCCTTTCTTTTCTTGATCTTGTTAATTTCAAGGATTTTCTTTCAATACTAGATCACCTACTTGAAATGTCCTAGGTTTGACCTTGTGATTGTAGCTCTTGGAAATCCTTTGTTGATATGCTTTTAGGTGATCCACTACCAATTGATGATGTTCATCCAACAATTCCAGCTCTTGCAATCTAGACACACGGTAATCTTCATCTAAAATACGACCTTTCAAGGACACCCAGAGTGATGGTATCTCAACCTCGATGGGCAATACTACTTCAAATCCATAAACAAGTGCATATGGTGTGGCTCTCGTGGGGGTTCAGATGCTTGTAGGATAGGACACAAAGTAGGGTTCAGCTGGATATGCTATCCAGCATTGTTAACATTTTTCTTTAGGATTTTTCAAGATGGTTTTGTTTGAGGCCTCTTCTTGGCCATTCCCTCGAGGGTAATATGGTGTATAAAACTGATGATGGATATGAAACATTTCACAGAGTTCCTACACGTCCTAATTCTTAAAAGGTCTTCCATTGTCAGTGATAATGGATTGAGGTATACCATATCTACAGATGATGTAGTTCAGGATGAATGATGAGATCTATTTCCTTGTGATGGTGATTAAAGGAATGACTTCAACCCACTTCGTAAATTACTCTATGGATGTTATGATGAACTTGTGTCCATTAGACGAAGATGGGTGAATTTTTCCTATAAGATCCAACCCCCACTGACAAAATGGCCATGTTGATACAAATGGCTACAAATCGTGTGCTGGTGCATGCATAAGATTACCGTGGATCTAGCATTTCCTACATGTCTTGACAAATTGGAAGGCCTCTCTCTCCATAGTCGGCCAGTAATATCCAAAACGAAGGAGTTTCTTAGCGAGGGTTAGACCACTTGAATGAGTGCCACAAATACCTTCATGGACCTCTCATGAAGCCATTTCAGACTCATCGCTTTCTAGACATCATAAGAGAGTTCCATCAAGACCTCGATGGTAAAGTACATGTGCTATAAGGGTATGATGGGCAGATTGGTTGATAAAGTTTCATTTTTGGTTTCGGGAGAGATCTGGAGGTAGGTTATTATCTTTTAAGTAAGTGTATATCTTCTTGTCTAGATGGAGGTATCGAAATCATCCAGGTGTCATATGAGTTAGGATTCAGGGTCATCATAAGCATGGGTAAACAGTTTCTCCATCATGAACTCATAACAACTTTTCTTTTCTAGAATCTGCAACAAAGAAGCAATGGTAGCCATCACATCAACAACCTTATTGTCAATCCTTGGAATTTGTGCAAAATTTATGTCAACAAAGTATTTCTTGAAGTCATCATTCATCCTCTTATAGGGAATCTATTTTTCATCCTTGGTTTGATAATCATCGTTGACCTGATTAATGACTAGTTGAGAATCCCCGTAGCCTTGCAACTCTGTAATTTTCCATTCCACAACTATCTTGATTCTTATGATAAGTGCTTCATATTTTGTTGTGCTTTTGGTACAAGGAAACATCAAGCGATATGATCTCAGAATAGCATGCCCTAGGGAGTGATGAATATGATTTCTACTCCTGATCCATGCTAAGTATAGGAACCATCAAAATACAACACCCACTACTTTGTTGTTACTGTCAGGAAATCTACATCTGGAAATTCAACATGTAGTGGATGATCATCATTAATCAGCGCTTCAACTAGTTGGTCAATGATGGCTTTCCCTTTGATTTATTTTCCGTCGACATATTGGATGTCAAATTCACTGAGTACCATTACCCACTTGGCCAATCTTCCTGTCAAATTTGATTTGCTAAGGAGGCATTTTAGCAGATCTATCTTGGCTATGAGTTTGATTGTATGAGTGAACATATAGTGTTGCAATTGTTGAGTAGAAAACACTACATCTAGAGAAGCTTTCTCGATGGATGTATAGTTGATTTCGTAATAATTTAGAGTTCTACTATTGTAATAGATTGCTCTCTCCTTTCCTATTGAATCTTCCTATGCCAACAAGGTTCCCAATGATTGGTCAGTTGTGGCGATGTACAATAGAAGAGGCTTTCCTTATGTTGGAGGTGCTAGAACAACTGGACTCATTAGGTATTGTTTTAGTTGATTGAAATTCGCTCACATTTATCGTCTCATCGAAAGGAAACATTCTTGTGCAACAAATGAGTAAAAGGATGGGTCTTATCAACCAGTTGTGATATTAATCTTCTGCTTGACTGTAATCTTCCCTGAAGGGACCTTAGTTGATTGATGTTTTTCAGAGGTGGCATCTCCATTATAGATTTCACTTTTGAAGAATCTACCTCAATACCCTTTTTCGACACTATATACCCTAGTAGATTTGGTGACGTTACCCCAAATACACATTTCTTTGGATTGAGGCAAACATTGAACTTCTCTAATTTGGTGAATAGTTCAAGTCCAATATCTCTAGATGTCCTTCTCTGGTGTAAGAGTTTTCCAATGAGTCATCCACATAGTCTTCCATGAAGGTATGCATCATGTCGTGGAAGATGGTTGTCATATCTCTTTGGTATGTGGCCCCTACATTCTTCAAACCGAAGGGCATGACGTTCCAACAAAAGGTTCCCCATGGGCAAGTGAAAGATGTCTTGTCCTAGCCTTCAAGTGCTATCTTGATTTGGTTATAGCCAGAAAAATCATCCATTAGTGACAACATGCCATGACCTGCTGTCAAGTCCATAATGATATCACTGTTTGGCAATGGGAAATCATCTTTTGGGCAAGCCTTGTTAAGGTCCCCGAAGTCGGTAAAAATCCATATGCTGCCATCAGGCTTTGAAACATGCACAATTTTAGATATGATCCATTCAGCATAATCAATGGGTCTAATGAATCTGACATCCAATAAATTCTTTTGTTTTGCCTTCACCAATATGGCAATGTGAGGATGCATTTTTCTCAACCTTTTCTTGACTAGTTTGATTCTTGAAGGAAGGGATAAATGGTGCATGATGAGGTCTATATCTATCCTTGGCATGTTTTCATATGACCAGACAAAGTTGACTTGTCGCTCTTCAAAGAATTTGAAAAAGTTAGCCTTTTCTAGTTCTATCAATGATTCTGCTAGATGGAGATTTTTTACTGGTTTTGCATTACCGACATTGATGGACTATGATGGCTCAATCAGGACTTTGGATATTTCCTAGAAGTTCTCTAGGAGAGTGTCAAATTTCCCATCCTTCGATGCTTCAGAGAGGTTTTCACCGTCGGCTGCGCTCTTTATTTTTACTCTTTCTTGATCTGATACCGACATGTAATGGTTTTCACCATCATATCTTTCTTTTGTTTCATTTATTTTGCAGTTGGGAAATTTGGCACTCCCCTATCGGGAAGCTTCATTATGATGTTCAATGGTGGAAACTATTTTAGGATTACTAGCATAGAGGAAGTTGACGATGACCTGATTGTTTGAAAAGGTGGGGATATTGATAGGTTCGGTTTGGTCCCAATCTATGAGTTTAGAATGTAGTAAAGGTAGGGGGTCATCGAATGGGTTCAGATCAGATGTCGTAAGAGTCCTAATGGAAAAATTGTCATCAAATAATACTATGGCAAGGTCAAGGTCTATGATGTTACTCTCTTTCGAGTGATCTGTCTCGCTAGGAGTTTGATCATCTTCACTTGAACCATCGATATTTTGCGATCCTAATTCAAGTGGTCTTAACCCTGAACCTTGTCCCTCCTCAAGTGTGGGAGTATATTTGTGTATCACATCAATATCATTATCATGAAAAGACTCTTCTGATAGAAAATCCCACTCATATTCATTGGAATCATTTTCATAGTGATCACTTGCTTGGAGTTGTAGGATCTGTTCAACAACCTTTTGCTTTAGGTCCTCCTTTGTTTCTTCATCCTTTTGATGCTCTTTATATCCCAACCCTATCTTGTCTTTTGGATTGGTTATAATGGGTTGGATAGGTTCTATGATATCCTCTTTCCTTTTTCCAATAGGTCCTTGTCCGTCATATCCCATCTTTTCCAAGATTAAGAATCCTTTTCTATACTAAGTGGTTTAGATAGTAGCCATTGCTGCTTGAGATTTGGTTTCATCCTTGTAGAGCCAATTCAAAATATCTGTCATCAAATTCCTCTGCTTGGGTGCTTTCCTTTATGAATCACCCACCAAAAAGTGTGACTTGTTGTGAGGATGGTTGGGACGAGGTTGATGGTTGACCATAGGGTTTTGGTGACATTAACTGTGAGAGGCAGAGGGATCGTTCAATGTAATATTTATCCACACCTTTGTCTTTGACTTTAACTTTCTTTTCAAATTGTTTGGCCAGAGTATTAAGCTGGGCTTCAAAGTTGGTAGATGTAGAGGGGCTAGGTTCTTCAATTTTCTTGAAATGTTTGGACGATGAACTTGATTGGCTTCCTTCATTAGATGAGAAGGATAACAACTTAGATAATGGATTAGATTGACTTGAATTGGTTGGGATATCAGAGGTGGAATCGGGAGCTTCACGTTTATGAGACACAAATACATCCTAGATGACCTTAAGGGTATTGTGATGTTGGGGACTATTTGAATCAACAAGAATGGTGATTTCTTGTCCATTGCAAGGGAATTTTAGGCACTGATGGTATGTTGAAGGTATCACCTGCATTTCATGGATCCAAGGATGACCCAAGAGTATATTATATGTCAAATCCTTATCCAAAACTTGAAAAACCACATCTTTCTAAATTGGCCCTACCTGAATTGGTAATACAATCAATCCTTTTGAAGCTCTTTCTTCATCAACATATGCTTTGATGGTGATCTTCTTCCTTGCATCTATTGCATTTTAAGAGAACCCTAGTTCATGAACAATCTTTAAAGTGCATTATTAAAGACCGACTCCTCCATCTATAAGGACGCGCTTGACACGACTTTTATGGATTAGAGCCTTGATATGAAGGGCTGCATTATGAGGAAAGGTGAGAGATACGTCATCATTTTTCAAAAAGGATAAGCAATGAGGTGCAACTAGATGTCCCACCATGGCTTGGAAAGAGCAGACTTCCAAATTATTTGACAATATTGTATCGACTAGGGCTTTTTCCAAGATCTCCTTTTGAGTGGGAGAGATTTTAAGGAGCTCTAATATTGATATTTGTGAGGGTATTTTCTGGAGCTGATCGACAATGTTATATTGATGAGATGTAGTAGCGGGTGCTTTGGATGCATTTCCTTTCAAAACATATTTGGTTTGAGCCCTTGTGGTCACATTTATGGGCACACTGTCTTGTTTTCCGTTGATTTTGATGACATTAATTTGATTATCCGTTACAACCATGTCTTGTTGGATATTGGGAATTGGATTAGAGAGGATGTTGGTTTCATTGATTGGATTGTTGGTTGCAATAGGATATGTTGTGTTATTGATCTCAATGTCATTTGTGCGATCTTGAATACCCCATGATCAATGTTTGTTTGAGGCTCTTCTTGTTGGATGTGGTGGTTGTGTTGTTGATATGTGGTTTTCATTGATGTCAACACTATTAGCATTGGTTTATTGAAGGTTGTATATGTCGAGGATATTGAGAAAATTAAAATAAATATGTTGGAGGTTGTTTGTGAAGTTGTGAAGTTTAATGTGGTGGAAATTTCAGTACATTGGTATTCATAACTTGTGCATTAAAGGGTTTTTTGCTGAGCCTATCTAGTTTATCCTCTGGAAGTTTCAGAGGTATGCATCAAGATTGGAGAAAGTTGTGAGTTTTTGTGTTCCTACAGTCATTCTATTATTGTAGCTGGTGTTTTTGGAAGAAGAGAGTGTAATTATGGAAATTTGAATTGTTACGTATGCTCCTGCCATGTTTGTTGATGTTTCTAGATTGTTCTCTATCCTTGTTGCACGTCCGCGTTGATCGGTGTGCTCATGATCATAGATTTTTCCTTGTGTGTTCAGGTTTTTCATGTTCTTGGCCAACATGGTGGTTGTAGCATGTTGTGGATCCTCGTGGACTAATTTTTGAATGCTTGGAACATTCGAGGATGTTGTTTTAGGTCTTCATTATGTTTTGACTCACATCAGTTGGTGCGCACTGAGATTTGTTCACTAATTGGGCTAACACTTTGTATTCATCTATTCTTTTATTTTTGGCCGACAAAGTTGTTGATGTAATTCCATGAAGAGAATATATAAGAGCAATTGTTTTCTTCATTTGAGAAGCACATGTTGTGCAAACTATGTGTGAATAAAGATCAAATCATTCGATTACAGAGCAGAGTATGAAGGATTTTGAGCGAAGTGTGAAGAAGTGTTTTTGTGCTTAACTGGAACTATCATCAGGCTTTTGAAGAAGCTAATTTCTCAATTCAATCTCTTCAAATGGATCTAATCTGAAAGTTTTATGTAAGACAGTGTGTCTTCTTTAAGCAGTGAGCTCTAGGCAGTGTGCCTGAAGGCATGTGCATTCCTTATTCATTTCTCTTATGCTTTTAATAGGTAATGACTTGTGGATTAACGTTGACCGTGGTTTTTCCCCTAACAAGGTTTCCACACAAAAATAGGGTATGACTTGTGGATTAACGTTGACCGTGGTTTTTCCCCTAACAAGGTTTCCACACAAAAATCTTGGTGTTATGTGTGTTTTTGATGTGTTGTTGATTCATGCTTTCACTTTTATTTATCAAATCTAAGATTAAAGGTTGATAAGGTTAAATAAGTTTTAAATTATGTGACAATTGATTCACCCCCCCATCTCAGTTGTCTATCCTTGTTTTTCCAACACTTCTATCCTTATGATCTTATTGTCAATCAAATCTTGTATCTTGTGCTTCAATTGGATGCAAGTATTAGTTTGGTGACCTTTGCATCGATAAAATTCACAAAAATTGGCTTCATTCCACCATGATGATTTTACTTTGGGTTCAAAAACTCGGGTGTCGGGAGGAGAGATAAGATTTTCCACAATAAGCTCTTTCAATGCGGATTCATATGATTGACCCAAAGGTGTAAACTTTCGGCGATTATTCGATGTTTGATAGGGTAGGGTCTTGGATGATGTGTTACTTTTATTTTTTTGAGTATTGCCCTAGTTGGTATTTTGCTTGTTGTTTTGGCTAGTATTTTGGTTGGTCTTTAGATTGGCATTCGAGGGGCTTCCTGACAAATTAAAGACTAGTTTAGCATTATGCATTTCAACAGAGGTATCATTGCCATTATTTTTATACTTTTGCCAAAACTTTGGTTTATCATTGTCAGAGGAATTGGATGAATTAATTTCATTATAGATCTTCAATATTCTTCATTTGACCAATGCCTCTTTAATCTTGATCCCATTTTCAATCAATTTCTCAAAAGTTGGAGGGCATTGCAATTAAAGCCTATAGCTCATGCCATCATTCAGATTGTGAATGAATACCTCTATCTTCTCCTTTCCCGTAATGGGTCGGGGATACCTTGCAAATAATATTCTCCATCTTTGTAATAATATTAAGAATGATTCCCCTTTCTTTTGTTTCACATTACAAAGATCTTTCATCGTGATCTCATGTTGGATATTATATGAATATTGGATAATAAACTTGTTTACCAATTCCTCAAAATATTTGATCCTCGGAGGTAATTGTGAGAACCATTGCATGCATTACCCTCCCAAACTATGTGGGAATAATCTCATTAAATATGTTTCCTCATGGGAAAATTCAAGACTCATTGTTCGGAATTCCCTTATGTGATCTATTGGATCGATTTTCCCATTGTACTTGTCATATTTAGGAAATTCACAATGTTTAGGAAATGGTATCATGTTGACACTTTGATCGAATGGATAGGGACATATATCTTGTATGGAGTATCTCTTAGTAGTCCTTGTTTGCATGTTTTGTATTTGCTCTTGAAGGGTTTGGATTTGTTGTTTCAAAATATCCATCGGGTCATTGGTTTTTGCTTCACTTCTTGTTTCAATTTGTTTTTCCGTTTCCGTTTTCTTAGGAGTTCTTTTTAATTTTGTGACATAAAAATCATTAGGTAGCTTGACTCATTTGTTTTCTAACATCAAGAGGTATCTTTACCCATCCTTTTCAAAAACCTTTTCTAGGAATTTGTGGAAATTTGGGTCTGGTTGGGCTTGTTGGACATCTTCTTCATTTACCCCCTCAGTTTTGGTTTGATGGATGTTCTTTTCTTATGCTAATTTTTCCCCTTAATGTACTTTTAGTCCCGACTTAAGTGTGTTTCAAGAGGCAAAGCTGATAAAATTCATTAAACATTATTTAATTCCCGACCACCACTTGAAATTGCCCAATTGGACTAGGTCACCACCTTGGCCAACCTAGTCCCTTTTTGCATAAATTTCAAAATTAAAATAAAATATAATAGGAAACTTGCCTCCTAAACCCTAGTGTCGGCCTATCATGTTGCATTTTGAGAAAATTAGGGTTTTTCATGTACAAATAAGGGTTTTTACCTTCATTTCTCTCTCTCCCAAGCTCATTTTTACATCTCTCACAAGTACTCTTACACTCGATACTTCCAAAGCAAGAAAGCAAACACAAGGGTTTCACAAGTAACCTCCATTGGAATTCTTCTTGCATGTTGCAGAACTCAACAATAGAGGATTTGGTGAGAATTTACATTGTTTATCATTCAAGCATCTCTCCTTTGATTTGTTTCTCATTTTGGTTTAGTTACCATCAAAGGGGTTTGACTTAGGCAAACCCCAATGTTCTCTTGGTTTTTGCATGTGTTTGCAAGTTTTGTACTCAGATTTGGTGAAGTACAAAGTGTTGGAGAAAGTACAAGCATCCCACTCTAGTCACATCAAAGCATCAAACCCTAGAAGGAGCAAAAGGATGTAAGCTACAGGTTGTTTTTGGGAGTTTCAAACATGGACTGCTGCAAAAAAAGGAAGTATCAATCCGGCCCCAAAGAATCATAACCTGAATCTTGAGAAAGCATCAAGAGGACTAGGTCACCACTATTGGTGACCTTGTCCCTGTGCTAAGCCTGAAAAAAAGGGTTTTTGCATTTTTGGGTACCCTTTTCCTCGAAACTTGGTCTGACAGATTTTCCTAATAGGAGGGGTAGGTCGCCCAACTTGGTGTAAATGTCCCTCTACCAATTTCAAAAAATTTCCAGAACATTTTGGGGCCACTCATCTGCAACATCTCATTCCTTGGTACACAAGCTCTCAACTCCCCAGTTTCCTTTCTGTTTTGCACACATTTAGGTCATTTTATATAAGTTTAGATTAGTGCACATTTATTTTGTTTGCATTGCATAGATTAGGTTACTATCATCTTTAGTTTTTAGCCACACTACACACGCATATCACAACCTTCATCAATCAGCCCTACCCTTTCAATGAAATCACCAAAATTACCCATATCATCAAGGTGAAAGAGTGTCATTCCTACACACCAAGTGATTCTAGGGTGAAAAACCCTAGGATCCTAGTAAAGGGAATCCTCTTTTTATTCTTTGCATATTTTTTTGGTGGTTCATATATAACCAGATGTCAATAACTACAAAATAAAGCCAATTGTTCACATTTTCAATATATATATATATATATATATATGGATGCATATATGTCCTTTTTTATATAAGAATAAACCATAAAGGTAGTGACCTTAAAATGTTTTGTATGGTTCTATAAAACCTTTTTTCATTTAAATATTTTTATGGTTTCAACACTCCATTCTATGTATGTCTACCATTTTTTGAGTTGCCAACCAATCCCTCTACATCATGGAATTCAAGGTTTTGGTCAATGTGTCCTCTTTTGATGTGGACCCCTCACACAACATTACCCTCACCACCATATGAACCTCTCACAGTTTACTTTCCCTATACATATATATGCAATATCTATACATATTGTATATGTCTCTCTACAATATATCTATATATATATATATATTTGTGTGTGTGTGTGTGTTCTTATATGCTTATAGTTTTCTCAATGCAGATGAAGAATAAAGCATTTAAGCTAGAACTAAGCAAGTTGTAAATAGAGAACAAACAACATTTCCTCCACACAAGAGAGGTGTGAGGCTATCACTATGTGAAGAGGATGAAGTTATTCCCATTCCACATCCAATCGACTAGATAATCCAAGTCAATGCAAATGTTACAACAAAGAGAGTTTTAGTGCAATGGGAATGGTCTATAGATGTTATGGAATCTACCATGGGAGACATTGAAGATAATGGAATGCCAACAATAGGGGAATCAATGAAGTGGGGACTTCCAACAACCAAACTAATGAATTGGTTGATTAGTGTTACTTCCACAAAGAGGAAAGGTCCCCCAACTATTTTGAATGAAGATGAAGAGGAAAAGGTTGTTGAATGGTGCAAGGAGATGGTTGTAATTGGCCATGGGTTAGAAATTATGAATTTGAAGTCTAAAGTAGCACAAATATCCTAAAAGAGGCCAAATCCACTCAATAATGGAGTTCTTGGTAAGTCTTAGTGGACAAGCTTCAAAAAAGACATCCTAATCTCACTTTGAGGATGTCATTGAATTTGAGGCCTACAATGGTTGTTACATTCTATGGTACATTGTCAAAGGCCTACATAGCTAATCTGTATGGTCCATTGAAATTTGGAACTATGATGAGACTGACATTCAAGAAAATAGAAATGGTGCAATGCGAGTGCTTGTAAAAAAGGCCAACAAAAGTGTTTCATACATTATACCAAAGAGTTGGGAGTGGATAAATTTTTTATGTTGTGTGAATGTTGTTGGATAAAAAATACCTAGTTTCTATTTGTTTAAGAGCAAGAAACAACTAAAGAATTATATAGTTGATTGTGAACTCAGTGCATGTATGGCTGCTCATCCCCATGCATGGATGAAAAAAGACCTCTTTCTCAATTGGATATGTATTATTTTGTTATTTTTGTACCTAGGGGTGTGCCAGCCACTAATAGACACATGTTGATATTTGATGGCCATGGCAACCATGTTGCATCTCAACTATTCATCAAGCAATAGGCATTGACTTGCTAACCCTACCAACCCAGACATCTCATAGGTTGCAATGACTACATGTTAACATCTTCACATCATTCAAATCATATTTCAAGAAGGGAAGAGAAACATGGATGAGTATTAAGTATCCCAATATAGAGATTAAAAGGCAGAGTTGGAAACACTTGGAAACGTTGCATTTCAAACATCATTCTATTGATAACTTAAAATCAGGTTTTAAAAGGACAAGTATTTGGCCCCTATTGAATCCAAATGCATTAATGGAGAATATGTAGCCAAGTAAGAAATTCCAATTTACTACCCCTGAGGAAGATTTAGCTACCAAAAATATTTTGATTCTATCCAGTATTGTTGTACCACAATCAGAGGCTAAAGGGACACATGGTAACCTTGTAGACAACATAGTTGATCCATTGATAGAAGAAATTTACGGTCCAATAAAAACACATATTTTGTTAGACCAACATACTCCAATAGGAATACCTAATTTAGCAAGATAACATAATCCAATACGAACTCCTAATTTGGAAGACCAACATAATGATGTGGACATGTCGCTTTCTCTATCCATTGCAATAGACAATCCTTCATGGTTGTTGGAGGGGGCTATAAATCTTGGTATTTGATCTAAATATGGATGAAGACCAAAGTTTATCAATTCCATCTCCATCAAACAACATGGGCCCATCTACCTCAGTGCATTTTTATATTGATTGTGGAGAATTGGAACTTGTTGAATTGGGAGGAGGTGAGGATGTTGATGAAACTATTAGTGATTTGCAAGTTGAAAATGAACAAGATTACAATGAGTCATTAGGAGGCCAAGTTGGTTCAAACATCTCCTAATTCTTGAAACTACCTGTTCATCTATTCAAGGATGTGTCCAAGCATCTAGTTGACTTTGGGATTCGACTGAGCAGACAACCCCAACTCCTCACCACAAATGACTACATGAAGATAACAATGGAACAAGAGGAGAGGAAGAAGGAAATCTAATAATTGAAAGATAAGAAGAGAGAACAAAATGAACAATAGAAGCTTGAAATAATTGTGACAAGGGACCTAAAAGAGAAAATGATAATTGAAAAATACCTTTAATGACAAGAAGATGAGGTACAAAGAGATCAAAAAAGGAAAGAGAAGGAACAAAAAAAAGAGCAACAAAGGATTGAAAAAGAAGCTACTAAAAAAGAGATAGAATTGGAAAGAGCTAGAAAGGAGGTAGCAAGGGAAAGACATCTGAGCAATCCTTTAAATCCCTTACTAGAACAACATGCAATTTTCAAGGACTTAGTTTCTATTCATTGCCCCCAGTATTGTCCATCGTTACCTCACACAATTATTAGCCAAACCTAATCAAGTTGTAGTCCTAGAGATTTAGAGATAACAAACATGGATGAGCAGTTGGCTAGGCAAGATTCACAGACCAACAATGCATCAAAAAAATGTTTCCCATCATCTAGATTCTCTTTTCCAATTTGGTTTTCATAATAGGAATGCTAGATTGCAAGGGACAAACAATGTTTTTGGAGCCATATATAATTATGACATTAACACAACATGATAGAATGCATGCCAATTTTATTTTTGTCAATGTTTTAAAGACGTTCCCTTTACATAGAAAGAACCAAGTTCTCTTGTTGAATATTGTTATGTTATGTGAGTAATTGATATAATTTTTACAGTACTAATATGTTTGTATTTGTTGTTTCCCTACAATAGACAACCACCTAAATATAGCTTTTTTTTTTGTAATAAGTTAATATAGTTGAGTTTATTATCAATAGTGAATGCTTAAGTATATCTATTATAATATTGTTTGCAATTAAATGTAACTGTTAACCTTTTATACATATACAAAGACACACACACACATATAACCATTAGCTACTACACACACAAAGACACATATATACATATATGTTGATATTGTTGATATATAAAAAGGGATATATAGGCATTCATATATATATTAGGTAATCGGTTTCAGAAAAGGTTATAAATAATATTATTATAATGGTCTTTGAAGTGATATATAACCCTTAAAGCAATTTAGAAAGGGATATAAATCATTAATGTCAATGTGAAGGGTTACATTTACAACTTCAAACCCCATTAAAATAAAAATATATTACATATGTATATGTTATTTATCTACATATCAGTTATGGGCTATATATAAATAACGATTCTATATAACACAAAACACCATTATAACAAAAATATTTAAAGCTTATTTGCAAACAACATTATAATAGAAATATTTAAAGCCTAGCAGGAAACAACACTATAATAGAAATATTTAAAGCGCATATATATATGAGTTCATTAGTTTGCAAATAGGATTTAAATATTTATGTTATAATGTTGTTTCCTATTAGGTTATATATATATATATATAAATTTAGGGGTGTTATATAACTTGAAACAACATTATAATATAAATATTTATTACCCTTTCTGAAACTAATATAGCTGTAAAAGCTTATATATAAATTTAAACCAGATTTTAATACATGTAAGATTCATTGTAATTGAAGAACAAACAAACCATGTACATCTAATTCACCTCAATGTAAATGAACAAGGCTATATGTAAAATGAAACAATAATTTAATGTGTAAAAGTCAACATAATTGAACAAGAAGAATGCAATACATATAATCCACTTGAAAGTAATTATAGAAGGTTACATATAAATTGAATCGAGAATTTAATAAATGTAAAAGTCAGTATAGAGAGGAAAACAAGCATGCAATACATATAATCCACTTGAATGTAATTGAACAATGTTACATATAAATTGAAACAAGAAATGCATGCTATACTATCATATCAATTCTCTCTTACAATATTTAACCCTTAACATTCACATTAAGGATATATCTCACTTTCTATGGCATAAAGACATAAAGACATAAGCATGCATGCACACACACACACACACATATACATTTATAATAAATAATATCAGTTTGAGGATTCTATAAATTTATAACAATGTATTTTAGTTGATTTCAAAATGTCCATGATACTAGTAGTAGAGGTGCATACGAAATGTCTTATGTTGAGAAAAATGCAGTATCTACAGGACATAGAGGATGATTGTGTTGCGAGTAATGTTGTATGAGGGTTACACGACAACAAAGGAAACACATTCGACCAAAAGATAGGTGCATGAAACCCTTAACAGTTGAGTGCATGATACCCTCAAATGCTATATATATAGTTGACGTGTGTAGAGTGGCATGCACAATGAAAGGCAAGCTAAATTAGTAGACATACATATAATGGAGCATAAAAAGCATAAAAAGATTGAAATGAAACAAGATTTAGAGTATCATAAAGAACATTTAAAAACCAATTGAAATACATATACAATGGAGGATCATTGTCGTTGTGAGGTTGGAAGATAACCTCACTTGTGATAGCTGAAGTTTTTTATTTTCCTTACAAGTTGGAAGTGTTGATAAACACAAGAAAAACGAAAAATATATCATAATGAGTTGCTCCCAACCTTTTTATAGTCAGTCGTGAAGTGCAACACCACTGGTCTATCAATGGACTGGGCCATGTGTAGACGTGAAGAGTGAAACTTCGTGAAAAACATGCCAATGTGGGTGTGAAATGGTCGACAACGGTGGGGAGATGAGAAGTAAATGTGCATTAAGTTTGCAGGGAGTGGCATGGCGATAAACATGTAAGCAAGTACCATGCGTCCATATTTGGTCAATGCCACCTTTTGCCTCGTAAAAAGGCTTTTTCGAAAACGTTCGATATGAGTTGGAAAATGTGCGAGAATTTGATGGAGATAGGCTTTTCTGAATTGCCATCTAGATCCTCTACAACGTGACATTAAAAGTTTTGGCTGAGCTCATGTGGACCCCTCACACAACATAGCTCTCACCACCATCGAGCCCTCCCCCTTCTATTGTCTATGCAGCCATAAGACTGCAAATTTGACCGTATTTATTAATTAATTGAAAATAAAAGATGTATTTATTTATTAATTAATTGAAAATTAGAAAACAATACATCTTTTACTTTCAATTAATTAATAAATACAGTCAAATGTGCATTCTGCTGGCTGGGTGGACGTTGCCCTCTCCCTTAGTCTTCTTCGATATTGGTGAAGGGAAGCAATTAAGGCAAGTGCCGCGAGGGAACATAAATTGTTTGAGGCTTTGGATTTGGCTACTTACTATCAATCAGTTCAAGACATCACGGGAGTAAATTTCATTAAGTTCGATGAACTCGCTGCAGTTCGGTGATTGTTGTAGATTTCCTAGCAGGTTGATGATATGGCGATCTTAAAAAGCTTATCTTAATTAATTTGGCTGTAATGAGCTCAACTGACAGCCATAAATAATAATGCCAGCCATTTTCTCTGTCAGATTGACCTGCGCAGCAAAGTTAAAGATATCTAAGTAAGATGATTTTGCATTCATATATCTCTCATTATGCGGACTTCAAACCATCACTTATACCGTACTCCATCACATCAAATTTATAAAACAGCATGAAGTTGTGATGGGCTAAACTTTGAAGCTATAAATTAGTGATAAGTTGTTCATTTGTGCTCACACATCGATTATGAATCCTTTCTTCTGAACGGAACGTTGTTTAGAAATCTTAATCATTTGGCGTGGATATTTGGTATGATTTATTTAACTCTTGCATTTTGATCTGTACTAGTTTTCTATGTTGTTGTTTTCGAATTCTCCCTGTATTTGATTTAGTTAATTGTCCAGCCGTGTGAGTCGAATGGCTACTCCAAAAGAGCATATTGAATAGATACGGAGGGAGAAGTTTTCAATTGGCAAAGAAGAAAATCCACTGGTTGAAGACCTTCATCACGCTGTTAAACACCTGTCAGCAGAGCTTTATACAAAGGATGTCCATTTCCTTATGGAGCTTATTCAGGTCAACTGCTTTACTGTTATAGACGTTTGTTTATTTCTAATGCCATTTGCTTTACTGTTTTAAACTTTTGTTTATTTCTAACGTTTTTCCTTGTAATCATGTACGACTGGAACTCTTGTCATTTTGTAGGAAATTAAATTCGTTCTTGAACATTTGATTTAACATTTGTGTTATTTGGCAGAATGCTGAAGACAATGATTTATGAAGCTTCACTACTACCCTTTTTCTCTACAAATCATGCAGTACTTATGCCTCCTAAAGCCGAGGAGTATTGCAATGTGTGGCTGGATTGGTCCTCTGCAAATCACCAAGGACTATTGCAATATGTAGCGGAAGCAGAGTGTTATTCAGTTTGGAATGGCATTCTGAAGTACTGGTTAATTTTTCCTTCCAAAATAGAGCAATTTATGGGAGCAAAAGGTCTGAAATTTCCTACAAAGAAAGATTATGGAGATTTCGTTGAATTGAGTCATGCTACTGCTGTCTTTGTTCCTAATGATATTGAACTCACAGAACTATTCAAAAAAGCTTCTGCTAGGACCATATTTGCATGGCATCCAAACCCCCCTAATTCTGAAATACCTCTGCACTCCTTGTTCTCATTGTATAACTCCCCTGGAGTTAAAAATATTTCAGAAGTAGTTCACAAAACTGAGCTTTCTATTTCAAATGACGCGTCCTTGCGTAAGCTGGAAAGTGGGGAGGGACTTTTCAAAGGAGGACTATATGTAATTGTTCTTGCTCATCTCGCATGCCCATCCTTCAATATATCAGCAGATAAACGGCATGGGATAGTTAAAACTCTTTTAGAATCAACTGCTTATGAAATCACAGAACCCATGACAATTTCATACATTCTGACACTTAGAACAGAGGATGGCAAACCAGAGACTATTGTTGCAACTGCACCTTCTTTTGTGCGCTGGGAAAAGGATAAAAACAGAATTTTAATACATAAATCTGATGGACACAATACAAAGATGAGGTTGTCACTGGCAATTGAATTTGCAGAGGTAGTTTCAAAGGGATTATTATCGGAACATCCAGGCCTTGTTGCAGAGTTATGTGAGATCTTGAAGATGGGGTGCATTTTAGAATTTGACAATGTAGTTATAGATGAGATTCTCCAGCACAAAAACATGCGCCTCTATGAAGATGACGCGCATTTCTTTGTCTTCAATATAATGCCTCCTGGTTGGCCATGTTCAGTATTGTAAAATTTTGATTTCCAAGGCACGATGGTATAATGTCAGTGTAGGACATGCACTTTTTTTCTGTTACACTTCCAGCTAGTATTGATATGACTTCAATATACGTGGGCATGGCACAACTATATATTGGTTAAAGGGTTCTTCGCTATTATGCTCTTCTTTTCCACTGCAAGACCAACTGTGTACTGAAAATTGTTAAAATTTAGCTTTTGACGTATTATAATTAACATACCTCTTGCCATATTATATTACAATCTGTCAATCCTTACTCTGGTTCTTTGCTTTTAAAATAATTTGGTTGTTAAATTTAAAAATGATTTGGCAACATGTAAAGAGGAATCAAAGCTAATAATTTTCATTGCTTCTCCTCTCAAACAGAGTGCAGAAATTTTTAAGTTACAACAGACATTTTATTTGCATCTAATCGATTATACACTAAATGAGCAGACAATTTCAACATATTCCTCTCTCCAATTTTTTGCCTAATCGTATCGAGCTCGATCAATTAAAGCTACTCTTTATTATTTTCAGACATTGAGTGATAAACAGAAGTTTTACCACCCAATTACTGTGTTATTTTCAGAGTTTTTGAAAGCCTGCAAGGACGACGTGGAGACCAGAAATATTATTACTTCTTGTGATTTCATATTGTGTTTTGGATTCATTTTAATATTAATTTTTTAAGCATGTTTTTATGTTTATTTAATTCTTGTCTTAGTTTTTTTAATCTGTGGTGTCAAGGTCATCTTTTCCATGATTTTTTTGTGTGTTAATATTGTTACTTATAGTGTTTGTTCTTTTTAGGAGTTACAATTGTTTGGACATTAGCATATTATGTTGACATTCACATGATGTGCTAACATCCCACAATAGTTTGCACATTTTTCCCCTTTGCTTATCATTTTTCTTCATTAAATCAATAGTTTAATTAGTATTAAGTAATTTTCTATCATGCCTACATTTTTTTCATTCCATTATTTTTCTACATAACTGAACATGAATTTTGAGGTGAAAATGAATTTACTAGTGTCTTAAGTTGCAATAATTGTATAATGTACATATGACATCACATTGTACAATTTTCGGTGTGTCGCATAGGCATCCTCAATAGTGAGCTTCATCTTTTGGTTTTAGGATCTATTTCATTTATTATTTGCTATTCTCACATTAATTATTAGAGTTTTGTTCAAGTTAGTAGTTAATCAATACTGTCTATTTTTTTGTATTATTTAGCATAGTGAAATATATTTTTCCTAGTTTAAAACATCTCTATGATAGTCTAGTTATTTTTTTTCTCTTTTACATTAAACAATAACAAAAACATTATAAACAACATATTTTCAATCAAACGCAGATTCACACTAGTTTAATTTGTGAAAAGTATTCAATTTAGAGAAAAAATAAAATTTGAATAACTTTTCACACACTAGATTTTGGTGAATTTGACTTCCTCATAAATTTTATTCCAAAACAGTAAAAAATATATATAAACTAATAAATCTTAGAAACAACAAGAAATCTTCATAATTTTTTGTTGGAGCACCCAAGAGCAATTATACACCAAAATAAACCTTCACAAAAGAATGAGAGTTTAGCAACAAAAGAAGCTATTTCATCAAGAGTGAAAAAGGATGCATTGAGACTTGATAAAATACATAATGTACAAAGTGCCTTATAAAGACATGCAAAATGCAATGGGTGTGAAAACTACCCAGCACTGGAAAAAACTACACAAATAACCAATGCACAATTAATCCTAAGTAAACTTAAGAAGGAAAAATATTCACATTAACACCCCCCATTAAGTGCAACTTAGGGAAACTAAAAATGCAAAATGAGATGCAAAAAATGGGTCTCAACAATGAGGCCATGTTAGTTACCCATGCACAACTACAATGCAAAATAAAAATCTCTCACAATCAGAGAAAATGAGAAAAAACCTGTGGGAAAAAACCACTCTCCAAAAAAGAGAAAAACAAAAAAGAGAGAAAGGAGGACTCATCAAGACCCCCCGAGGACAACTTACTTCAACCCAAGCATCGATCTTAGCAAAAGATAGTGAGGAGACACCAAAGGTTTAGTGAAGATGTCTGCAACCTGCTGCTCCATAGGAAAATACTCCAAACTTAGAAGACCCACCTGAATGAGTTGTTGAATGAAGTGCATGTGGATCTTAATATGCTTCGTGTGCTGATGCTCCACTGGTTTGCAAGAAATATGTATGACACTCTGATTATCACACCAAAGAGTAGTGGGATGACCAACAAGAAAGCCAAACTCAACCATCAACTGTTGAAGCCACAAAACCTCCTAACTAGCCATAACAACACCTCAATACTCAGCCTCAATTGATGATAATGGAATAGTAGTTTCCTTCTTGCAAGACCATGCAATTGGACCAGAACCAAGATAAAAGACAAATCCAAAAGTGAACTTTCGATCATTAACATCACTAGCCCAATCTAAGTTAGTGAAGCCCACAATTTGAGTAGCACCTAATGTGTAATGAATCCTAAACTATGTAGTTCCCTGAATGTACCATAGAATGCATTTGGATTCCTTCCAGTGACTCTCATTAGGATTTTGAGAGAAATGAGAGACAAGACTATTTGTCAAGTATAAAAGGTTGCCAACCAACTGCTGATACAAAGTAGCATCCATTGACAGAGTACTGCAACTGGAAGACAACACAACACCTGACTGAAAAGGAGTGGGGACTAGCTTGCAATTAGTCATCTAAAATCTCTGAAGTAGATCAAGAGCATACTTCTGCTAGGAAACAGAAATACCTACAAAAGACTGATGAATCTGAAGACCAAGGAAGAAATGCAAAAGACCAAGGTCTGTCATATCAAACCACTCTGTCAAATCTCTCTAAGTATCCCCAATCATGGCAGGAGAACTCCTAGTGAGAATTAAATCATCCACACAGAGAACAAGAATGAAAAGATCCCCCCATGCCTTCGAATATAAACTGTAGGGTCAAAGTGATATCTAGTGAATCCAAATGCAAGCAAAAAACTACCCATCTTCTCATACCAAGTCCAAGGGGCTTGTTTGAGACCATACAATGAACATCGAAGCTTGCAAACAAGTGAAGGGTCCTGCACAAAGCCTAGTGGCTTCTCCATATCGATCTCCTCCTGAAGATCATCATGCAAGAAAACACTCTTCATATCCACTTGATACATTGACCAACCTTGAGATGCAATAATAGAAAGTACAAGATGAATGTAATCCATCTTGGCAATAGGAGAAAAGGTCTCTAAATAGATGATGCCCTCAACCTGAGAAAACCCCTTAGCCAAAAGATGAGCCTTGTACTTGTCAATAGAAACATTAGCTATAAACTTGGTATGGTACACCCACTTGCATCGAACCAACTTTCTTCCCTTAAGAAAAGGAACAAGATCCCAAGTATGATTCTTCATCAAAGAAGAATATTCCTCAGCCATAGCACTATCCCACTCTGGAACACCTAAAGCATTTGAAAACTTTTGAGGATCAGTAGAAACTACATGACTCAAACGACTAATACTTGAAGTCGAGGAATGAGTGCAGAGAGAAGTGTTGGGATCACCTGCATGAGAACTAGCCTCCTTAAGAAGAGTGTGAGCCCAAAGAGGTTGTGTGGGTATTGGCTCAAGAGAAGATGGAGTTATGTCAACAAAAATATCAATACCATCATCAGGAGCATCAACATCATCATCATCATCATCAACAATAGGAAAAAAAACATCCTCTGAAGAAGAATTGGGAAGAAGGGAGGTAGAGGCCTACGATGGAGAATCCTTCAAAACAAAAGACTCATCAAAATGAACATCACGATGAAAATGTACCTCTTTAGTGACAGGATCAAACAAACGATAACCCTTCACATCATCACAGTAGCCAATGAAGATGAATCACTGACTCTTCTTCTCTATTGCTTTGTACCTCCTTGTTGGAATGAATGTCCATGCATCACTACCAAATAATCTAAAGTAGGAGACCTTAGGCTTGACATGAGACCAAGACTCCTCTAGGGTCATATTCTGCACTACCTTATGAGGCATATGGTTTTGAATTTAGTTGGCACAAATGACAACCTCTTCCCAAAAAGCTGGAGCCATGGACCTAGCTGGATCATGCAATTGGCCATCTACCGTAAGGTTCTATTCTTTCTCTCAGCCACACCATTCTACTACAGAGTGTATGGCACTATGTGTAGATGAAGAATACCTCAAGTACCTCAAAAATCCTGAAATGCCTGATTGACATATTCCACCCCATTATCTATGTGAATCTTCTGAAGGGAATGCCCTGACTACTTCTCCACAAATGCAAGGAATGTCATGAAGAATCGAAGAACCTCATCCTTGTACTTGAAAAATTACACCCAAGTGCGGCAAGATAATTCATAAATGAAGGTAAGCACATACTTTTCCCCCGAAAATGAAGGAGTGAGAAATGACAAAAGATCACTATGCATCAACTCAAGGGGTGTCAAAGCATGTGTGGCCATACCTTTTGGAAATGGATCTTGATGATGTTTCCCAAGTACACAACATGGGCAAACCCCATCAAAATAAGAGATCTAAGATAGACCAATTACCAAGTTCTATGTGCTCATCTACTAGAGATATCTGTAATTTAGGTGCCCAAACTGCTCGTATCACAACTTGCTCACAAAATCTATATGATAAATAAAGAATCATCTTGATGAAGGCTCAAATACATCAAACTTAGACAAGCGGGCTCTATGATCAACTACTCCAGTAGAAACAACCTTTTCAAGATTCTCCAACTCTCGAATAGTCACATCACTGGGAGAGAACTCAACAAGCCTTCCATCACCATGTTGACAAATCTGATAAATGGAGAGAAGATTTTGTGAAATATCAGGAACAAGAACAACATCATCAATGCAACCATCTTGCATCTGGACTAAGCCTATCCCTAAAACAAGAATATGAGAAGAATCTCCAATTCCAATGTGAGTAGTATGACTATCGGAGAGAGAATCAAGAAGATCTGCATCATGAGTCATGTGATGTGAGGCACCAAAATCAAGAATTCAACTGTCATGGGTAGAGGACAAACATCTTGCTGCAAGGGCTTGGCGTTTTCCCAAGGAAGAAGACTTTAGTATGGCAATGTTGTGCTTCTTCGTAGCTTCCTCCAATGTTGTGAGCCTCGCAAAACAATGCGCATCATTATGCACCGACTTTCCACAAAAAACACTTGATTTTTCTTCTTCTTCTTGGACTTGGAAGATGATTCTATTGAGTTAGAAGAAGGATGAGTTGTTGTCTTCTGATCATTCTTCTTCTTAGGCTTGGAGGGATGCTCACCACCTTGAGGAGAGTTTGTCTTAGGCTTCTTCTTATTCTTACCCTTGCCCATGGAAGATTGATCCATTAGGGCATGACTCTTAGGAAGAGCATCCATTTGGATCAACATGGCTTGCTCCCGAGCCAATCAATCACAAAATACCTCAAAAGAAGGCATCTGATAAGCATCTCCCATAACATCCATGGTAGAATAGAAGGTGGAAGAAAATACTGAAAATGCACCATGAAGCTAAGACATGATCAAGAAGATCTACACTCTTTATCTGTCTTGGCATGACCACATCCTTTCAACTACGACATAATCAACTTGAATTGTGCAAGGAAGTCTTGAATAGTGGGAAAGGCATCTGGAGAGAGAGAAGTGAGATTGACTTTGAGCTACAAGATCTTGAATTGATAGACCTTTCCATACAAATCAATAAGCTTATCACACACCTCTTTACTGGTTTTACACTCCACAATATGAAACAATAGATTATCAGAAACATGGAGGCCTATGAGTCCTCTAGCCTCATCCATTTTGTTGCGATGGACAAACTTCTCAAATTCCTTAGTGAACTCAGGTTGTTCAACATCCAACATTTACCAAAGACCTCGAGATTGCAACAATTGTGTCATCTTAAGCTTCTAAGTGTGATAGTTGTGTAGAGTGAGTGGGTCAATCTTTGGTTCTAACATGGTGGGGAAATAAACATGAAAAGAAAAATATGCTACTTATACCCCCCAAAATGGATAAATCCAACAATGTGCAATCCCCCCAAAAGAATGAATTTTGCCAAAGAAATAGTAATTGAAGGCAAAAATGTAGGCTACAAAATTTACAATTTTATGACAAAAAATTTCAAAAAAGAAGAGTACCTCAACCTCAAGCCACAACAACTCTCCACACAAGCAAAAGCCTTTGCTTAGTCCAGCAAAACCTTCACAAGTCTTAGCTCAAGCAATACTGAAGACACCAAAAAATAAAAACTTGTTTTTACAGATATCTCACCAATGTGGGACAAAAGTTTTGCAGCCAAGTGAAAATAATTTTTCACCCCCAGAAAAAATGGAGAAAATTTTGGAAACCCTACGCCTTCAACTAGCAAATCAAATTCTTGTAAAAAATCATTCCCTTCTTACCAATGCGCCTCTCAAATGATCAGACAGAGAAAAAAACGCCTCCTCTCTTCCAATCACGGCTCTCTCAAGGATGAACTGTTTGGTAAGCCGAGAGTAAGGAGAAGTTTCACACAGAACCAAGCCAAAACCTCCAACTGGTGATAGTGTTTCAAAATTTAAAAAAAATGCCTCAAGTTCAAAAAATGTGCCACCACTACACAAAATCGCGGCCTCTTGTACACTAGATTCAAGCATAGATTTTTCGCTCCAATATCGCCCACTAGAGCCCAATCACTAATGTTTCTATGCTTCCTTGAAGATATATACTTGGAGGAATGGTGGGGAAAGCATAAAAAAATGCCTCTTCAAAATGCAGAAAAAAGATGTGCCAAGAAAAAAACTTTCAACAGCAAAAAAAAGGTGCCCTTCAAAACTTCAATTGCAGAATTCGAAGGTTTAATCGTGGCCCCAAACAACAAAATGGTGCCTTTCTGAAGGAAAAACTGATGCCTCCAAACAACAACAATCAATCTCCAAAGAGCACTAAAGCCTCAATTCTCGCTTGGCGAAAATTCTCAGCCTAGAAGGTGGTTGCAGTAGATCTACTCTAATACCATGTTGGAGCACCTAGGAACAACTACACACCAAAATAAACCTTCATGAAAGAACGAGAGAAACAATAGAAGAAGTTATTTCACCAAGAGTGAAATAGGATGCATTGAGACTTGATGAAATACATAATGTACAAAGTTCCTTATAAAGACATATAAAATGCAATGGGTGTGAAAACTACCCAACACGAGAAAAAACTACTCAAATATCCAATTCACAATTAATCCTAAGTGAACTTAAGAAGGAAATATATTCATGCTAACATTTTCAGTTGTGTGTTGTGAAGCCTCTACAAAAACATTGTTAGCTTCACAACCCAATATCTCTATTTTAATAACGTTGTTCATAGAATTGTCAAAAAATTAAGCATGTGTTACACTAGACCTTACACAAATCTTATTAGAAAAACCCTCAATTTCTCAAATTTATCATTTGATCCAAAGGACCCAACTCATTTGTAGTTTACTACTCCTCCTCCCACTAATCATGATTTTGAGGGAAGATTCAATCATGAATTTTCCCTTTGCATACTTCCTAATTTTGAGGTGTCTCAACTAGTTAAATGTCTACTTGATTACCAATATTGATAATGAACTATCACATGTATGGAACCATTCTAGAGTCCATAAGGACATAGTTGTGGGACCATCTAGATTCCCTTCATTTATTGTGTGGCGTAGCCTTGATAGTAAATAGTGATGTCTCTACCATGGTGGCTACCTACAAGAAAACTTAGGACTCATATTTGAACATAATAAATAGTAAATTTCTTATGTCTAAGTTGTTTTTGAGTGCCCAAACTACTATTTCAACACATGTAGCCACCTTTTTCATTTTAGCATCAAATTATATATTTTTTCATCTGGATACATTTCTAAGACACAACCCTTGTCATTTAACTATTACACTAGTAACCTTACTACCTCACACGTCCTTTCATCCCAAACCACAATGAGGCTAACATTATTTTCACATCCTTCTTTAACTACCATCACCATTGGTACTACTATCCCAGTGCATACCAAAGATCTCAAATCAAAATCTAACTCATACAAAATGTATGTAGTTTGCAACAATAATTTTATTTACTTTCTACCAGCTCACAAACCCTCACTACTACCTATTGATAGTCCAATTAACACAATGCAACATAGATAAAATGAAATATTTTACCTCTGTTGAAAAGATGAAAAATCAAATATTTTTAATCTCCAAGGTCTCTATAGTTGGGTCTTAGTAGTTGGGTCTTAGTGGTGTTGGCTAACTTAGTGTTCGATGATGAAAATTTTCCTAAGAGGCCCAAATTTATAGTTCAAAAACTTCAAATGAGTTTTTTCATGAGATGGTTTCTTTTATGAATCTATATTTTCTAATGTTTTTATTTTTTATTTTTCAGTTCTATGCTAATCTAATCTTAACATATTTGTAAAATAAAATGTATAAGAAGTAGGGTTAACAAGAGATAAAATAAAGATGAATGGTCTAATTAAAGATTTCATTTTTTATGCAAGAAAATTTGAGAAATTCATTTCAAAATCCACTTTATCAAGATTAACAATTGTTTAATCTATAATAAAATAAGTGCAATATTTAAATAAATTTAGAATTAATCATAAATATATTCATTACACCATAATATTACACATGCAAATTTAATGACAATTCTAATAACTCAACAATAAATAGATATATAATTCAAACTATTCTCAGCTCCATAGATATTAAATACATAAAGAATTGTTTAGGGCACTTTACCATTTAGGAGATAAGAGACAATTGAATAAAACTAATCTTTATTAATCCCATCAAGATTTTGTTACACCAAAATTTTGATCTTCTCCTTTTAAAATTCTTTCTCTATCTATTACAAAAATGAAAGTTCTATAAACTATTGTTGTCTCACACTGAGAAAATAATAAAAGACTTAAACCTTGTACAATCTTTAATGCATCATTTTATAGGAAAATAAAGGAGATAAAAATATCCAATTTTATGCAATATATGTTGTAAAAAATCTCATATAGATATTTCTAACTTTATATTAATCCCAAAATAATTGTCGTACTCCAAAAATTTAGAAACTAGTACATCCATTCAAATTATACAACTTCTTGCATGATTCTAAAACTAAAACTTAGCAATGTCTAAAATATATGAACGAGTTTATATGCTAAGTGAGAGCCATTTTACAACAAGTTTCATTGAATTATAAATAAAATATTAAATTAAATGCTTAATTGTTCCAACATATTAAACATAGAAAAAACTTGGCTTGACACTAGAATTATTCAAACTCAAACATTTTGTTTCCCTTTCTTCTTTTTCTTGTATTTAAGATAGTCATTTAAACACTTATTTAATTTTGCATTGTTTGGATCAAATGTTTAATATATGAACTCAAAGCTTGGAATATTCACACATTTTCTGAGAGAAATCTAACTAATCATTCATATATGTTTGATCATTAACTATATTTTTAAAATCATACCTAACATGCATCAACAATTCCATTGAATTTACATCTACTTTGTTCCATAGTCCATCCATTCTATCCTTTATTACCTATTGGATTTTGCATGTCGATTTAATGCCATGTTTATCCATATTTACCAAATTCGAATTGATTATTAAATATTAAATTTCTTCAAAATTGTCCCTAACTTTACTCAATTCTTCTCATTCCTCGGGAATCTTTTAAATATACCATGCCATCAAGACTTGCCTAAATGCTATTATCTTGGTAGTTTTGTGAACAAAAATTTGCATCACTTGCTTGCGGAATCCCATTTTCACTATCTCTTGGGGAAACATATTAAACTCTCTAATTGTATAGGAAGATTCCTTTCATAGGATTCATCTTCTTTCCTCATAAGATCCATAAATTGGCTCAATATCATATCAAGATGACGAAGTTGCTAGTGAAACCTACATCCAAATTCTATCTATTTACAAGCATTAAATAAAAGTGTATCTATCTAGCTATCTTAGTCTCGTTCCTTTTGTTTTATTACCTATAGGCTATCTACATTAGCATTTAAAATCAAAATTGGGATATTGGTAACTTAGGTACTTCGCTATGAAGTTACTGGAGTTTTTAGGCTTTTAACAAAATTTTGCAGCTATTATAATTGCTCCCTAAGTTGTCTTTTAGTTTCTTGGTCCTTTACTATTCTTACCTTCAATGACTCAACATTTTTATAGTCTAAACAAGTCACCTCTTCCTCCCTCATCATTTTGACCAAATTTATTTGAGTAACTTGATAATCTTGGGGAGTCATGTATTTAACATCATTGTCTACAATATGAGTTGTTATTTCAACAATCCTTTCTCTAATATAACTCATTTAGACTATTGAGTGACCTTAGGATTATTTTGGAGTTTTATTTATTAACCATAGTTGTTATTGATTCTAATTTCAATGAATTTGATTCAATATTTCTTCTCCTTGAAGAAAAATGCAACTTTAACCAAGTTGGGCAAGTAGGAACAATGTATATGATTATATGTTTTTTTGTGAGGAACTCAGAGGAGATTGTATCTATTGTTGTTGTGGAGGTGAAGTTGGAGGAGATTGAGGTATCTAGTATTTAAGAAGACTCTAAGGTGGGGACTATATCTTTTGTTGACATTGAAGTGTTTCTAAGTCATATCCATGTTTATCAAAATCCTCTTTTTTTGTTTGATTTAAGTCATATATGTGTGCACTGAAATAAATGACTCTATGAATTAGAATACCTATTCCATCACAACACATCAATAGAGTTGTTTCATTCTGATAACAAAACCATAAAACAATATATCTAAGTTCTACTCAAAAACAAAAATGCTTTCATTGAAACTAATCTCTATTGCACTCCTAATCATTCAAGACTTATTGCTTATATTTAAAATGCTCTCAGTAAAAGCATGTGTACAAAGAGCTTTGATGAATGGAGAGTCAAAATGGAATGCAAATATTCTAAATGAGAATTCCAACAAGCTAAATGCTGAAATTGAAATATAAAGCAAAGATAATGGAAGTAGATGCAAAATTTGTGTAGGGGCCAAAATGAGAAGAGAGTCTTCTTTAAATAGGCATCTTTAGGGTGAATGCAAGTTGTGGAAGGAGTGTGGGATAAAAGATTGGCTTGGAGGAAAAAGATTGAAATGAATAATTTAATGAATATGTGTGATAGTTAAATGAATATGCAAATGCATGAAATGTGTAAATGCATTAATGTATGAATATTTTATGATGGATAAATTATTATGAAGACATGGATTTAATGAAATAATTATGGACATGGGGTTTATGAGTATTATATTTTAATGGTATTGCATGAAATATGAATAGAAGATGAATGGATAAATGGATAGATTATTAAATGATTTACTGGAATATATGCAAATGATATTTTAATGATTAATGTATAAATAATAAAGGATAAATGATTAACTGATTTTATGAATAATTCTTATAGATGCCTATAATGCTTATAATATGAATGAATGGTTATAATATAGAGATATGATTACATGGATAATTGAATAAAATATGTAATGATTTAAAAATGATTACGAGAAAATTTTTATGTGTCTACATTTTGCCCATCTTTGATACACTGGAGCTTATCGTATTGTTTCAAAGAAAAAGATTGATCAACTGATACATGTCCCAGAGACATCTTGGTAAATATTATGATAAGAATGATATGCCCCCTTGAGAGATTGATCAAACAGATTGTAAGAAGATTAATCTCTCGATAGATGTCGAGAGAATGATTAGGGTGATCCCACAATAGTGATTTACAATTTTTAGCCAAACTGGACACTTAAATAATTTTTTTTAACTAAATCTTCACTTTTGAGCACCTATAGCGGCTAAAACATGAGGAATTTGAAGATGATGCAAACTAGAGTTTCATCACATTTTGTCAGTAGAGTCTAAATTTTTTTTTAAAAAAAATTTTGGAATCAAATTGCACTATTTTTTCCATCTCCCTCGAAAACAAGTTTTTTTTCAGAAAACAACATTTTAAAAAAGTGACGCACACCGTATAACGCATAATTTTTTTTCCATGAAGGATAAAATTCTAATTCTTTCGAATTTAGATTTGTAACTCCGATATCTAGTGCTTCCACTTGGTTAGATAGTTTTTTATTGAATTTTTTTTCTTTAATCAAGTGTCAAAGTCAAACCAATTACAATTCAGACATAACGTGATCATACAAGGCGTAACGTTTTTTGTATACGTGTAACTTTTTTTGTATATATCAATTTTTATTTTTTTTGTTGGATCAAGGACTTCCATATCTGGTGCACTCATATTTTTTAATTTTTTTTTGATAATCTGCTATTTTTCCACATGTGCAAAACATAGACCTTCATTTTCGATGAAAAACCTATGTTTAATAAAACTAAAAAGGAAAATACATAATAAAATAAAAACATATTAAAATTATATTCGTTGGATAGCTTGTTCCGAGGACTACCTGATTCTAGTTGGGTTTGTGAAGTCTCCACCATTTCCATGTTCAAACCGATCTTCGAAGTGAAAAAAATTAGGTTTTTTTTATGTTTTAGGGGGAGAATGAAGGATAAGGGGGGTTTGTACGAACCCCTAGGGGTTTGAGCGAACCACCCTTCCTAATGCATTTTTTTTAGTTTTTTTGGCGTGCAAGATTCAAATGGGTTCACTCGAACTAGCAAGTTCGTATGAACCCCCAAAATCACATTTTTTTCCTTGTGGTCATTTTTTGTGAGTTTTCCTTCCTCACTGGAATTGTAAACCACTATTGTTGCTTCACCCATTAGATACCTAATATTGTGCAAGTGATAAAGTTACGGTGATGCACATTTTGATGAAAATGCACAGGATAGGCATAACTGAACAATTGATGGAAATGATCAGTATAGCCAAGTTGATGAGCTAATTAAGTTGATTGGTATTGGTGCTTATGCAAAACAATTTGATGCAATGAGTGATTGATTGATTAAGGGGACATGAGATTTTGAGAAGCAGGTTGATTGATTTCTCTTGACAAGAAAGATTGACAAAATAAAATTCAAGAAATGAAAGATGCAAGATGGGAGAAAATGAAGGTGATGAAGCGTCTTGTGCCTTTTAAGTGCTTTTATCATCATCGAGCTTATTATGTTGCAAATTAGTATAAGCATCTAGATAACATGAACATCTAGATGACCTGAATACAGTTTGTGTTTTTATTTAGCAGCAAAGTATAAGCATCTAAATATAAGGACCTTAGATGGCTTGAATACTTATTGCATGGAAGATACTATCAGACAAGGAATGCTCTCATCCATAGTAGACTCATAGGTCCTTGATGGTTTTAGACAACCATTTCTTAAGACGAGTCGTCCTATGAATAAGAAATAATCCAAAGACAAAAAATAAGTGAACATCCCCCATCATCCCCTCTCTAGTCCTAGACATCTTGAAGAAGCTAAAAGACATGCCACCAAAGATAAAATCATAAAATGATCAAAGATCAACAAACAAACATGCATCATGCTTCAATCTAAAACTGAATATTGTCACAGTTTATGCATTTGGGTTGGATTTGAAAGATGGATCGGTAGGTATGATGTTTAATTGTCAGTCGTGGTGCGTTTTGATTTTGTTGAAGTTCAAAGCTATGTGGTGATCTAAAAGTGTCATTGTTTTAGGGATTTTTGAAGTTATGTGATTTTTTTGTATTTTTAGAATATTTGATTTTTTTGGATTTTTTCAGGACATTTTATGATTTCAATGGATTTTTTTAGGACATTTTATGATTTTTATGGATTTTTTCAGGACATTTTATGATTTTTATGGATTTTTTTCAAGATATTTTATAATTTTTATGGATTTTTTCAAGACATTTTATGATTTTTATGGATTTTTTTCAAGACATTTAATGATTTTTATGGATTTTTTAGAACATTTTATGATTTTTATGGATTTTTTAGAACATTTTATGATTTTTATGGATTTTTTCAAGACATTTTAATGATTTTCATGGATTTTTTCAAGACATTTTATGATTTTTGTGGATTTTTTTCAAGACATTTTATGATTTTTATGGATTTTTTCAAGACATTTTATGACAGAAAGAGATGGATCTCAAGTGAGTAGACAGAAAAAGAGGGTAGTTTCTCTGACCGCGAGATGCTCAATATCCTAACCCATTGCTAAGGTTGAGGAAATGCCCTAGCGAGGAATAGGACCAACCTAGTACGTATGGAAGAGAAAGCAAGTGAGGGGACTGTCAAACAATTCACAAGCCATGGTGAGTATGAAAAAGCCATTTTGAAGTGGAGAGTGAATGAAAATGGGATGAAAAGATCAAGTAGAGCTCCAAAGGAAAGAGGAGCAAAGCCTCTACACATGGTGTCGATTTGTCGGTTTTCACCATGGTACTTGCTCAAGGCATCACCAAAGTGGTTTTCACCTTTAAATGAATTGGTTTCTCTTTACTTTTTTCATCATTTTCATTTTATATTTTTTTAAAGACTTTTTTCCTTTTTTTTTGTATTTTTTCAAGACTTTAAAAGAGTGTACCCTCTAAAGTACTCAGGTATAAAACTTGCGAGTGTGCACACTATTGATGGGATTACTAAGAAATTCACCTTCTAGAGTAGATAAATGGTATAACCCAGATCCATACACAACAGTGATAACATATGGATCCAACCAGTCAGGCTCAAATTTACCCTTCTTTTCTCTGTCTTGTTGATTGCGAGGATTTTCACGAAGGACAAGATCTCCAAGGTTATAAATTTCTAGTTATAACTTTAGCTCATTCACTGTTGATATGCTCTAAGATGATTAAAATAAGTTTGTCTTCACTCATCTAATAGCTCCAATTCCTGCAAACGAGAAACACAGTATTCTTCATCACTGATGTGATTGCGTAAGGAGACGCACAAAGAGGGCAAATCGACCTCGATGGGAAAGATGGCTTCAGATCCATAAACAAGGGCATAGGGGGTAGCACTTGTGGGAGTGCAGATACTCGTGCGGTAAGCCCACAAGACATGGTTCAGTTGAATATGACAATCTTGACCAACTTCATTGATCATCTTTTTACGAATTTTGAGAATGGTTTTTTTAGAGGCCTCAACCTGGCCATTACCTTGAGGATAGTAAGGTATGGTGAAATGATGTTGTATATGGAATTTCTCATAGAGTTCACGAACATCCTAATTTTTGAATGGACGACCATTATCTATGATGATGGATAAATGAATTCCATACCGATAGATGATGTAGTTTAGTATGAAAGTGGCTATTTGTTTTCTAGTGATATGAGTGAGGGGAACAAATTGAATCCATTTCTTGAAATAGTCTATGGCAATGAGAATGAACTTATGACCATTGGATGAAGGTGGATGTATCGTTCCCATGAGATCGAGTCCCCACTGACAAAAGGGCCATGGTGTGGCAAGAGACCGCAATTCTTGTGTAGGAGCATGTATCAAATCTGCATATTTTTGACACTTCTTGTATTTGTTAACAAACTGATAAGAATTTGTTTCCATTGTAGGCCAATAATAACCCATACAAGAGAGTTTCTTGGCCAGAGTAGGACCGCTAGAATATGGCCCACATATACCTTCATGTACTTCTCGTAAATAATTTTTGCTCTCATCATGCTAAGGACATCGGAGTAAAGTACCATCAATACCTCGGCGGTAAAGGGTATCAGTTAATATTATGTAGCGAGAAGCTTGATGGATAAAGTGTTGGCAAGAGACACTGCACATGCCATCTAGTGTTGTCATTGATGGAAACATCAGTCAGTGATTTTATCCACATGTCATCATTTGATCATACTGGAAGTTAGATCTAAGTTTTGTGATTAACTGTCAAGCTAGAACAAAGCATCTGATAGAATTGTGTGCATCGATTCATATGCAAATTTCCTATTATCTTTTTGAGTTTTGGATCTCAGGGAAGGTATTTTGGTGTATGTACTATCTTATCTGAGAATCATCAAGGTTTTCATTCATTGGTGTGCGAGTTAGAAGATTCAGTTTATTGTTTTTTTCTTTTTTATCAGTCCAGAAAACTGACTTGGTGAATATAATATGTTGCAGATATTTGAGGAGTAATTGTTTAAGTGTTTTTGTGTTCTAACATGTTGATTTTGGTCCTCACTATGTTGTGGCCGACTTTGGTTGGTGTGCATTGAAAATCATGTGTGAATTAAGCTGACAGTTTGTAAATATTTCTCTATTTTATTGAAGCCATCATGTAGCGATTAAATCCCTAGTGGCGGTTATATATAAGCAATTTTTTATATCATTTGGATGTATGTAAAAAGTGTGTTGATATGTGTTGAAAATTCAGAAGGATTGTAGAGAGATTATGCATAGTTTCACTTGCGCATAAAATAATTTTTTATGCAAATTGAAACAGAGCAAAGCAAAAGAGCAGAATCAGACAAAAGGTCAAGAAATAGACTAATGTGCTTAATTGGAACTATAATCAGGAATTAGTAGATGCTATTCTTTCAGTTCAATTCTTCAGATGGATTTAATCTGAATATTTTGTAAGGAAGTTAGCCTTCCTATTTTTTGAGTAGTGAGCTCTAGGTAGTGTGCTTGAATGCAAGTGCATTCCCATTTTGTAAACACTTATTTTTTAGTATACTCATATTGTGGATTGGCCTTCCACCATGGGTTTTTCCCCTAACAGGGTTTCCACGTAAAAATCCTTGTTTTATGTTGTTATGGTTGATTTATTTGTGTTCATGCATATTTCTTTTGGATCAGTGTTGTAAATTCTTTAAGAATCAGATTAATAAAGTTAAATTTTGCAGAACACTGATTCACCCCCTCTTATTGTTCCTTGATTCCAACAATTGGTATTAGAGCCTAGTTCCTCGGAAGAAGTTTAAAAGCTTGGGGAAGATTCGGGAAAGTGATCCAATGGATTCAAGCAGTCTTCAACAACAAATTTTGGTGGCCCTATATGATCTTGATCAATCAAAATATGAAGTCAGGGAATTGCAGGAAAGTCTCTTAAATGCTGAGAAATTCATTCAATCATTGAAAGAAAAAAACAATGAGTCAAGAGAAAAGAGAAAGGAACTTTGTGATCAGATCAAGTAGAAAGATAGTAAAAAAATGAAAGATAGTAAAAGCATGGAAGATGAACACTTGAGTGGGTATGTGCAGGATCATGATGGGCCAAAAAGTGGCAATAGGAAAAAGTAGCATTTTTCACTTGCCAAAAAATGTGGAAATCCCGAGTTGACTTTCTTTTGGGTTGGCTATCAGTACATTGCTCCATAGCAATGCCCAAGCCTAATTTTTACAAATCGGATATCCATTTTGAATTGGATATCCGAATTTTAAAAGTAAAAAAAAATGGATATCCGATTTGGGGTTGGGCAATATTTGAAAACATTTAAAAATGTATTGTGGAAGTAAAATTTTGGTGCCACAAATCAGATATCCGATTTGTGGCACACATAGACCCAAGAGTAATTAGGAGGTGTAGGGTGGACAAGAGATAAAGAGAGAGAGGGAAATGGAGAGAGAGAGAGAGAGAGAGAGAGAGAGAGAGAGAGAGAGAGAGTAGGAGGGGGAAGGGAGAGGGGAAGAGGGGAAGAAGGGGAGAGAGAGGGAGAGAGAATAGAGGGGAAGGGAGAGTGGAAGAAGAAGGGGAGAGAGAGGAGGAGGGTAAGGAGAGGGTAAGAGGGGAGAACAAAAGAAGAGAGAGAGAGAGAGAGAATTAGGAGGGGGAAGGGAGAGGGCAAGAGGAAAAGAAGGGGAGATAGAGGGAGAGAGGGAGATATAGAGAGTGGGAAAGAGAGAGGGAAAGGGATAGAGAGAGAGAGAATTAGGAGTGAGAGAGAGAGAAAGAGGGGGGGAAGGGAGAGGGGAAGGGGAGAAGGAGAGAGAGAGAGAGAGAAAGAGAGAGAGAGAGGAAGAAGGGTCTAAGAGAGGGAGAGGGAGCGAGGGAGAGAGAGAGAGAGGGAAAGAGACAATATTTAAATATTTAATATATTAGTAATATTAATTAGTTATATAATATTTTATATAGTAACTTAATATATATATATATATATAAATATTTATACATTAACTAGAATATATAAATAATATTTAAATATTATACATAATTTCATAAGAGATTATCATAAATTATAAATTATATATTGAATTATAAACTATATTGTATATTCTCAACTAGATATATTAAAATAAACTATAAATTATTTGGGTATGTGCTGGATCATGATGGGCCAAAAAGTGGCAATGAGAAAAAATCACATTTTAGATCAACTCAAAAACGCGGAAATGTCGAATTGACTTTTCTAGGTTCGAGTGTCAGTACATTTACCCGAACCAAAAACCATACCTAGTTTCCACAGATTCAATATCTGATCCAATTCGGATATCCGATTTTTGGAAACAGTATATAAAAATCAACTGACTCTTTCAACTTCATTTCTCACAGTTTGCACAGGGGCGCACAAGGAAAAACCAAAATCGGATATCCGCTTTGCTTAGATATCTGATTTCAAAGGTAAGTATTTGATTTTTTCAATCTTGTAATCGATTTTTCAAGTAGATTCTCTTAAGTTTTAGTAGGTTTTATTAAAAAAAAATCAAAAATAGGGTTTTCTATTGATATTTTTTAAAAACTAGAGTTTACATTGATTTTTTATTAAAAATTAATGTTTTGAAATGGATCTTGATTAAAAATTAGTGTTGTTGATGTATTTTTATCAAAAATAAGAGTTTGTTATTGATTTTTGTGAAATAGTATGGTGTTTTTGGATTTTTATTAAAAACTAGGGTTTTTTTACAATAATTTCATTTATATTGTGTAATTTCAATTAGTTTAATTAGTTTTTAACTTTAATCAGGTATTATGGCTGCGAATGAAAATCCACAAATGCCAAATGCTCCACCACCTTCGTAGCCAAATTCTCCACCACCTCCGCAGCCACCAATTGAAGACTTAATTGGTGAAAAATTGGGGCAATTGAGGGGCATTTGTGAAATTTATCAGACAATGCCTCGATTGAGAGATATGACAAACACATTGAAGGAAATAATTAAAAATATAGAAACCCTCTCCACCCAACATAATTCCTTTCATTCATGGTGAGAAGACATGAGGGAATATTATCAATGTGGATTGTCTTACGATGATGTGAAAGATCTCCAAATAACCAAATCCCAAATAGCCTCTTTATTCATTGACCCCCACATCGTTTTGCCAGTGAATGTTAATAAAACAAAATTTTCCATAAAATGGTGCCTACATAGGGACATTGTAGCTAACTTTTGGGATCGTTGGTGTATGGTTTTTGATAAACCATCGAACAATAATTCCAATATACCATTTTACTTTATTAAAAAATTATATGCTGAGTTTGTGTTAGGGAATCATGTCAATTACTTTGACATTAAACCCTTCCAGGGTGTCAGTGGAGGTATACCCCAGGATAGACCAGAGGCAATTAGAGTAGTCCCACACCCAAATGTTCCCCTTCGTCCCCTTCGTCGCCTTCATCCCCTTCCTCCGCCACCTCCAATATATCATCTAAAGATTATCTAGGATGCATCCACACAGACTATTCAGGCTATTCACTCTTTGAGTGGTCATTTGGTTTCGCATGCTTCTACAGCAGCTCAGTGACATTTTGATGATGTTGGCGAAGGCTCAAGTGCTGCTGCATCATCCTCCTCAGGTCCACATATTTGTGTGCCACATACTTGCACTATGTGCCGCCAGATATGCTTAGGTCCTCTTGTACAACCCGTTGAGCATCCCTTGGACACTTCTGATTATGACCTCCATGATGTGGACATTATAGTTCAATCATAGGGGAGTGGAGCGCACCCTACAGAGTCCTCTCCTACTAGAGAGGGAGATGCTGGAATAGTGACACAGGTAAGATTTAAGTTGTAATTTCATAACTTGCATTTGTTTTTAAATGAATATTAATAAGAGATAGTATCAAGTACTAATATTTATTTACATGGTCTATTTAAAAATTGATGTATGAGGAGGAGCTCACATGGGTGACTGATAGCACCCTTAGGGCCATTTCATTTGGCTTGGACACACACGTAGTATATATTTTTGCACTCACTCGTTTACATTTTATATTATATACTTGCTTGTCATTTGAATTGTCATCTATGAAATTATATAATAACTTATATGTTTATCTTGTTTTCCTCCTGTAGGAAATACCTAGTGCAAGTGAGGTGTAGCCTCGTCCAGACTATGGAGGCGCAAATATAGATAAGGGGAAGGTAATTGAACTCAAATTGGATTGAATTAAGATTTTTAAGATCTTATATTTATTATACATACGTCGACATAGATTGGTAGTTTCATATGTAGTTGTCAATTTTATGTACAGGCAATTATGAGCTATACAAATATGTTGACAAGGGACACACCGCCTAAAGGAGTAGTTATTGGAACACCTCAAGGAGTAGGTGTTGAAACACCTCAAGGAGGAGGTGTCAAAACACCTGAAGGAGATAAAGAAAAAGATCAACCTAAAGAGGTATGTGCTTATTTTATTTTGTGTTTGGTAAATAAGTTCCTATTACAAATAATCGTATGCTAGCTTGGATCAATTTTATGTTTTTGTTCACATATATAGATTGTCATTTGAAAATTTGATTTGGTATATTCTAGGACTCCCGACCCTTTGAAGAGACGTATATTTCAGGTAATCAAGATTTCAATTTTAGAGTTCAATTAAAATTCACTGTATATTGATTTTGATGTTAATTATTCGATTTTAAATTATATAGTATAACTTGTTAGAGTAAAGGTTTTAACTTAATTATGTTGATTAAGTTACCTTTATTCCCTTCTTAAGATTTCACGTTAGTTTGCATAAAGTGACATTTAATAATTATATTAATTATTAAATGTTATCCTATTAGGGTTTTATTAGGGTTTGCATGATCTCCTTTTTATAGGGATTGATCCCATTGTATTTCATATCAATTCATTCTCTCATTCTCTCTGATATATACATTTTTAGTTTTCAAAGAACCCTTGCTTGTTTGTCTCCATCTCTTCTTTTGTGATAGGTTATTTGCATGCAAGTGATCTTCGAGGTTTGTGGTGTTGTATTTTCTCAACTCCTACATGGTATCAGAGCTCCACACCTGCTGCTTCCTATTCTTGTTTTGACGATTTTTGGAGCTTCAAGGGTTTGGGGTTTGTTTTCTTGATCTAGGGAATACCTGCAATTTTGAAGCATTTTCAACTCAAATGGACATCACCATTGCGTCCGCAGCGGTCCAAAACCCCTAAATCGACTGTCAATTCATCCTTTTTGGACAAAGTCGAAATCTGAGGCAAATTTTTTTTTACAATTCGACTGTACGGCCGTCCATTTGTTGGTAAAAAAAATTTTGTTTTATTTTCCGTCATTTTATTTTTGATCAGTTTCTCCATTTTTTGCAATCTCAGTGGCGTTGGAACCGTATTTCCAAGCTCTTCAGTTTCATCCATGCCATTTTTCTAGATTTCACTCCAGGTATATTTTATTCAGTTATTTGTGTTTTCACACTCTGGTCGATTACCTGGACATATTTGCTCTTGGAAACTTTTTGTTCACATGGGATGCTTTGTTTTTGGCTATTATTCATGTATTTCCAGCATTTTGTCCTTTGAGGACATTTTGAGCATCATTTGTAAGCAATCTTTTATGTAAACGCACTTAGATAAAGTGCCACACTATTGTACATGTATCTTTTGGGGATTTTGCACATAAAGTTGTGCCATATTTTGTACTCACACTGATATTATAAAGTGCTATGAGGGGTTGTGTAGTTTTCCTTTGTTTAGCCATCACATCTTTATCCGGTGAGTGTCCCTCCACGACGATAGTGGATCATATGATTCCAGCCTCATGCATGTGTGCTTTGTTTTGCACACCACTTTTTCAGTTGTAGGTGCTATCTTGCACACTTTCAGATGTTTCTTCTCCTTCATGCACTACAGGGTGTTTCACATCATTTCAGTGGATCTGTCAGGCTCTCCCAGTTCAGCATTATGGGGGGTTTATTATACTGTTCGTGCTAATTCTTCCTTGGTTTCGCCTTGGAAGGAATCTTCCATTCTTAGTTGATTAGTGTTTCAGACTATTGGTTCTTGTGCCATCTGATTTGAGTAGTGTCATTTGGGGCACTCATGCAGATTGTTGTCTTCATGATAGACTATTGGTACTTATTCCATTTGTATCTTCGTTCCAGGTGTTTTCCTTTGTTTGCCATCTAATTCGAGTAGTGTCGTTTGGGGCACTCATGCAAATTTTGTATCTCCGTTCCAGGTGTTTGCCTTTGTTTGCCATCTGATTCGAGTAGTGTCATATGGGGCACTCATACAGATTGTTGTCTTTTTGATCCTGATCATCCTATCTTCAGCGGAGGTTCTTCAACACCATAGCAATCATCTTTCGACAGTTGTTTGCAGCTTCTTCTACTTCAGTGATGTTCTTTTTCTTGGCTTTCTACATCTCTTTTTGGAGTAGAGCTTTTTCCCATGAGGTTTTCTCTATTTCTCCATTTTACAGAGATTTGGTTGTATTTGGGTACCTGATCTGGCCTAGTTGTCGGGACCCATGTTTGCGTTCTTGCATCGTAGTTACCTTTGCTTTTCTGCATTTGTTTGTAGCTGCACTGCTGCTCATCTTAAGGGGGGGTGTTAGAGTAAAGGTTTTAACTTAATTATGTTGATTAAGTTACCTTTATTCCCTTCTTAAGATTTCACGTTAGTTTGCATAAAGTGACATTTAATAATTATATTAATTATTAAATGTTATCCTATTAGGGCTTCTATTAGGGTTTTATTAGGGTTTGCATGATCTCCTTTTATAAGGATTGATCCCATTGTATTTCATATCAATTCATTCTCTCATTCTCTCTGATATATACATTTTTAGTTTTCAGAGAACCCTTGCTTGTTTGTCTCCATCTCTTCTTTTGTGACAGGTTATTTGCATGTAGGTGATCTTCGAGGTTTGTGGTGTTGTATTTTCTCAACTCCTACATGGTATCAGAGCTTCAGATTTGCAGCTACTTGTTCTTGTTTTGAGATTTTGCATTGGAAGCAAATCTAGGGTTCTAAGGTTTCTTTTGGGTGGATTCAACATACTCCATTTTTTGGATTCACTTTGGGCTCAAATGGATAGTACCATTGGATTCGTAGCACCCAAAACCCCTAAAACGATTGTCAAATCGTCGATTTTAGTTACAGTCAATTTGGAAGGCAAATTTTTTTTTTCCCTACGCCCGTACGGAGCAAAAATCGCAAAAAAAATCAAAATCTATGGTTTTTTGATTAAAATTTTTGCACGGCCAGTGCATTTGTTTTCGCCGCCTGGCGGCCACCACAGTGCCGCCAAGTGGCCACCTACCACTGGGTCCACCGCCACCTGCTCCGTCCGACGCCGCCCCATCCGCTCGCCGAGCTCCCCGACCGCCCACCCGCTCTGCCGCTGCCGACCCCGCGCTCCGCTCGACCGCTTCCTGCAGGGCTTCGCCGAGCTCGCCGGGCTCTCCGCACTCCCCAGCTGGTCACTGCCGACACCGACACCGCTAGCTCATCCCTGCTGACACCGCCAGGTTCATCCCCGTCGACACCAACACCGCTCAGCTCGCCCAGCTCGTTCCGCCGACTCCGCAAAACCCGCCCTGCTCGTCTGCCTCCGAGCTCACCGACATGAGCTTGCCGACCCGAGTCGGCTCCTCTAGCCCCCGCGGGCTTCTAACACCCGCCGCTTGGTCACATGGGTGACCACGGGCTTCGCCCAGCCACGAGCCCCCTGGTCGTCCATATGGCTAGGGGCCGATTTTTTTAGCCCTTAAGTGTTGTGAGAGGATTTTTTTTTCTCCTTTGGAGCAGCTTGTGCTAAATCGGGTGTAGAATGGGCAATTTTTCTTGGTTTTTCACAAATGAGATATCGTCGGAAAGCTGGTTCTGGCGCCGTTCCAGTAGTACTTGTAATTTTTTCTGATTTTGTAGTTTTGCTGTGTTTTTTTCCAGTCAAAGTCAGAACTTGGTTTTTTCACTCCAAGGGGTGTATCTTTTGCGTTCGAACTCCGTTTTGTGCAAACGAATAGGCATTGGAAAGGTGTTACAATTTTCTTTCTAGATTTATAGTCTATTTTACCAGTTCATTTACCAGGTATTTTTTATTTAGCTTTGTGTGTTTTTACACTTTGCTCAATTACTTGGTCATTCTGGCTCCTAGATGAGTTTTGTTTGCATGGGATGGGTTATATTAATTTGATCTCATTGCTGAGATCATTAGTCTCTGAATTTTTTCATTTGAAGAGTTATCATGGGTTTTTCTACTCACCCTTCAGTTGTTCTTCTGGAACGGGGTAATTATGAGTCATGGGCAAAGGGTATACTTACACATTGTAGGTGGCTTAATATTTTGCCTTATTTGTATGATCTCATACCTAAACCAGCAACTTTAGAGGGAAAATTAGCATGGGATATTATTAGAAATCACATTGTAGGAGTTATATTATCTAGTGTTGATCATGACACTATGTTGGTTATATCGGACATTGATTGTCCTCACCCACTTTGGACACGTCTTTGGGAGATCTATGGAGACCCTATTCTATCTCCATTCCCAGAGGATCCTGCTTCAGATTGTCTCATACCCATTTCTTGGCAAGAGAATACACCATTTGATCATGATACTTTAGAAGAGCTTGAGTATTTAGACACCCTTACTTATTCCAATGGATCAGAGGTTTATCTCCCAGTTCCTACTCTTCAGACTGAGACTTCATCAGCATCTCTTGTTGTTCTTGATTCAGTGCATCAGGGAATCATACATCTTCCAGACATAGCTACTTTGGACTCTTATGTTGCAGACATATCTTTCTTGTTTGTGGAGTCCTATATTGCAGATTTGGAGGATTATTTTTAGGAAATTCATCTCCTCTACCTTAATAGTCAGGTTATCACTATTCGCCCACCATTATCCATGCATTCAGAGGTTGCATTTCAGTATTCTCCACATCAGTTTGGATTTGTGATTATTTGTTTCAGTTCAGACAGTGAGACTCTTTAGCATCCTATCATGGCACACATCTTGAGACAGATTAGTTCATCATTCTTCATAGGGTTTCTTCGATACAGGTCCATGGATTAGTTTCTTTCCAAGGGGAGCAATATCATTTGCCGCTTCAGAATCTCTTTTTGGATTCTTTATCAGGCATCTACCATTGTGACAGGACACCTGCCGTCGAGTCACATGGGTGACCGCAGGCTCCGCCTAGCCGCCAGCCCCCTGGTCGTCCATATGGCCAGGGGCCGTTTTTTTTAGCCCTTGAGGGTTGTGAGAGGATTTTTTTTTCCCTTTGGAGCAGCTTGCGCTAAATTGGTTGTAGAATGGGCAATTTTTCTCGATCTTTTGCAAACGAGATATCGTCGGAAAGCTAGTTTTGACGCCGTTCTAGTCGTACTGGTAAGTTTTCTTGATTTTGAAGTTTTGCTATGTTTTTTTCCAGTCAAAGTTAGTACTTGGTTTTTTCACTCCAAGGGGCGTATCTTTTGTGTCCGAACTCCATTTTGCGCAAACGAATAGGCATTGGAAAGGTGTTACAATGCTCTTTCCAGATTTATAGTCTATTTTACCTGTTTGTTTACCAAGTATTTTTTAGTCAGATGTGTGTGTTTCTACACTTTGCTCAATTACTTGGTCATTCTGGCTCCTACATGAGTTTTGTTTGAGTGGGATGGGCTATATTAATTTGATCTATATGCTGTAAGGTCATATTTCTTAGTTTGTTTTTCATTTGAAGAGTTATCATGGGTTTCTCTACTCACCCTTCAGTTGTTCTTCTGGAACGGGGTAATTATGAGTCATGGGAAAAGGGTATGCTTACACATTGTAGATGGCTTAATATTTTGCCTTATTTGTATGATCTCATACCTGAACCACCAACTTTAGAGGGAAGATTAGCATGGGATATTATTAGAAATCGCATTGCAGGAGTTATATTGTCTAGTGTTGATCATGACACTGTGTTGGCTATATCGGACATTGATTGTCCTCACCCACTTTGGACACGTCTTTGAGAGATCTATGGAGACCCTTTTCTATCTCCATTCCTAGAGGATCCTGCTTCAGATTGTCTCATACCCATTGCTTGGAGAGAAAATACACCATTTGATCACGATACTTTAGAGGAGCTTGAGTATTTAGACACCCTTACTTATTTTGATGGATCAGAGGTTTATCTCACAGTTCCTACTCTTCAGACTGAGACTTCATCAGCATCTCTTGTTGTTCTTGATTTAGTGTAGCAGGGAATCATATATCTTCCAGACATAGCTACTTTGGACTCTTATGTTGTAGACATATCTTTCTTTTTTGTTGAGTCCTATATTGCAGATTTGGAGGATTACTTTGAGGAAATTCATCTCCTCTACCTTGACAGTCAGGTTATCACTGTTCACCCACCATTATCTATGCATTTAGAGGTTATATTTCAGTATTCTCCACATCAGTTTGGATTTGGCATTATTTGTTTCCATTCAGACAGTGAGACTCTTCAGCATCCTATCATGGCACACATCTTGAGACAGATTGGTTCTTCCTTCTTCACAGGGTTTCTTCAGTACAGGTCCATGGATCCGTTTCTTCCCAAGGGGAGGAATATCATTTGCCGCTTCAGGATCTCCTTTTGGATTCTACATCAGGCATCTACCATTGTGACAGGAGTTTCTTCATTGTGGGGGGGCCTTCTTCTCTCTTTCTATATCTCCTATGGAGATCATTGTACATGTATTTATATGGTAGAAGCTATCTATGGGGAGTATTATGTTATCCACCTCCTATCCTTCTTTCATTAGTGCATTGCATTTCTTCCTTGCATTCTATTTTGGGGAGGAGTTTTGTTCCCACTGGGTTTTCTCTTTTACCCCATTTCATTTAGTTTGCATTGATCTTGTACATGGGTACCTGATCTGGCCTTGTTGCCGGGACCCATTGCTTTTGCTTTCAGTAGCTTCTTCTAGGTTCTAGCTTCTCCTTATGTCTATCTTAAGGGGGGGTGTTAGAGTAATTGGGTATTTACTTTATTAATTAAACAATATTTGTTTAATTATGTAAAGTTCCCTTTTACCTCTTTTCACTTAAGCTAACATTAGGTGCATAATAATTAATTACTTTATTATTATTGTGCAAGCCTAGGGTTTTCCTTTTTAGGGTTTTCATCTATATGTAGTTGAAAACTATTTTTTATATCATTAATTCATTTTACATTTTGTGTGAATTCATGGCTCCACATTCTTGAGCATTTCCTTTGTTGCTTCTCTTTGTTTCTCCTTGTAACAGGTTATTTGCTTGCAAATATCTTTTGGGCTTCTGTGGTGTTGTATCTTCTCAACTCCTACATGGTATCAGAGCTCCACACCTGCTGCTTCCTGTTCTTGTTTTGAAGATTTTTGGAGCTTCAAGGGTTTGGGGTTTGTTTTCTTGATCTAGGGAATACCTGCAATTTTGAAGCATTTTCAGCTCAAATGGACATCGCCATTGTGTCCGCAGCGGTCCAAAACCCCTAAATCGACTGTCCATTCATCCTTTTTGGACAAAGTCGAAATCTGAGACAAATTTTTTTTTACAATTCAACCGTACGGCCGTGCATTTGCTGGTAAAAAAATTTCCGTTTTATTTTCCATCATTTTATTTTTCGGAAAATTCCTGTATATTTTTTAGATTTTTTTTTTAAAAAATCAAGAAAAGAAAAACACTTTATTTTCGGCCAAAATTTTACGTAGTTTAAGGGCTTGCCGGCCCGGTACAAGGGTACCCACAGGTACCTGCATCCGTAGGCCTGCGGGCCCTGCGGTATGCCAGTCGGCGTACTACCGATCACCGGTGGCCTTCTGCCGACTGGCGGTCTGACAGTCCGCCAGTGGCCTTCTGCCGACTGGCGGTCTGACAGTCCGCCGACGGCGATACCTACCAAGCCGCGTACCAAAAATTTTTTTTTAATAAAAAACATTTTTTTAATTGTTTTTTATGTTTTTAAAAATAATTTTTTCTGAAAAATAGTCCAATCGTAGTTTTACGGTGACGGCTGTTTGGCCATCAAATATAACCCAGTGATTTTGCTGCGACGGCCGTATGACCATCAAATTTAACCTAGCACTGGTTTTTCCCTCTTTGGCGCTGATTTATTCTGGAGGCTGTAACTTGGGCATACAATATCATTTTTTGGAAAACGAGATATTGTTGGAAAGCTGGTTTTCTCATCTTTCCAGTGGTGTGGGTCTAATCACTTCTTTTTTCCATTGGTACATTCTATAGCCACTTGAAGACAAAGGGGCTATTTTCAATCTCAAGCTCATAACTTTTGATCAGTTTCTCCCTTTTTTGCAATCTCAGTTGCGTTGGAACCATATTTCAGAGCTCTTTAGTTTCATCCATGCCATTTTTAAAGATTTCACTCCAGGTATATTTTATTCAGTTATTTGTGGTTTCACACTCTGGTGGATTACCTGGACATATTTGCTCTTGGAAATATTTTGTTCACATGGGATGCTTTGTTCTTGGCTCTTCTTCATGTATTTTTTGCATTTTGTCTTTTGAGGAAATTTTGAGCATCATTTGTAAGCAATATTTTATGTAAACGCACTGAGATAAAATGCCACACTATTGTACATGCATCTTTTGGGAATTTTGCACATAAGGTTGTGCTATATTTTGTACTCACACTGATATTATAAAGTGCCATGAGGGTTGTGTAGTTTTCCTTTGTTTTGCCATCACATTTTTGTCCGGTCAGTATCCCTCCACGACGACAGTGAATCCATACCATGGGGGGTTGTTTAGATTGCCTTTGTTTGCCATCACACCTTTGTCCGATGAGTGTCCCTCCATGACAACCATGGATCCATATGATTCCAGCCTCACGCATGTGTGCTTTATTTGGCACACCACTTTTTCAGTTGCAGGTGCTATCTTGTGCACTTTCAGATGTTGCATCTTCTTCATGCACTACAGGGTGTTGCACACCATTTCAGTTGATCTGTCAGGCTCTCAGTTCACCATTATGGGGGGGTATTATACTATTCATGCTAATACTTCCTTGGTTTCACCTTGGAAGGAATCTTCCATTCTCAATTGATCAGTGGTTCAGACTATTGGTTCTTGTACCATTTGTATCTTCATTCCAGGTGTTTGCCTTTGTTTGCCATCTGATTTGAGTAGTGTCGTTTGGGGCACTCATGTAGATTGTTGTCTTCTTGATAGACTATTGGTACTTACTCCATTTGTATCTTCATTCCAGATGTTTCCTTTGTTTGCCATCTGATTCGAGTAGTGTCGTTTGGGGCACTCATGCAGATTTTTTATCTTTGTTCTAGGTGTTTGCCTTTGTTTGCCATCTGATTCGAGTAGTGTCATATGGGGCACTCATATAGATTGTTGTCTTCTTGTTCCTGATTATCCTATCTTCAGCAGAGGTTCTTCAGCACCATAGCAGTCATCTTTCGACAGTTGTTTATCGCTTCTTCTGCTTCAGTGATGTTCTTCTTCTTGGCCTTCTGCATCTCTTTTTGGAGTAGAGCTTTTTCTCATGGGGTTTTCTCTATTTCTCCATTTTATAGAGATTTGGTTGTATTTGGGTACCTGATCTGGCCTAGTTGCCAGGACCCATGTTTGCCTTCTTGCATTGTAGTTACCTTTGCTTTTCTGCATTTGTTTGTAGCTGCAATGTTGCTCATCTTAAGGGGGGGTGTTAGAGTAAAGGTTTTAACTTAATTATGTTGATTAAGTTACCTTTATTCCTTTCTTAAGATTTCACGTTAGTTTGCATAAAGTGACATTTAATAATTATATTAATTATTAAATGTTATCCTGTTAGGGCTTCTATTAGGGTTTTATTAAGGTTTGCATGATCTCCTTTTTATAAGGATTGATCCCATTGTATTTCATATCAATTCATTCTCTCATTCTCTCTGATATATACATTTTTAGTTTTCAGAGAACCCTTGCTTGTTTGTCTCCATCTCTTCTTTTGTGATAGGTTATTTGCATGCAGGTGATCTTCGGGGTTTGTGGTGTTGTATTTTCTCAACTCCTACATAACTAATCTCAATTGTGGTTTGAATTTTTCTTGTGCAGCTACCTTCAGAGCCAAGGAGTGCTTCAAAGACGCTCCATTTTGATGATCCACCAGTAGTTTAGGATGAGATAGACATTTTGGCATGTAAATTTTGAATACATATTGAGATGGCATATGCCATATTTTGTAAAAGTTTGTTTGAGTTGGCATTGATGCCATTTTTGTATATGGACATACACTTGATTATTGGATAATTTGATATATAGAAGTTGACAATCGAAATTTAATTTGTTCCTCATGTGCATGATTAAACTCTTTGAAAATTTTATCTTGAGAAATGGTTAAATATCAATGTACAATAGCTTAAAACTGAATGGTTATATTATGTAGTTTATATTTATATCGCTGATTACATTGCATTACACATCTTTCAAACTCAAATCATTACTTCACATTGCATAACTAACAACTAGATGTTCATAGATGAAAAATTTTCAATTACAATATAGTTCTTACAAAGTCAACCTAAGTAGTTATATAATTACTTCACATTGCATAACTAAAAACTATGAGTAGTTGTCAATTGCATTTGTTTGTCATTGAATTCTATGAGACGACATTTCTTTGAAGCTTGTTTTCAAATAGTCCACTACCTTGTCTATGCTACCACATTTTTCATACATGATAGCGATCACATTAAGTTGTAATAGATTAAATGATAGCCTATGGCTATTTAATTTATACTCATTTTATTTAAATGGATGAGGCTAACCTTCCACGATATTATTTTGTAATTTATTATTTTCAAGAGAGGCCGACCTCCTTGAAGATTCACCTTATTTTGTATAAATATGAGGTGATGTTTTTTCATTTCCTCAATCAAGTTCATTCAGCATAATTTGCAATCCAAGCAAAATTTTGCACTTGAGCAACAGTGCTTCATCTTGTAGCAGCAGTCCAATTCCAAGGAGAAGCATATTCGATTGTATCTTTGCATCTACGAGAGGTGCTATTATTCATTGTATCAAATTCAACCATGAGCTAGGCCTGAGTTGTAAGAAAATTTCTTGTTGTGTTTATTGTCTTATGTGTTTAATTTTTTGAGTGATTTTAGTTGTATTATCTGATCTCTAAGTTGAAGACAACGAGAGAAATGGTCATATTGTTGATGACAAAGATTTGACCATGTTGGCTCTTAATGGTCTTCCTTCATATTGGGAGTCTTACATTCAAGGAATCATCGTGAGATCAAAACTTCCCAAGTTTGATCGATTGAGGGCTGACTGTATTCAAGAGGAGTCAAGGTTGGTTGCAAGAGGTATTGGACGAATCCGTACAAATGAAGACATTCATGCTTTTTCTGCTCAATCCTCGAAGAAGGAAGGAAAAGGAGGAAAGAAAAGATGCTTCAAGAGGAATGGAGATAAAGTGTCAGATGGTGCTCCTGCATTCAAGAAGAAGTGGGACCTCTATCATGCTCACTGGGATACGATTTGCTCAAAGTCAGTCAACTTGGATTTAACATTGGTAGCTCCGCAAACCTATTCAAAATAGAGTGATATGAAGAGGACATCCCTAAATCTATACAGAGGTGTAAAGTTACAAAGTGGTGCAACTTTCATTCTCGAACTTGTACGACCCAATGGACTGTTCCAACACGTCTGGATGGGTATGTTTACATTAGGTATGGTTCTCTTTTGCACCCAAATACGTTGAATCGCTTTGAGCTGCATTATCAGGTACTATCAAGTGCATGTCTAAATGTTATGTGGACAAAAATAGCAATCTGAATGGAATTGTAATACTGAGATTGTACCTCGTTTTGTGGTTGCAATGTTTAGTTTTCAAAAAAATCAACAACTAATATAATAGTGCCAATCGGAAAAGAGTCCTTACATATCCTGAATTGTTGATCCAGCCATTGAGACCTATGACTATGCCTTGCATATTTGTAGAAAAGATTATCCTTAAAATCTGAAATAAAATCAGCAACACCGCATTCTTTTGTAACCAACTTGCATCTAGAACCTTCACCTCCACTCTGCAAAGATTATTTTACTATCTCATATCTTTTTTTCCAACAAGATTCTTTCCAAATTCATGTTCGGAACCCTCATGAAAACATTGAACAAACTTTGACAAGCCACCACATTGTGAGCACTTTGCATTTAAACAATCATTTCTATAGAAAAAGGAACCATCATCCCTAGAACATAAAAATAGATCTAGCAAGTCCCTTGATGATTTCGGAAGATAAATTGCACCATACTCCTGCAACATTTCATTAGTATGCAAAGTAGAACGGATATAGCATAATAGTTCATGGTACATTGAAAACTCCACATGGTATTTGCAACAACAAGTATTACGAATCTTAAGAGGCACACAATAAAATGGCTTGAAACCTTCAAAATTTCTTTGCGAGATTTCCATATTTGGATGTGTTTGAATAAATTTGTTGAATGACATTGTTTGGCTTGATTCTAAGAAATGTTTAGGATGCGGTGTACGGTCTCGACTGCCAATTCTTAACTTTAAAACATCCTTTGCATTGGGTGATACTCTAGAGTTATCATGCCAAAATTGTTGAATTGTCTGCTTTACATTATCGGTTAGCTTCTTATCAACATGTGTAAGCCTTTTAGCAAAAGCCCGTGTATCATTTTGAAGAGGATCATCTATTCTTTCTCTTCTTGCAAGTGTTCTACCCAAAGTTTTACGATTTAAGTCAAAATCAATACAAGTTTGTCATATCAAGTGAGCCTTTTTCAATTGATGGCTTACTAGGGCAGTGGTAATGACTCTCCGAGCATATCTCTTATCTCTTTCCTTGTTATTTTTCCAATAGACTTGAGAGCATTAAAAAATATTTTTGACAATAATAGAATTTTTTTCGGTCCTCTTGTTCAGATGAATCTTCAATTTGGCTAGCAAAGGTCTCATCTTTTGCATCTTTAGCAATTGTACAAAAAGTTGGCATTGCTCGGTCAATGTCTTATCGCTAAAATATTGGTTGAAAAGTATTCTAGCCCACAACCAAATAGTTCGTGTTGACTTCTTGCCTTCAAAATTGTTTATAATGTTATCGTCAATCTCAACTAACCATTTAGGGGTCCTTGAAGGTCTTGAATTTGGAATACGTCTTTCTTCCACACAAGGTTCTTCATTTCTCGTGTAATCTGGTGAAACATAATTTACACTTGCTTCAATATTATGTTCAACATCTTCATTTCCAACATTTTCACCTTGAACATTTTCAATATCAATTTGAACAATTTCATTCCCAATTTCAATATCATGTTCAACATCTTCAATTCCAACATTTTCATTATCAATTTCAATATTTTCATTCTCAATTTCAATATCATGTTCAACATCTTCAATTCCAACATTTTCATTATCAATTTCAAAATTTTCATTCCCAATTTCAATATCATGTTCAACATCTTCAATTCCAACATTTTCACCTTGAAAATTTTCAATATCAATTTGAACATTTTCATTCCCAATTTCAATATCATGTTCTACATTTTCACCTTGAACATATTCAATTTCCCTTCACTTGAAAGACCATAGGGCTCAGGTTCACCAATATTTAACATACCTTGTCTTTTCTTCCTATGACCTTCTCTATCTCTTTGTCTATATCCTTCAATTTGTTCTTTTGTCAGCTTTCTCTTACGTTTTTGCTTCCGACGACTGTTGCTCCCCATTATACCAAATAAAAGATGCTAAAAAATCATTATGTATGACAAATTTGAGTACAAGATGCTCCAAAAAGTTTATCTTTCTCTCTTCCTGTCTGAAACTACACGTTTGTTGCCTATAAAGTGTTGCAAACAGAATGTAGGGTCCGTTAGAATGCACAAAAATGACCCACATGGGGTTTTTCTATAGCCCACAAATCCGATATCTGATTTGTAAAACATGTTCTGCAACAGTAAGATTTCACCTCTGCACAATGAAGTTTCACAAATCGGATATTCGATTTGTACACACATAGACCTAAGTGTTAATGGTAGGGAGTGGGAGAGTGATAGGGAGAGGGAGAGAGGGAGAGGGAGAGGGAGAGGGAGTGGGAGACATGGAGAGGGAGAGTGGGAGAGTGATAGGGAGAGGGAGAGGGAGTGAGGGAGAGTGAGAAGGAGAGGGGGAGGGAGTGGGAGAGGAAGTGGGAGAGAGGGAGAGGGAGAGAGAGGGAGAGAGGGAGAGGGAGAG
>CM021103.1:620176130-620195709 GCA_007115665.2 Sequoiadendron giganteum | reverse complement strand
GAGAGAGATAGAGGTGGAAAGAGCGAGAGGGAAAGAGATAATATTTAAATATTTTATAAATTGGTAATATATATATATTTAAATATTTATGGATTAACTAAAATATTGAAATAATATTAAAATATTTATAGATTAACTAAAATATTGAAATATTATACATTTAATAATATATTATATATTAAATACATAATTCGGTAAGAGATTATCATAAATTGTATATTAAATATATTACATTATAAACTTTATTGGATATTATATATATTAAATTATAAACTTAATTGCATTTTAAAATCATATATTAAAGATTGTATAAATTGTTTTAAAACTGATCTAAAAGATATCATATACCGAATTCAAATTTGATATCGGATTTGAATCAGATATTCAATATTCTGACACAGAATTTAATGCCCAGGGATTAGGCTCGGTATTAGGCTCGGGATTTGGTTCGACCCTGTCAATCCTAAAAAGTCAACACGTAAAACGTGTTTAACAACTTACCTTGCTTTTCTAGACTTCGTCCATGTGGTTGACGACTTTTATTTTACCTAAAATTGATGAAACGAAAAAGGTTTGTAAAGGAATTTCTTAGCTTTCTACCAATATAAATTATATTTTACTTAGAATCTAATAAATAATAATCAATTATTTTTTATTAGAATTACGACTAAAGTCTTAATTGATAGTCTGATAGAAAAACATCTATAGCTTTCAAACGATATCACATTTTTTGAATCCAAAACATGCGTCACATTCTATGCTTTGCATACTATAGGATTAAAAAAAAAAAAGAATTCCATTCATTTTTTACCAAGTTAAGGTGGTCAGACATACAAGTTTTTATATTTTTAAAAAGTTTAAAAAAAAAAATCAAAATTAATTATTTTTTTGAAAAGAAATTACAAAAAAATATGCATCACATCCGGACATGAGTTCTCTACTTATATATAAAATATTATAAAAAAATATTATGATTTTATTATGGTTAGAGTGGTCAGACAAACACCTACTTCTTATTTTTTCCTTGAAATTTTAGTACTACTGCATTGAAATTTCAAATTTTCACCAAATAGATTTTTTTTTTACAAAAATTAACCTAGTAGTTTAAAAACTATATTCAATTTTCCACAGATTCTATTCTTACATATTTTTGAAATAATATAGATAACCTATTCAAATTTTTATGTCAAGTTGCCCAACTCCGATTTTTTGAATTTTCATTGCCACTTAAGGGCCTATTTTTTCCATGATGATTCTGCACATATCCATTTATTGCAATTTTTTAAATCATATATTAAAAACTATATTAGATTTTTTTAAATTATATATAAAATAAATCAGATATCTGATTTGAAAATTGCAATTTTTTAAATCATATATTAAAAACTATATTAGATTTTTTAAATTATATATAAAAAAAATCAGATATCCGATATGTCTGACACAAAACCTACTACCTAGGGATTAGCCTCGGTTTGCTTCGCAATTTGGCTAGGACATGCCAATCCTAAGAAGTCAATACAAAAAACGTGTTTAACAGCTTACCTTGTTTTTCTAGACTTCGCCCATGTGGCTGACGACTTTTTTTTTACACTAAATTGATGAAACAAAAAGGGTTTTTAAAGGATATCCTCAGCTTTCTACCAATATAAATTATGCTTTACTTTGAATTTAATAAATAATTATTATTCATTTTCTATTTGAATTACAACTAAAGTCTTGATTGATAGGCTAACTGAAAAACATCTATATCTTTCAAACTGTATCACATTTTTTGAATCCAAAACATGCATCACATTCTATGCTTCGCATACTATAGGATTAAAAAAAATAAAAAAAATTCATGAAGCTTTGACCAAGTTAAAGTGGTCAGATATACGAGTTTTTATATTTTTAAAAAGTTGTAATAAAAAAATCATAATTAATTATTTACTCGAAAAAAAATACAAAAAAATATTCATCACATCGGGACATGAGTCCTCTACTTATATCTAAAATCTTATTAAAAAATATTATAATTTTATTGTGGTTAGGGTGGTCACACAGACACCTATTTCTTATTTTTTTCCCTAAAATTTAAGTACTACTGCATTGAAATTTCAAAATTTCACCAAATAGATTTTTTTTTTTTTTTAAATATCTAGTAGTTTAGAAACTACATTCAATTTCTATAGATTCTATTCTTACATATTTTTGAAATAATATAGATAACTTATTCAAATTTTTGCGTCAAGTTGCCTAACTCTGATTTTTCTTAATTTTCATTGCCACTTAAGGGCCTATTTTTTCTATGATGATCCTACACATACCCGAGTCAAGCCTTGAAGGAAAAGATAGAAAAATGCAAAAAGTTTGCCAGAGAAAATGTTGTTATAAAGCATGAGATGGAATCTATTATGATGAGGATGACCAAGAAGACTAAAGACTGAAAGAAGAATGAAGAGAAGCTTGCTCAGTCCTTGAAAGAGAAATCTGAAGAATGCAGCTGAATTACTGATGGATTCAACTTTTTGGAGCTTGAATTGGAACAATCCAAGAAAAATGAAGAAGAGATTGAAAAACAAATTGTTGATCTCAGAGATGAACTTGCTATTGCAAATGAATTCAAGGAGAAGTTCAAGATTAGCTCAACTAAGCTCGATGAACTAATTAAAAGTCAGAGGACTGAAGGTGACAAGAGAGGTCTTGGATATGAGGAAGGAGAAAGTTCCACATCTAGACAAAGGAGTTTTAGGCAAGGAAATCAGATGAACAAATTTGGAAGGTATCTGGTAAGACAACCTAATGCTCAAAGATTCAATGGTTATAGTTTTGTTTGCAATAAATTTTGCCATATTGCTTCTAAATGTAGAATTAGAATGAATTCAAGTGGTCCATCATTCTTCGATCAGTGCTTTAACTACAATAAGTATGGTCATAAGTCAAAAGAATGTAGAAATATGATGAACAACCTTTATAGAGACATTAGATATTATACATGCAATAGATTTGTCCATATTGCTAACTAGTGCAGATCAAAACAAAATCAATGGAACAATTAGGCTGGACAAAGAAATGTGGTGTGCTACAATTGCAACAAACCCGATCACATTGCTAGATTCTGTAGAAGAAAAAAGGGTGTGATAAATCAAAGGAGAAACATGCAAAAGGATGAAAAGGGAAAAGGGAAAGTCACTATAGATGAGACTAGAAAGAAAATGAAGAAGATATGGGCACAAAACTCTATTGTAGGAAATATTTCTACTCTAGCACCAGGTCTTGGTAATTCCTCCAGGAACAAGATTAAGGCCTCTAGCCTAGGGGGAGTTCTCAAGAAAATCCATCAAACCCCTTGTCATTAGTTGGTACTGGGATATGTATGAGTGTAGTGATTGCATTGATGATCTACATATGTTGTTGAAGCAATTAGAGAGAGTATTTATGCACAGTCGAGTGTTCGCAGAAAGTTATCTTTCACAGAGCATGGAAACAGGGCATCCAAATGAGTTAGGGAGAAAGCATTTATTGCAACAAAAATTTAGGTATGTGAATGATAAAAGGTCATTTTTATTCTTCATTTGTCACTTTTCACCTTGAGAAGAAGAAGTTTGGAGACCTGTGAAGCAAACTTTCTCAAAACTTGGTGAAGATTCAGTGTGAAAGCGATTTGGCGATTAGACCCTAAGCCGGCGAAAAGGTATTTATCGGGAAACTTGTAAACTTGTGAATCTGCGTAAATGGCTACTTCGTTGGTAGTTGATGTAAGGATAGACCCCATCCAAAATTCAAGTGGAATCCCTTCAAATTAGTTGAGATAGAGCCCTTAGGTGCATTTTCGTTTGTTTTGTACAACGTCTTGCATATTGAAGACATTAGGGCATACATTCATGCAAATATTGAGGAGTTAGGGAGCTCATAGTTATTGAATTTATACAACAATCACATTATGGGAGAGGAATTATGTGTTACACCTGAATTCAAAACCTTAGAGGAGAAGAAATTTACTGTGTGTGAAGAAAGTGAGTGGCTCTGGTATATTTTGAGCCGAGTTCATGCTAAATTTATGTGGTTGAGTCAACCTTTTAAGATTACAAAAGAAGCTATAAGCATTGTTACTGGTTTAAATCCTCTAGTGGATTTCCAATATTGAAGTCCATGAAGAATCAGACAATTATTGATGCTACCAGTTCAATGTATGATAAAAGAGCTATGAAAATTGATGATATTATTGATGTGGATGTTAGATTTGCATCTATGGTCATTGTTTACAAAATATATCATTCCAACTGAAATAATTCTATATCCAACACAACTATCTATGCAGCATATCAGATGGTGAAGGAGAATGCAGAGTATGACCTATGTGAGTTACTCTGAAGCCAGTTAATGGAGAATCTTGGTAAGATAAAAAAGGATAAGAAGAATTCCTTTAAGTATGGAAATTTTCTTTTGTGTCTATTTTTCGGCTTCATGAATGAAATTCCAAGAATTGGAAAAGTGCATTGGCAAGGTGATAGACCTGTAGCTGTCCAAATTAGAGAGATGTTATATAGACTTGGAGACATCAAAGCAAGAAAAACTGCTATCTAGGGTTACTTCAAAAACTTCCAGAGTGTAATGCAAGCTAGGGAAATGATTCCCACATCTATTGTTGAAAATTACAACGACACAATTTTCTTCATGGTTGATATTGATCAATGCTTGATGGAAGTTGCAGATCCTAGAGCAATCTGGATTATGCCAATAGGATATGAAGTTGAGGAGAACATCTTGGAACTATATGCACAACATCTATTGAGTAATCCTCGAGATCTGATAGAAGAAAGGTTTGGAACATTTTTAGAGAAGGATATACAAGTGCATAACTAGCTAGGAAAGCCTATGATAGTTAGGAGAGTGAGAAAGGAAGTTGAAGCCTTTGCAAAGAGCATGGGTATATCTACAAAAGATGTGAGAGAATCTAGAAGAAAGAGAGATCAAGCTAAAGCAGGAGAGCCAACTAGAATTGAATCTACTAGTCTAGCAGTATCCTCTGCCTGCACTAGATCTAAAAGAAGCTTTACTCTCCCATCCAGTCCTGCAAAGAAGTCAAGCCCTATGAAAGCTCAAGCCAAGTCATCCGAGAGAGAAGGAAAAAGGAAGAAGGACAAGAGCACAAGAGTTTATGTTGTTTTTGAAGATGAAGAGACTAAATCTGATGAAGAGATAAGAGAAATCTAGAAAAAGAGCACAAAGGAAACAATAGTCTCTAAGGACAAGCTATTCGGTGAAGAAAAAGGAAAGAAAAAGATGAAAACCGTAAAAACAGGTATGCCTATAGAAGAAGTAGATAATGCATTGAGTAAGGATGGACATCTTAGGCCTCTTTGTGAATGGTATGACACTTTTGACAGTGTCGGTCAAATATTTTGAGGAAGCTTCAATAAAGTACTTGAATAATTTCAATATGGCTCTTATTGAAATAATGTCTGCATTACCCAAAAGTCTATATGAAGTTTTAGAAATGAGGAAAGTGAATGCAATAATTGAAGATGAATAGTTGAGAGAGCGAATTCTTCCAGATTTATGTTTGGTGATGTCTATTCTGGAAATGAATTCAATTCTGAATGGTGCTAAAAAGGATTTCAAAAGAAAAACAAGAGTAAACAAGCTTATGATTGGTCAGACTGAAGAAGTTGAAAAAGAAACTGAAAAAATTCTAAAGGAATTCTTGTTAAGCAATAGAATCAATGTAGTTTCTGAAGAAGTGCATGGTGGAGATGTTTCATCTAGTCTGATAGCTAAAGAGGGAAAAGAAGATGCATTTGAGGACACTCTAAATTCTCTTGACATACATGATGCTGAAATTCCTATGGAGACTGAAGCTCCTAAAGTTGTGTCGGTTGAAGAAAAAGAGATTCCCGGAGTCATGCAAGAACCAGTAATTGAAGAGAAGAAGGATGAAGTGAAGGTGATTCCTGTGGAAGCAAGAGACACTGTTAAGGCAGTGAAGGAGTTTTTGGAAGAACAACAGGAAGAATTTTATTGTGAACTAGTAGAAGGTCCTATCAACTTGGACACTTTATCCCCTATTCAGAAGCTGAAGGTAGCATCATTCACTTAGAACAAGGCAAGGGAAGAAATTCTAAAAACACATATTGAAGATAGTTAGTTGTTGAATCTTACATTCGGTATTCTGAAGAAGATCATGCCTTATCATGTTAAGGATCCATCTGGTTCTCCCTCTGGTGAGCTAAAGAAGCTTATTAATTCTATAAGTACTCGTTTTGAGTCCCTTGAGAAGTTAGTTGAGGATAAGGTACAAATGGAGTTTGATAATAAAAGGTTTAGTAGGTTGAAAGGGATGATAGCTAACTATAAATCTCTATTAGCTACTTGTGTGAAGAATATTCAAAATTCTTTGTATTAAGGTGGTAAAATTTATAAGTCATGTCTATCTTTATCTAAGTTCACTGAGGACTTTGAAAAGAAAATGAAAGAATGTGAGAAAAATTTAGTAGATATCACTCAATAATTCGATCCTCTAACTGTCTTTGTTGGAAAGCAAGAAGGTCAAATTATATCCCTTATTGAATAGATAAAAATTTTGAAGCATGAAGAAGGTAAAATGGTTGAAATCTTTTGTGAGCTTAGAGGACTAATTGGTCCCAAGATGGAAATAATGTTGAGTGCATTGAAGGAAGCACAAGATGCTATGGCGGTCAATGATCCAACGAACCTTGAATCTATGAAGATGCAATCTTAATTATTCTATGGGTACATGACTATCTTGGAGAGTCTCAATAAGGGTTGGGACACAATTTTGAGCTTGTTGAAGAATAATTTTACAGATCTATTCAAGTTAATGTAAGTTGTAGAAGCATGTTTGTACACATGCAATTCGTTCATAGCAGTTTTTGTTTGATTTTTGGTATGCGGATTCCTACCTTTGCCATGTATGTCAAAGGGGGAGAATGTGACAATGAAAAATTCCTTCATCATCTTAGGGGGAGTTGTGTTTTGAAGTTTTGAAGGTCGGTAAAGTAATTCATGTCGGTACTGATCCGACACTTAGTCATTTTTCACTAACTGTTGCCATCAATGCCAAAGGGGGAGATTGTTGGCAAGAGACACTGCACATTTCATCAGGTGTTGTCATTGGTGGAAACCCTAGTAAGTGATTTTATCCACACGTCATCATTTGATCATACCTGAATTCAGATCAAAGTTTTGTGATTAACTGTCAAGCTAGAACAAAGCATCCAACAAAATTGTGTTCATCGATTCATACACAAATTTCCTATTATCATTTTGAGTTGTGGAACTTAGGGAAGGTATTTTTTTGTATGTACTATCTTATTCAAGAATCATCAAGGTTTGTATTCATTGGTGTGTGAGTTAGAAGATCCAGTTTATTGTTTTTCTTGTTTATCAGTGTAGAATGTTGACTTGGTGAATTTAAAATGTTGCGGGTATTTGAGGAGTAATTTTTTAAGTGTTTTTGTGTTCAAACATGTTTATTTGGGTCCTCACTATGTTGTGGCTGACTTTGGTTGGTGTGTATTGAAAATTGTGTGTGAATTAATCTGACGGTTTGTATTTATATTTCTCTATTTTGTTGAAGTTGTCATGTAGCGATTAAATCCCTAGTGGCAGATATATATAAGCAATTGTTTATATCATTTGGATGTATGTACAAAGTGTGCTGATATGTGTTGAGAAAGTCAGAAGGATTGTAGAGCGATTATGCACAGTTTCACTTGTGCATAAAAGGATTTGTGATGTGAATTGAAGCAGAGCAAAGCATAAGAGAAAAATCAGACAAAAGGTTAAGAAATCGACTAATGTGCTTAACCAGAATTGTAATCAAGCATTAGTAGATGCTATTATTTCAGTTCAATTCTTTAGATGGATTTAATCTAAATATTTTGTAAGGTAGTGAGCCTTCTTGTTTTTTGAGTAGTGAGCTCTAGGTAGTGTGCCTGAACGCAAGTATATTCTCATTTTGTAAACACTTATTTATGAGTATACTCATATTTTGAACTGGCCTTCCATTGTGGTTTTCCCCCTAACAATGTTTCCATGTAAAAATCCTTGTGTTATGGTGTTATGGTTGATTGCTTTATGTTCATGCATCTTTCTTTTGGATCAATGTTGTAAGTGCTTTAAGAATTAGATTAATAAAGTTAAATTTTGTAGAACACTGATTCACCCCCACCTCTCAGTGTTCCTTGATTCCAACATAAAGGTTTTAAGTGATTTATTGGATAGATTTGTTGGAAAGGTGTTATCCCAGAGATAGGTATAAATGTCACCACACCATTGAGAATTAGGGCCAAGAATAAGAAAAATCATTTCAGATTGTGGTATATTGTAAGCAGGTTCCAAAAGAGGCTCTACCAAGAACTCATAGTAGGAAACATTACTTGGAATTTCCACAAGTGAACCAATTATTTCCATTGCATCAGAAGCTCTATTGTTATCTTAAGGAATTTTCTCAAAGGAAATTGATGTGAATAGGCCTTAAAATCATCCACCATTCTTTTGTAAGGCATCAATTTTTCATCTTTTGTTTTGTAGTCATCACTACTTGTTTGATCACTAGCTGAGAATCACCAAGAACATGCGTAACACAAGAATTTTCCATTGCACAACCATACAAAGCCCAGAAAGTAAGGCCTCATTTTCTGTGATATTAATGGTACATGGAAACTATATCTTGTAAGCTTTAGGTATACAATCCCCTTGCAGAGTGACAAAGAGAATTCCAACACAAGAACCACCTTGTGTAAAGGAACCATCAAAATATAAAGTCCACAGATGTGTAGATTCCATGTTGAAGATTGATTCATCAGGAAATTCTATAATAAGATGATTATCTATCATAGAAGAATTGGAAATTTGATCTACTATAGCTTGTCCTTTGATTGTTTTTCTTTCTATGTACTTGATATCAAACTCACTAAGAATCATCACCCATTTAGCTAATCGTCCTATGAGTGCTGCTTTGTTCAAGAGGTACTTAAGAGGATCAATTTTTGCAATGAGCTTTATCTGGTGTGTAAGCATGTAATGTCACAACTTTTGTGATGCAAAAACTATAGCAAGGCACACTCTTTCAATAGGACTGTAATTGAGCTCATATCCCACTAGAACTCGTATGAATGATGTAATAGATTGCACATTCCTTTCCTTTAGAATCATGTTATGCCAAAAGTGCCCCCAGTGCTGTGGTGGTTGTGGATATATATAAAAGTAAAGGCTTTTCATCTGTAGGAGATACGAATACCAGTGGTGTCATCAAATACTATTTGATTTTTTTTTAAATCTTGTTCACACTTGTCATCCCATATGAATGGAACATTCTTGTGTAATAGATGCTAAAAGGGTTGACATTTATCTATGAGTTGCACTATGAAACAAAAAATAGACTGAATTTTTCCTTGTAATGATCTCAGTTGTTTGATATTCTTAGGTGGAGGCATTTCAAGTATAGCCTTTTTTTTCAGGATCAACTTCAATTCCTTTAGATGAGACAATGCATCCAAGGATTTTCCCAGAGGTTACTCCGAAGGCACATTTATTTGGATTCAATTGGACCTTGTATTTTTCTAATCTTGTGAATATTTTATCCATGATCTCTAGATATCTAGCTCTAGTGTAATATTTTCCCAACAAATCATCTACACAGTCTTCCAAATAGGTATGCATCATGTCATGAAAGATAGTGGTCATTGCACATTGGTAGCTAGCTCCAACATTCTTCAACCCAAAGGGCATGACATTCTAATAGAAGGTTCCCCAAGGAAAAGTGAATGTTGTCTTCTTTTAATCTTTAGGAGCAAATTTAATCTGATTATTGTTGATGGTGAAAATGACACAAACAATGTTAAAACAAAATATTTATATCCTATTTCTCCTGAAAAAGAAAGACAACATATAGTAACCTAACTCCCAAGGTCCTAGTAGTTGGTTCTCAACTGTCTGGTGTCACTCAATCGGTTCATACAACTATAATGTTCAAGGGACCTGTGCTGGTAATAAAGAATGCAAGCAATGACTCAATTTTTCAAACTATTTTAGTGAATAAGGGGGTTTTAAACAAAGGAAAAAGATGGATCATAGGGTGAACCAGTAAATATGAACAAAACTTATCTAGCATCTGGACATATATCTTCAATAATGAATGTTCTCCAATAGATCATTAAAACCATAAGATGATACAATCTATAGAATAGTCTATACCATTGCATACATTTTAGGTGCTTAATTAACTTCACAGTCACACATCACAACTACTTCAAAGATTTCAAAATAACACACATTCATTCATTACCAAGATCATAGATCAACAGACTTCAATAAATTTCATTCAATGACAATCCAACAAGATAATCCTTAAATCTGGTTTCTTCTAATGACTTTCATCACAGAAGAAACTATCATGCTTCAGCACAATCACTGGCATTCAGATAGATTATAACTTATCAGCCTTATCAAATAAAACAGTTTAACTCTAACACCATATTACAAGAAAACCTGTAATTTTATTTAGCTATAAACATCAAGTACAATGTATCTCTGTAATCATACAAAATTCTATCTCCTAATATCAGGTAGGCCAATACTATTCTCTATTAACCGACCCTTACAATATGATAGCCAAAGGGTATTTATAAATATACAAAAATTCGAACTCCACTTCTATTTTAAGTCATCCACCCTTTTAGGAATAAAAACTCTCTTGGCAACTCAGATCAATTTGATCTTGAGTTCTTAAATTAGACATTCAGTTAAACTGGAGAAAAGAAAATAGAAGAGAAATAAGGTCATGTGCTTCAAAACTGTCAGTGCTGCATGCAACATGCAAAGAAGAAGAAAGTTATGCATGCAAGAGATTTATGCATGTGAAGCTGGATCTGCAATGAACTCATCATAACTGGTGAAGACTTGCTATAATGTATCTCATTCTGGCCCATCAATCTAGATATCTTCAAATTTAATTCAATCTAATTCTGCTGCAGCAAACTCCCTCATACTTTTTATCTTTGTCAACTCTCTTCTAGTAGCTTTTATCTCTTCTTTGACATCCATTAGTCAATCTATCATCAAATCTTCTCCATCATCTTCTTTCTGCATGAGTCCTCTAATTCTTTCATCCCATTTCTCTTTTATCTTACTCAAAGGCATGACTTCCTTTGTTAATACATTTACGTCTACAATGATAGCAATGACTGCCTCCAGCTCCTCAAACTATTCAGTCAGATTATTAATAGCATCTTGAACCTCATTCCTATGTTTACATAAGAAATCTGCTCCGAATCGAAGTATACGAGAGGTTTTTCCAACAAAATCTTTATTCTCCTCCTCAAGTATGGACTGTTCAAGAAGAGTAGTCAAAGGCAATGTATTAACCTTTTCCAATTTTTGACTATACTCTTTATACTCCTCTTCTTGTTTCTCTGATGCTTCAATGTATTGATGCATTTCTCTTATCAATTCTTTAGTGCCTTTGTAAATGTCAAAACCCTCAACCAAAACTTCACCTACCTCTTGATTCAACTTGTCTACCCATCTGTCTACCATCTTCACTTTGCCTCTTACCTGCATTAAATCATCTACCTCCTTTTTGCTTAACAAAATTGGAGTCTCAATGGTTGTTACCTGTTGTGATCTTGGAGAGGAGACACTTTTCAAAAATGAATGTAATTTATCCAACTGAGCCTTAAGCTCATCTTTCTTTTGTTTATCTTTTATCATTCTTGACTTGATTGTTGAAGCCACCACATCAATTAGGTTCATCTGTTGATTCCTAGTGGGCCTTCCCAAGTTGACAGTACTCAACTGATAATCTGTTAGTTGCATGTCCCCTACCTCCTTTTCTGTCATTGCTATGGAACACTCAGCAACAATCTCTCCTTTGTCTATGAGTCTGGTAGAGTGTATAATCTTAGCCTTCTTTTTAGGCCTCTCTTGTTCAATCTCCTTCATCATATCCTCCCAATTGAGAGGTTGTGAAGGTGTTACTGCACTTTTCTATAGATCCAATTTCAGCCAAGTGGGAGCACTTGGAGCAGCAGTTATTTGAGTGGAAGAAGAACCAATGGTAGAAGGTGGCTGCATATTTACCTGGGATTGGGAATCAACCCTTGGTTCCTCTTGCTGTTTTTGCAACACATGCATTTGCACAAGCTTTTCAGCCTCTTCCCTATCTTTCTGTTCTTGTATCTTCTTCTCTTCTTCTTCCTTCTTCAACCTTTCTTCCTCCAACCGATCTCTCTCTACCTTTTCCCTTTCTAATCTTTCCTTTTCTATTCTTTCCCTTTCCAGTTTTTCCTTCTCTAACTTTTCTTTCTCCATCTTTTCCTTATCCAATTTTTCCTTTTCTAGTTTCTCTTTCTCTAAAGCCTCTAATCTTTCTTTCTCTAACCTTTTTTCCTCTAAAGCCTTAAGCTTTTCTACCTTTCCTTCTTCTTCCTTTTGGCCAGCTTCCTTAACAAGTTTCAACTTGGCCTCCAAGACTTCTTTCTCCCTCTGGTTTCTTGCCTTTTCTTCTTCAGGGTCATGAATCTTTTGTATTAGTTCTAACTTATCATTTTCTTCTTTGACCTTTATTTCATGTTCTTGTTGCCTTTTCTGTCTTTCTATTTCATCAGCCGCTGCCTTAGCTTTAATTTGTTGCCGTTTTAGTATGGCATCAGCTTGTGCCTTGGCATCAATTCCCTTTTGCTTTTATATTGCAGCAGATTTTGCGTTAGCCTCCTTCTTGGCTTCTTTAAACAATTCCCATTGCTCTTCTTGTGTCAACACCTGTTCAACATCCTGCTCTAGAGGCATGTTCTCTTGCATGTCCTTCTCTAACATAGTTTCATCTGAATCCATTCCAACATCATGAATTTCCCTCTCCACTTCTTTTCCCTTGGCAGTTTCAGCCATGCTATGAAGAGCTCCCTCTTGAACCTCTCCTCTCTGCTGTTTTGTAAGTGGGATTTGTGTGGAAGACTCACCTAATGTAGGTGTTGGAACAACCAATCTTGTTGGAACATCCCCTTCTTGTGTTTCCTCTTCATCCCCTGCCACTTCAAGTTCTATCTCATCCATGTCTGGGGGGAGAAACTCCAAGGGCTCCTTGGGAGGTGTCTTTCTCTTGAGCCTTTAATACCATTTCCCCTTTTTTGGAGCAGGTCCTTGAGGAGTCTTGGTTCTTATAACTAACCATTGCACACTCCTATCCAATACTGTCCTTCCAATCTGCTTAATATCAATGGTTTCCTCACTGTCCCAGTCAATTGGATCCAGACTCTTGGTGCCAATGTTCAAAGCTTCATAGGACGGATCCAATACAATTCCATCATCCACCAATGTGTCAGGAATGTTATCTTTAACACCAAGCTCTGACATGAGTGAGAAAAATAATCTTTCATAATTCTTCTTCCTTAGATCATACTCATCATGTCGATCACTCCAAAAATCTTCTAACAAATTGAAATGTTTGTCAAACACTGAAGGCAACAAGGCATACAACTTACCCTTCGGGTCAAAATACTTACGAGCTATGTATAAACCTAATTTCAACTGTATCAGCTCTCTACAAACAACCTTTACTCCTACCAGATGCTAACAGCCATACTCACCCAGCTTCATGGGAAACTTGTGACATCCTGTCTTATGCTTTAAACCAAACCGAGCATTAACTCCAAGAGCCTGATATACAAATTCCATCAACACTATTATGTTATTGCAACACCTTGGAAGCAAATGTGGATGGCCTTCAAAACTAGCTAATCTTAAATATGTGAATTTGGGGTATTGAATATACCAACATCCCCATTCAGCAATGAATGCCATGGCTTCTTGACTCAACCTGTACAGGCTGCATCTCCATTCAATTGGTTGATGAATACATATATGAATGCATCATTGACTCTTCTGAATTGAGTCTCAGAAACTTGTAGAGACAATTGGTCATAGTGCTCCCACACTCTCTTTTGTCCATCTAAGACTCCCATTATTCCTACTCTGTTTAAACCTGGGAATATTCCCAGCCTTGTTGCTGCATATACAATGTAAGAAGTCATAAAGAAACACTTAGTCTCTCTGATGTTGGTCAGTTGATCATGGATAGCATTTGATATGATCATAGGCCAATCAAACTGTTGGGCTCCATTTAAGATTGTATGGATGAAAGGAAACATCCACTCTTTGAACCGAAATGTATCTCTCTTCCCAAAAACTCTAGACAACATCATGATTAAATCGGATACCTCCTTATAGAAATCTGTCCTCTTTGGCTGGTCTGCAAGCTTGCTTAAAGATTTCTTCTCCATTTGTAACCAGTTTTTGTTCAAATGAGATTTATTGGACTCTTTATATTTACTATATTTCTCCAAAACCTCTGTGTCATCCAACTACACCAAGTTCTTAGGATCCAGGACATTAAATATATTTTGAAATGCTTGAGGAGTAAGGTCAATGATCACATTGTTTTGTGAATCCATGCATAGTCTTGTAGCAGGATTGTAGGCACTAGCTATTGTCAAGATCAACTCCGGGCACTAGATTGATAAAGGAAACAATGTGATATGAGCCAAACCAGACTCCACAATCCTCTTCATTCTAGGCATCACATCCTCATTGAATGCTTCAACATATGCCTCCTCAAAGTTGTACTGGCCCAAGTTTGTGTTAGTGATGTCTGACCAGTCGGATTCCACTTTGCTCACCTTCACAACAGGACTTCTGTGATCATACCTCAAAGTATATGGCAACTGTTCTGGCTTCAGCTTCTTTGGTTTAGGCACTGCCTTTGATGTTCTTGTAGGACGATTCCTTTGAGCAACATCTCCTGATGTCCCTGACATTTCCTAGCTTTCCTACCACAAAAACTTCTAATTAGATCTCTAAGTATCATCATAAAACAAGCTTTAAAACCATACCTTTCATGCATACACCGAAGGCGGAACCAGGAAGACAATATCCTAAATAATCTCCTTTAAAATACTAGTGAGGTCAGAGTCAGAATTGGAATGGTTACTCTACTAACAAGAAGCGGACTCAGAGTCGAAAATGAATATGTGATCGAAACTAGAACCGGAATGGAAACGAACTTGGTTTTCCTCAAATTTTCTATTTGATATTGTTATTTCGTCTCGATTCCAATCCCATCTAGGTTATCGTTATTTTTGAAAGAAGGCTTCTCACTATAAGCGGAGATGGAGATGGGATGAAATGGAATCGATACCTTTTGGAAAACACAATTTTTCAAGTTCAAAATCGATTCTGATCCCGCTTCCGCCCAGGTTGACCATGATGTCTGAAATGACTTCATCAATTTAATGCAGAACTTCAGGTTTTCAAACTAGGTGATTTTTCAAAATGACACGAGGTGAACCTAGAACTCGATAGAACCATCCCCATATGACCAGGGGTGACTGTATTTTAGGGAATCATATTTTAACCTTTAAATGTGATCACAGAAACACACAAAACCCTAATCTAGAACACTCAATATAAATTAGGGCACGAATTTAACCCTTCCTATTTTACCAGACTGAATGCGCAACAAAAACCCTAAGTAAGAACAAGATTCAACTAACCCTAACTCACTGTAAAAACATGAATCTAATCTACCTCACTATGAAAAGCCCTAACTAAATCTACGCATTAAAACCCTTAACCCCAGCACGACGTGATCACGAAAAAAACATGAAAGCAATCGTGCCCCAACTCACTATAAAACCAGAAACGCAAACACAAAAACAAGAACAACAAACAAAAAAGAAAGAACAAACATACGCAAAACCCATGAAAACGACGAACTCGCTCAAATATTTAAACCAAACAACACGAACGGAGAACACAAAAACAAAAAACAAATAAAAACTAGAGCATAAACCTACCTCGAATGCAAGACCTGACTAACCTTCAGAATTGATTCGCAACTATTATCTCCTTCTGCTTCAATCGATTCTCTCAGATGAACTCCGCAGTTTCTCTTCCTTGCTCTTCAATTTCTTAATAATGATAATAATGATACGTTTAATCCTTTATGAAGGTAAGAAAATCAAAATTCTTACCTACGTAGAGCAACTCTTATTAATGCATTAAATGCATTTTACGCGGAGTCAGAACTAAAAGAGAACAAACACTTCACCATAGTGCAACTTCAGTCAAACAGTCAACGACCCAAAAAACAGCGGGGGCGAAATCGGAATGGAAACTAATCCGGAAACTTAAGGAATTTCCCAACCATGTTCTGGTTCTGGTTCCGGTTCCACTGATAAAGCATAAAACAAAACCAAACACGAAAATAAAACAAAAGACCAAAAATAAGCAAACTGAACCAAAAGATTATACTAAAACATAAAGTTCAAAAAGCGGAGTCAGGGGCAAAATCAATTTTGATTTTGTTATTTTCAATAAACACCAACTTAACATCCACTCTGGCCCCGGCTCCGATAAAGACAGAACAAAAGGTTAAAAATCCAGACTGTCGGGATGGGACTCGGAACGAGTTTTGATTGAAGTTTCAGAACCCGATTCAGTTCCGGCTCCGATTTCGACAGACTAAACAAAAAAACAAAACAAAGTGTTGGAAGCAAAAGACTCCAAACTTTGTTTGAAAAACAACATAAGGTAAAAACACAAAGGGGGACCCATTTTGACCAAGGAAAAAGATGGGGTGGTTATGCAAGGTATAACAATTATAGCCTGAGAAAACATCCATGAGGGATAACATTTCATGTCCTTCAGTCAAATCCACTATCATGTCAATTTTAAGATGTGGGAAGTCATCCTTAGGACAAGATTTGTTTAAACCTCTGAAATCCGTGCAAATTTGGATGCCCCCATCAAGTTTTGAAACTAGTACTAAATTTGAAATCCAACCAGCATAGTCAACAGGTCTTATAAATCCCACATCTAGCAACTTTTGTAATTAAACTTTTACTAATAGAGCAATATGCGAGTGCATTTTTCTCAACTTGTGTTTAACAGGTTTTGCCCCTGGTGGCAAAGATAAATGATGCATTACTAGATCAGGATCAATTCCTAGCATATCTTCATAGGACCACACAAATTTGACTTGTCTTTCCTTGTAAAACTGTATATGCTCTATTCTCTCTTCAGGTGTTAATGATTATGCTAGATGAATTATCTTTGGTTTTTCCTTTGTACCCAGATTAGCTGGTATTGTCTTCTTCACCAACATAGATGATTTTTCATGATATAATGCTAAGGGAATTGTGTCAAGCCTTTCATCCTCAGGCACCTTAGAGAGTTTTTTACCTTTGGATACGTCCTTTATTTTTACTTTTTTGGGTCTAATAGCATCATAGAGCGGTTTTCACTAGAAGACCTAAAATATATGTTCAATAATTTTGCGACTGAAAGGCTTGGCAGTCCCCCCAAAGTAAGATGCACTATTGATTTCTATGGTGAAACATCTCTTATCATCCTCAATAGGTGTATCTTCTCATTCTCCCAAAAAATTTATGATTGCCTCATCATTTTGAAATACATCCAGTTGTGGCGGTCCCTTTTGGTCTAAATCAATGAGTTCGGGGTGAACCAAGGGTAAAGGGTCATGATTTGAATCATGATTTCGAATGGATTCAAGGGTAAAAATGTTATGATTGGGTTCAAGGATAGGGATACTATCATAGTCATAAATTTCAATGAAGTCATCGATGACACTTTCCTTGTTTGTCTGTGTAGCATTAGAGGACTCTACTTCCTTACTTGAAGTACACACGGTACTCAAGGTCTTATATTTCGACGCATCATATCCTAAACAAGGGACTTTTTGCATACGAGTAGGTTGTACTGGTTCCATGATGCCCTGTTTCTATAAGCCAAGAGGACTTTTACCATCATATCCCATTTGTTTCATAAGATCAAATCCTTTACCATATGTCCAATAGGTATCTTTATTTTAGTTTGTTCTTTTTCTATATCCTCATCTTTGTATAGCCATTTCAGGAGATCAACTTCTTCTATTTAATTATGGAGGACTCCCCATTTTTTGAGATTGGTTAATTTACAAGTCACTGTTATCTCTGCAGGGTGCTGCCACAATAGTGGTTTACACTTTCTGGGAGATCTTGATTTTTGCTGAAATCACATATTTTTAGAAAATATAATGATTTAAGCCTTGAAAAGTTCCATTTAAAGGATTCCAATTGAAGAGGGTTTGATCAAACCAACTTAGACCAAGCCCCCTTGGATAGAACCCCGCTAGTTTTAAACCATACCTATAACAGTGTCTCCTTTACACCTATCAAAATGCTGATAAAAAACCACTTTTGATTTCCCTTTTGGGGGATCAAATGAGTTAATTTAAAATTTATTTTTGTAAGTATGTAGTCCTTATTATAAGCTTCCAAAAAAGTATAATTTTAATTAAATTTAATTTGATTATTATATTTATTTTTTATTTCTTGTGAATGTAGGTTTTTCGCCGAAAATTAAGCTCTCTATTCTGCACATGTGGAAAAATAGTAGATTATCAAAATAAAATTTTGAAAAATATGTTTAGGCTGGGTATTGATGTCCTTGATCCATTAAAAAAAAAAATTGATACATATAGAAAACGTTATGTTGTATACAGTCCACCTATGTCTAAATTCTAATTAGTTTGACTTCAAAACTTGATTAAAGAAAAAATATTTAATAAAACACTACGAAACAAAATGAACTGGTTAGATATTGTAGTTAAAAATATAAATTCAAACAAATTATAATTTTATCCTTCATACAAAAAAAATAATTTTCTATACGATAAGCATCACTCCTTAAAAATGTTGTTTATTGATAAAAACTAGTTTTCGAAGGAGATGAAAAAAAAGTGAAATCTGATTCCAAAATTTTTGAAAAAAATATATTTATAATATATAGACAAAACTTCACAAATTAGTATTTTGCACCATCTTCAAATTCCTCACAGTTTAGCTGCTATAGGAGCCCGAAAGTGAAGATTTAGTTAAGAAAAATTAGTTGAGTGTCTAGTTTGCCCAAAAATTATAAATCAGTATTGTGGGATCACCTTAAATCTGATGTGGTTTGCCATAGGTATGGGGAGATAAAGGTAACTTTCCAATGAAAAGGGCATGATTCAAAGTATATTCTCCTACTCGTTGTTCTTTTACTTGTATTTTGGTCTCAACTTCCTTGGATTTTGAGGATGATGCTTTTAAGGACTCGGGATCAACATATGCTTGGGAAGGAAATGCCTCATGATTTTATGGGATTATGATTTCATTTGTAGGACTTAGATTATGGAAATACATGAAAGGGTTGGGATCTCCTTGTATTGTGATTTCAACACCATTGTGTGCGAATTTTATGCACTGATGATATGTAGAAGGTATTGCTTGCATTGCATGAATCCAAGGTCTTCCAAGGAGGATATTATAGGTTAGCAAGAGATCAAGAACTTGGAAAACCACATCCTTTACCATAGGGCTGACTTTGATTGGTAGAGTAACTGATCCTTTAGATGAGCATTCATCTTCGTCATATGCCTTTATGGTAATCTTGTTCTTTGGGTCAACTACATTTTTAGAGAACCCTAATTTTGTGATCAATCCTTGGGTACAAATATTAAGACCTACTCCTTCGTCTA